>JBBYHK010000008.1:3456833-3476475 GCA_038382065.1 Adansonia grandidieri
AAACTTGCTATGAGTCGGGTCGGATTGGATTCGGATCGAGTTTGAGTATAATATTAATATTAAATATATTTATCCAAATCTGACCCAAAATATGAATATCAAAATTTACCCAAGCCAGACTATATTTGTAAGAAATAGATAGATAGTCCAAATCCATTTAAATCCGCTCATATTATATTTTTTATAATTTATTTTTTTAAAAAAATATTTTTTAATTTAATCTTTATTAATTTAATAATTTTCTTTTATTAAGTTTATAAATATAAATAATTTAATTTGATTTTTAAAATTTACACTAATATTATATATATATTATTTATATAACCAAAATTATATAATATATAAAATATAAAATAAATAGATACAATATAATGATAAAATAAATCAAGCTGAGCTGAACTCAAACTTTAAAAATTGAAATCAAGGCTCAATCTATTTTTAATCTCCCCTAATTTTTTTACTTAAACTTATTTTTTAAACTTAACTTTTTATAAAAACTCTTTCAAATATCAAACTACCAAACTACCTTTCAAACTTGGATAATCTAACAAGTTTATTGCCCTCGTATGATATCATAAAACGTTTGACATGATATAATTCTACAACTTTTTTCCCCCGAAAAGTGCAATAAATGCATTTTGTTGACTTTATTTAATCATTCATAAACATAATGTAAAACGGTAGCCGACGCTGATCAAGCAGGAGGCTACCCAACATTCAAGTCTCACCACATATATATATATATATATATTGTCTATCATTCATCTGCGAGAGCCAGGCAGGCAGCCAGCCTTGGCAGCATCAGCCAAAAACAGAACCTCCCCACACCAAATAGGTCTTAAATTGCATCAAACATGATGAACTAACACAGAAGCAACATATGAAACAAAAATAGAAATCAGTGCATTTCATAAATCACGCAAGGAATTAAAATGATATCACCTGACAACAATAATATCATAGTTACGAAAAAAAAAGGTATAATATTCAGCATTTAGCATGCAAATCACCAGGACATTTTATTAGCGACCTTAATCAAGGTTGTTGCATCCAAAAATAAAACACTAAAAAGGAGTTGACACAAAAAGTAGTGTTTTACCCCTTGCACAAGGGAACCTCCCAAAACTGAGAAAAATGCAAAAATGACGCAAAAATCACCATGCCAACTCACTTCACTGTCAAGATCTTGATTACAGATGCAGTTCCAATCCGATGCAGTGCAACAACAGAATCCCCATTCTGGCAGAGTCCCTTTGTCTTAGCATGTTGAATAGCAAACTCTAATGCTTCCTCTGTTGTCTCTTCATGAGAAGCTCTGGCAGATCCAGCATATAAAACCGGGATCAAACCACGAAACACTAAGCTGTGCCTTGCTGGAGTTTCATCACTGCATGACCAATCGAAAGAATCTGTCTTGATCTCAGGGACAACCACGGATAAAATGGGTATGCCAGGCCTGTACTTAGCCACCAGCTTTGCAGTACTGCCTCCCCTGGTTAATACCAATATAAGAGCTGCTTTTGCTGAATTTGCAGTTCTAACAGCGGAAGAAGCCAGGCTTTCTAATGGACTCATTGGCACTGGCGAGTGTTCCATAATCCTTTTGAAGACATCTCCATAATCAAGTGTGCTTTCTGCTTCTACACAAATTTTGGCCATGGTCCGAACTGCAAGATCTGGGTAAGCTCCAGCAGCAGTCTCACCACTTAACATCACACAGTCTGTGCCATCAAGAACTGCATTAGCAACATCAGTGGCCTCAGCCCTGGTTGGCCGGGGAGACTTTATCATGGATTCCAACATCTGTGTTGCAGTGACAACAGGTTTTCCTTGGATGTTACACTTGTAAACCATCACTTTCTGTGCTAGA
This sequence comes from Adansonia grandidieri, assembly GCA_038382065.1. Classification (NCBI taxonomy): domain Eukaryota; kingdom Viridiplantae; phylum Streptophyta; class Magnoliopsida; order Malvales; family Malvaceae; genus Adansonia; species Adansonia grandidieri. The sequence continues at coordinate 3,458,704 of JBBYHK010000008.1, forward strand.
AATATCTTTTCAATTGGAATTTCCATTCCAAGGTCACCTCTTGCCACCATAAATGCATCTGAATTTGCCAGAATGTCATCAAAATTTGCCACCCCTTCTTGATTTTCAACCTGCCACATAATTTTGAAGGAAAAAAATCGGGCGAAATCACAATAGGTTATAAAATATTAGCCTGTCAACATTCATTATTTGTCTCTAACAAATTATCATCATTGAATTTCACTATTATAAGACTTTTGCCTTTCTAAACTTCCGGCTAGCAAAATGTTCCCACCTACAAATTACTAACAAATTTAGGCAAAACCAAATGAAACTATTGGTTCTGGTTCCTAGTGCAAGCAAAACGAAACATAAATCACATCTGAAATTCTTCATCAAACATACCTTCGACATGAGAATAATATTCTTAGTGTGCTGTCCAAGCAGCTTACGAACCTCGACCAAATCTGAGCCTTTCCGAACAAAAGAAAGAGCAATCATGTCAATTTGGTTGGGAATTCCCCATTCCAAGATATCTTCCTTATCTTTGTCAGTCAGGGTTGCGAGGTCAACGATGACCCCTGGAAGATTAACATTCTTCCTCTCACCAAGAACTGCAGAGTTTTCACAGCGACAGTGAACCAGACCCTTTTGTTTGTCGCAAGATAAGACTGTAAATGAGATAGTCCCATCAGCACAGAGTATGACCATCCCTGGTTTAACATCCTCAGCCAGCTTTTTGTAGCTCATACTTATCAGTTTCTCATCACCCTTTACGCTGTAGTCAGTAGTTATGATGATCTCTTGACCCTGTTTCAGCTGAATTTTTCCATCCTTCAGAAAACCAGTTCGGATCTCAGGACCCTGGAATTTTACATATTAAGGAACAGTTGGGATTTGTCAGCTTCACCAGGTTGTAGTTAAGACTAAAATAAATAAAAAATTTCGTGCTTTAGGCAAGATTCTGGACGTTGGTTGTGCTAATAAACAGAGCTCTTCAGATACTCTATATATGTATAAAAAAAAAGAAGCAAAGCAACTTATGAGAGGTTTTATGGAGAATAGTAACAATTGGCATATCAATTCTTATATTACAACATAAGAAGATTCTTAAGCTAAAGGCATTGCTGGTTCTAATTTCTAATTCACATAATACTCATCATTAGCATCTAACATCCTCATAATTGGCTACTTAGTGTAGTTAAAGGAAAGCTTCCATTTCAGGAATAAAAAATTTGACTTAGCAGATATCATCAATTTCTCCCATGATTGGCTAATTTACCCTGGTAAAAATAAGCTTGGAATGTTTTAATAAATATGCTAGTCATATTTTCCCGTAATCACCATAAAGTCTAAAGTGTCCGAAGCAACACAAAAGAAAGTAAATAAGACCAATCACAAAAAGCATTCAATCCCAATCAACTAGGCTTTGAAGCCGATGATATTTAAAAATTTCATTTAGCCAATCACTGCTTAATTTGTTCTTATATGAGAAGTGGCAAAAGCGATTATGCAGTATCTAAACTATACTGACAAATCCGCTTGATTCTTACATAATTAATTATGATCTATTATGAGGATAACATTCTTCCACTGCGTTTAATCTGACAAGGTAACTAATAAAAGCTGATCAGCTGAAGATTTGGATTCTTGATTCTAAAAACTTGATTGTTGCCAGGCAAACTATTGAAGCATGTAGTCTTCACAATCATTAATAATGGTAAAATACTGGGATTTAGACCTGATAGGTTGATTAAAAGAAACAAGCAATCGGATCGAAGCAAACAAGGAGACAAAAAAGAGATTTAAACAAAGAAAGGATATTATATGTGGAAATACGTACCTTGGTATCGAGCATGACAGCACAGAGGATACCGGTGTTAAGCATGGCGGCCCTTAGATTGTCAAGGGTTTCTTGATGGTAGGCATGAGATCCATGAGAGAAGTTGAAACGAGCAACGTTCATGCCGGCCATCAACAGCTTCTGGATCATAGGGACAGACCTGGATGCAGGCCCCAGGGTGCATACGATCTTCGTCTTGGGCTTCTTCTCCATGAATTCATAATGATTACTCATTTCCATCTTTTAGATTTTCTTTTTCTTTTTTATAAAGCAAGTATTTTTAAGACGAATGGAGGACCCAAAGAAAAAAAAAAGACACCTAGTCCTCCCTGCCTCCGAATACGATGAGATTTGTCAAATAATTTTTTATCAAAGCTTTGGGTTGGGTAAACACTAAACAGGAAGAAGAGGAGGAAGATCCAGAAAACCGATGAAAATTAACGAGAGAAGCGTGTTTTCGGCGACCAGTTTATTTCTTATACAATTAAAATAAGCGAGAATGCCGAAATAGTAAATTGACAAATATTTATTTAAAAAGATGAAAGCGGAAAATGTAATTCCAAAGGTTGAAATAATATCTTTAAAATTATTAATAAAAAATTAAAATTATTTTTTTGCGTCATTTTTATCTCCTCCTTTGCCCCTTTCGTTTCCATGCTGAAACAGTTAGGGGGTCGGCTCCCTTGTGTAAGGGAACCGGCCACCTATATAAATATATTATAAAATAAAAAATATATTATAAATTATAATATAAATTATAAATGATATATTATATAAATTATTTATAAATTAAAAGTATTATTTAAAATTAATAATATTTTACATTAAATTTTAATTTAATAATAATTAATATTTACAAATAATAAAAATAAATATATTTTATATTAAATACCAAATTACAACTTAAAAGTAATAAAAAATAAAAATACTGAATAAAGAACTGACCACCAATATATATTATAAATATAATACATAATATATATAATATATAAATTATATATATTGAAAATAATTTTTAAAAATAATAAAAAATTAAAATATTTTATATTAAATCTTAAATTCATAAACTAAAAAATATATTAAATCTTGAATTACAAAATAATCTTAAATTACTATTTAAAAATACTAAAAATAAAAATATTTTAAAATAAATCTCAAATTACTATATAAAATTAACAAAAAATATAAAATATTTTATATATTATTATATAATACATAATATATATTATATATAATATATTATATGTAATATCATATACAAGTGGGGGAAAGGAATCGACCCTTACCTCATATATATATATATATATATTAGGTAGGGAGTCAAAGGAACCGACTTCTCCCTTTTATACTATATATCTAATATATTATATACATAATATATTATATACTATATAAATAAATTATATATATTAAAAATAATATTTAAAAAATAATAAAAATTATATTATATTAAATTTTAAATTATTTTAAAAATTAAAATAATATATATTATATATTTAGATAATATATAAATGATATATAATATAACAATATATTATATATAATAAAAATAAAAATATTTTACGTTAAATTATTAATTACTATGTAGAAAACTAATTAAAAATAAAAATATTTTATGTCAAATCTCAGATTATTATATAAAACTAAAAAATAAAATATATTTATATTAAATCTCAAATTTTTTTTGAAAAAATTAAAAATAATACATACTATACATAAATTACATAATATATATTATATAGTAAAAATAAAAATATTTTATATTAAATCTTGAATTACTATTTAAAAAATAAAAAATAAAGATGTTATGTATTAAATTATTTGAAAATAACAAATAAAAGATACTAAATGTACAAATAACTATAAAAAAAATATACGAATAATTATAACTAAATATACTAATGAGTATAATTAAATGTATGGATTGATTGTAACTAAATGTACAACTCACCATAACTAAATTTAAGACTCACCATAACCAAATAAAAGATACTAAATATACAAATAACTATAAGAAAATATACGAATAATTATAACAAATGTACTAATGAGTATAATTAAATGTATGGATTGATTGTAACTAAATATACAACTCACCATAACTAAATTTAAGACTCACCATAACCAAAAGTACAAATAACTATAACTAAGTGTACGAATAACTATAACTAGATGTACGACTCAACATAACTAAATGTACGAATAACTATAACTAAATGTACAACTCAGCATAACTAAATGTATGACTCACCTTAACTAAATGTACGGCTCACCATAACTAGATGTATGACTCACCATAATTAAACGTATGACTCACCATAACTAAATATATAAATGAACATAAGTAAATGTACGACTCACCATAACTAAAAAGTACAACTCATCATAACTAAATGTATGATACACCATAACTGGATGTATAACTCACCATAACTAAATGTACGACTACCATAACTAGATAAACAATTCACCATAACGAGATATACGACTTCGCATAATTAAATGTATGATTCACTATAACTAGATATTTGAATAATTATAACTAAATATACGATTTACCATATCTAGATATACAACTCACGATAACTAAATATACTACTCACTATAACTAAATGTACTACTTACCATAATTAAATGTGCAATTTACCATAACTAAATATACGACTCACTATAACCAAATGTATGACTCACCATAACTAGATGTACGACTCACTATAATTAAATGTACAACTCACAATAACTAAATATACGACTCACCATAACTAAATGTATAATTCATCGTACACCTTAATTAAATATACAACATACAATAACTAAATGTATGACTCACCATAACTAAATGTACCACTCACCATAATTAAATAGGTGATTCACCATAACTAGATATACGACTCACCATAACTAGATGTATGACTCACTATAACTAATGTACAACTCACCATAACTAAATTTACGACATATTATAACTAAATGTACAACTCACCATAATTAGATGTATAACTCACCACGATAATTAAATATACAACTCACAATAACTAAATATACGACTCACCATAACTAAATATACAACTTACCATAACTGAATATACAACTCACAATAACTAAATGTACGACTCACCATAACTAAATGTACAACTCACCATAACTAAATATATGATTCACCATATATAACTAAATGTATAACTCACAATAAAAATTAACTATTTTATATATTAAAATAATATATATTATATAATAAAGTTAAAAATATTTTATATTAAATCTTAAATGATCACATATTGATACGTGGGGAGTCGATTCCCTTGTAAAGGAACAAGGGAACCGACTCCACCCTTTTATATTATTTATATAATATAAATTTTATATATTTATATATTAAATAAATTTATATATTTAGTTATAGTGAGTCATACATTTAGTTATTGTGAGTTGTACATTTAATTATGGTGTATAGTGAGTCATACATCTAGTTATAGTAAGTCGTACATCTAGTTATGAGTCGTACATTTAGTTATGATGAATCGCACATTTAATTATGGTGAGTGGTACATGGAGTTATGGTGAGTAATACATTTAGTTATTGTGAGTTGTACATCTAGTTATGGTAAATTGTACATTTAGTTATGGTTATTGGTATATCTAGTTAGAGTGAGTCATGCGTTTAATTATGCGAAGTAGTATATCTAGTTATGGTAGTCGTACATGTAGTTATGGTGAGTCATACATCAAGTTATGGTGAGTCATACATTTAGTTACGTTGAGTCTTACATTTAGTTATTGTCATTCATACATGTAGTTATACTGAGTCGTACATTTAATTATTGTTATTTGTACGCTTAGTTATTGTTATTTGTACTTTTGGTTATGGTAAGTCCTAAATTTAGTTATGGTGAGTCGTATATTTAGTTGTGATGAGTTGTGCATTTAGTTACACTCATCCATACATTTAATTATACTCATCCGTGCATTTAGTTTAATCATTCGTACATTTTCTTATAGCTATTTGTACATTTAGTATTATTTTTTGTTATTTTGAAATAAATTAATATAAAATATCTTTTATTTTTTATTTTTCAAATAGTAATTCAAGATTTAATATAAAATATTTTTATTTTTATTATATAATATAATTAATATAATATATTATGTAATTTATGTATAGTATGTATTTTTTTTAATTTTTTCAAAAATAATTTGGAATTTAATATAAATATAAATATATTTTATATTTTATTTTTATATAATAATTCAAGATTTAATATAAAATATTTTTAATTTAATAGTAATTAATAATTTAACATAAAATATTTTTATTTTTATTATATATAATATATTGTTATATTATATATAATTTATATATTATCTATAATATATAATATATATTATTTTAAGTTTTTAAAAAATAATGTAAAATTTAATATAATATATTTTTTATTATTTTTAAATAGTTTTAATATATATAATTTGTATAGTACGTATATAATACATATTATATATATAATATAAAAAAGAAAAGTTGGTTTCTTTGTCTCCTAACCTAATATATATATATATATATATATATATTTATATATGAGGTGAGGGTCAATTCCCTCTCCCCACCAAATGTATATAATATGATATATAATATATTATATATAATATAAATTATGTATTATATAATAATTTATAAAATATTTTTTATTTTTTATTATTTTTATAGAGTAATTCGAGATTTAATTAAATTCAAGATTATTTTATAATTCAGGATTTAATATATTTTTTATTTTATGAATTTAAGATTTAATATAAAATATTTTTAATCTTTTATTATTTTTAAACAGTATTTTTAATATATATAGTTTATATATTATACATATTATGTATTATATTTAATATATTTTAGTAGGAAGTCAGTTCCTACTCAGTATTTTTATTTTTTATTATTTTTAAGTTGTAATTTATTATCTATAAAGAGTAATTATTTTTAAATAATAATTTAAGATTTAATATAAAATATTATTAATTTTAAACAATATTTATAATTTATAAATAATTTATATAATATATATTATAATTTATAATATATGTTTTATTTTATAATATATTTATAAATGGAGGGCAAAAAAGTAATTTCAGTCTTTTATGAAAAATTCTCAAAATTATTTGTTTCTCTTACACCTTCCTTCAATAATTATTTATTGATTTCACTTTTTCTGAATTCTCCCTTAAAATAAAGATAGTAATAATATGATGTTCAAATTCCACAATAGTCTGTTGACTCGGCATTCAATTAAATTTAATTTAAATTAAATTAAATTTGTGATCATAAAACAAGATTAAAATATTTATTTTTAATTTAAAAATAACTATTACCCAAAGTACACTTCGTTTCCAAATAAGTTTGATGGAACAGAGTTAAAGGAATACAGATTCAATTAAAAAATTACAAAAAAAAAATTAAATTATAAAATGGAAAACATATATTTAAAAGGATATTTATTTTTTTATTATTTTTTGAGCTAAAAATTAAGATTTTTTTAAAAGTTATTCATATTTTTTTAAACAATAACCATAAAAAACTATTTCTTTTCCTTTGTATAGTTTTAACAATTTTTTCTTCTCTTTCCCTGTCAAAGTGGGTGTGTCAGCAGTCATATAAAAAGTGAATTGCTTTTGGTTGTGCTTAAGAAACAAGCTGGGGAATGCATAAAAGAATATGCGGGGATTGTTTCCGTTAGAAACAAAGGGAGAGGTTCTTAAAAACTCCATTTCCCTGGCCAATTTGACAATTTGCGGAGTCAATAATGACGTTATTCTTATTCTCATTTGTACCTGACCACGAGCTCTTATCGGGTCTAAATTCAAATTAATGTTTTTATATTTTGACTTGGTTCAATTTAAAATCATATTTTTAAATAAAATAATATATTTTTATTTAAATTTAGTTATAAAATATATAAATATTAATATAAAAATATTTTTTAATATTTATAAATAGTGACTTGAGCTTAATTGGTAGGTTAGGATAGGATCAAATTCAGATTTAAACTTAAAATTTAAAATTTTTTTAAACTATGATCCGATCTATGAATATTTCTATTCTTATTATTTTTAATTTTAATTTTTTGAAAGTACTAATTGTTACCTACGTTCGCTGCGACCCTTCTCATCAATCGTGGGTTGCCTTGCGGTTTTGTGTTTATTATTTATGTAGAAAAGCTTAATTTTCATGCTCACATGAAATCAAACAATTTTGATTTTGAACCAATAATACTAATCTCTCAACCTAAAGGATCAGACTCTGTGCGTGATCTTGATTCTTTAACAACAAGAAAACCAAATAAACAAAGTCAAAAGTCAAACCTATTGGCTATCAAATACGAATCCAATCCAAGATAATAATTTGCTTACTCATTTAATTAATATTAATATCTAAATCTATCTATATAATAAAATTAATTTGAGCTAATAATAACTATGATGAATGACATCTTAAATAAGCCAACATTCCCCTTATGGTTTTAATATTTTCATAATTATAATATTATAATATTGTAAATTAAATATATATTTTTAAACAAATTAATTTATTAAATATATTTATCTCTTTTCTTCGTACATGAATCAAATTAATTTATTAAATTAAGTGTAATCATTTACTCTCTCTCTCTCATTGATGAATCAAGACTATTTTACAATAAAAGAATTCTCATTGAATCCTATATATAACCAACATTTTCTCCACCAACATATACTCTAAAATAATTGTGTGAAAAGTCTAATTTCTGATGGATAAAATATCTTTCGATAAGAGAATAGAACAAGTGATAAATAGTATATATCTTACTGTCAAAACATGGGAAGAAAGAAGATGAAAAGAGATAACTAGATTATGAGAGAGTATTATGCTTACAAAATTCAATAATGAAGATATGAAGCACAAACACTTATCTCTGCGAGTCAACTGTTCCAGTAATATGTTTGTGGATGCTTATATTGCTATGGAAGAAGATCACTTGAGATGAATTAGATAAAATGCAAAACTTTAAACGTGTTTCTATGTTCTTTAAGATTGAATAATTTTTACTTTTAAATTTTAAATAAATTTTTGGTCAAAGTAATTGTGACAGATCGTTGAATTGCAATCTTTAGTGTATAAATATGATTATCTTCTTCAAAGGAATATATATGTGGCTCCATTATGTAGTAAAACTATGAGGTAATGAAATTTAGTATATTTTCTATACATATAAATCTTTTATTCTCTTATGTTTGAATTTAATTTCTTTTATACATTGATAACTAAAGACGTGGAACGATACATAGAATGGAATTATCATTTTATGCATTTTTTGCTAATAAAGATGAAAATGTTCATTTCATTGAATGAAGCATGGAAAATTCATAATATAAATATTTGAGGAGAGAATGAACTGATTGTTGCATGTATTTAGTTACTATTCATAATATTATTTCATTATTCATCATAAGAATGTGATTTATATATTCAAATTAATTTACTAATAATAACATCCATTTAAAAATAAGAATACAGATGTACTTCAGTTTAATAAATAAAATTTATAATAATTAAAATTAATTAATTCATCATTAACACCACTTATATGTATGTAACTCAAGTAGGCAGATTGAGAAAAAAAATAAATTAAATGAGTTTCATTTTTATAATATTAAAATCCATTCACTTGTAATTATTGATATTAATAAATACATCATGAATGCCATTTATGCATGACTCGAAGTTAGATGGAGAATAAATTTAAGTAATATGGATGTTATTTAATTACTGTTAATAATGTAATTTGATTATTGAACTTGACAATGTTATTTAATAATTAAAATTATTTTATTAATGATAATAGGCATTGATAATAGGATTTTACATGTAACTCAAGTAGTTATATTGTCAAAAAAAAAATTAAGTAATATAAATCTAATAACCTCTCATTAATATCACTTAAATTCATTTTTTGTGATATGAATTTTGGTTAACTTCGTTATTGATGATAATAATAATAGTGTGATTTAAAACACAAAATGCATTACGAACCCATGCAATACGTAGGTTTGATACCAAGTAATACGTATCAATTGGTTAACATTAAAATGAATATTATGGAATATATAAAAAAAGAAAATGAATATTTTGTAACATTTATTTAATTTAATGTTTTTTTAAGTGTTTAAATGGTTTATTGTGGAGTTTTAATTGGGTTGCTTTCCATTATTAATTTTATTTTAGCATTATAATTTGTTTTGTCTATGAATAACACTTTAATGATTCTCTTAATTGTATTGATTCAAAATCAACTTTTTTTAGGTTTAGGTTTTAAATCCACTTTAAATTAAAAAGAAAAAAAGCCATTAAAAATCAGATCTTGCATTTGAAAAGGATAAACTTGATTTTATGTAAAACTTGTTCTTGTCTTGCTTGTAAATATTTTTTGCTTTTAGCTGAAATAGAAACTTGATTGTTTTTGCATAGTATTTATTTCATGCCTATTAACACTTGGACTTTTGGTATTTGAAAATTAATCAACCATGGAAAAAAATTGAAGAAATTAATGTAACAAATTCACACCTAAATATGAAAAGAAACATTACTTTTGATTACCAGCACCTAGCTTATTAAATCTATTGTCTGTTGACAAATGTTCCTAGGGTGTCTTGCCTTGTGAGTGATGGACTTGCACGTTCGAAGGTATTGAGTCATTAATGTTTCTAGTCGAACAACTGGAGCTTTCTATATACTTCAACTTATTTATCCAATCGATGGGTGCTACAATCTAGAAAAAGCTATAGCTCAGCGAGAACATCAATAACTGCTATTACTTTTCAAGTATGGTTCTACGCTTAAAAATCCATTTTAAAAAAAGTCATGGTAGACTCTATTTCAATTTGGAATTATTTTCTCTTCATTCTTTCAAATGGATTTATGTTGTCTTTGTGACTTAAATAAATATCTGAAGGTAACATTAATTCATTAATCTGAGCAATGGATGGATCTCAAAAGTAAAATGGCATTAATTTTTATAATTTTTATAGTAATTTGTTTTTTTTTTATTTCAATGAATTAATATTTGATAATTGTCACTAATTTAACTCTGGCATGTTAAGAAGCAAGATTACGTACTATGAAAAAATTGATGGTATAAATCACTTTGACAAAACCACTACCCTGGTTGTTATAAGCCAAAGATGGACTAAGATGCATGTCTCTCTCTCTCTCTCTTTCTATATATCTATATGTATATATATATAAACCATTAACTTTTTCCCTATTACTAGCTCTCCCTCTGAGAAATTTTTTTCATACGACAATGATATTGTCATATATGGTCACCATCATATCAACCATCAAACTCTTTGTTACAAGAAAGTTTTTTCTACAATTAACGGCTAGAAGCCTCTCTGATAGTATTCCCGGTGATATTATTATCATTATTGTTAGTGGTTTGTTCTTACAAGAAATTTTAATATAAGAAATGGCCTAAATTTTTCAACTTCTAAATGAAATTTAGGGGTTAAATCCAATCATTGAAAAATTTTCATTACATTTATTAGAATTTGAAGATCTGTATGGAGATTATTATTCTAGGTTAATATTGTGAATTCATTAAGAACAAAAGCAATCTTGGTGTGAGGAATTTTCTAAACTCCCTAATGACGAGGTAAAGTTAGAAAAATAACCTATACATTTTAGGATTCTCTTGATTTTTAATAAAAATTCTTGTCAAGTCAGGTTTATATGACGAATAGCACGCTTGACATGTCAAGTTCATTATGTAAGTTATATGGATTTGTGTGAAGTCATATCATCATGATTCTCCTCTCCATAACTTTCATGCAGTTCATCATTTATATCATCATCATATTTTCTGACATCTTCATCAGTTTAGAAGCTTAGTTGTCATATTGTTTATCACGTGAGTCCTTATGATGAGGCATCTCTTCATGCTTGTCATCCGTATTACTTTATTTAATGATATGATCCATTTTTCTCTCTTTTGAGCTGTTTTTGAGATATTTAATCTCTTTTTTCCTTTAATACATTTTTTTGGTTTTTAATTGGTATAACCGTGATCCTTATGTAAGACTAGCTATTCTATCAAATTTTCTAACATTATATATGTTTTAACTTCTTATTTCCAAAAAACAACTTAAAGGGGTTTATCCTTAAGTCTTATTTACTAATGGTTTACTTTATCGAATAGAAGACTCTGACAAACAAGGAAGCCTAGATAGTAAAGAAATAATTATCTACTTGTCTTCGCCAAGTGATGCTTTGCTTCTAGCATCATGACTAATTTTAGTTGCAAAGTAAAATCCTCTTTGTGTCATGATGAATGATAATGCACACACTTATTATCTAACACATTATATCATACACAAAAAATTAAAATAATGTGCCATTAATTTTTTAAAATCGAACCACAATAAACAAGCCTTTGAAACTTTTTTGCGAAAGTAATAAACCATTCTAATGCCTTAGCTTACCTCTTCTACCCTATTAAAGGGAGTTCTTGTTTTGGAAATATGAATATTTTCAACTTTCGTTGGATCATCATCATTACCATCAACTTTGAGGTCTTGCCAAAAAGATGAAAATGATAAATACAATCTTAAAACAAGCATAAGAAATAAGATGTACACTTATGCAAAGATATGTCAAAAGAAAATTAAAAAACAACTAGTCTAATCCTTATTGAAAAAAGAATCCTCCATGTTACCAATTATAACATCATGTATAGTTTCTATGCATTTTACTTTAGTAGCTACTAGCTTCTTCCTCAACTTTTTCATTTTCCACCTTCTTTTCTTATTTCCCCCTTTTTTCCCCTTAAAGTTTCATTATCTTTGTATCTTCTCTCATTCTGTTTTTTTTTTTTTTCTAAAACCATGCTTTCTATTTTGCCTTTTCTATCTGTTCTTAAAAATCTACAAAAATAAGCAAACAAATCAAGTTGCAATAAGCTCAATAATAATAGTAATTACAAGATCTGGATCATTAGGTCAATTTTATACAACATGTGGAAGAAATTTAGATTATTTTAACCCTCTATAGACTCACAATTATTTGCTATTTGAATTTAAAAATCCTTAAATTATTTTGTAAAATTGCTTGATATACGACTTGCAATTAAATTTTGATTAAATGTAAATGAGAAACAAAATTTCTATATATAAAGATGGTAATTACAATGGCTTAAAGAAGAAAGCATAGAAGAAATTGGTAGATCAAAAAGAAAATTTTGAAAAATGCTAACTGCTTCTAGCTACTTTACAAAATTTGACATCTTTTAACTTAAAAAGGGTTGAAATTTAGGATTATGATGTTATTTGCTTTCTATCTCTTTCTCTCTCTCTCTCTCTATATATATATACACATGTATATATGCTTTGGGAGAAAAAAAGTGACTTGCAGACACCTAATTTCGTCAAAGCCTTTTCTCTGATGGTCTGAAACATTCGAGACCAAGAGTTGAGCAATCACCCTCCTGTATTGAACCTCTTCTAAGCAGACTAAACTTTTTGAACCCTATTTACGCTTGCAATGATGACTATTCACCTGCGCAGCCAAGAATTACCATTTTAGGCTTTTTAGAGACCACAAAAGACAACTGTTGGAGAGAAAAAATTAGCTTTTAAATTTATTTTTTTGGAATTTCAAATTATATTTTTATATATGATATCACAGTCACATTTCTCATTCTTAGAAAATTTTTGGAATTTTTAGTGAAATTTTATAATTCGACTATCTATGTTTTTTATTGATACCTGTATAGTATATATGTTGATACTTACTCTAAAAAATCCAAAACGTTTAAGAAAAAAGTTTGTATTGGTATCTTATACAGTGAGGTGTTAAACTGTCAAATTTATTATTTAATTTTGAATTTTTTACTGTACAAGAGTTCCCTATTCTCTAAAATTTTTTATAATGATTGCCTAGAATTTTGGATTCTTTATTTCTATCGATTGATATTTCCAGAAATATGTTGAATTCATCTTTTTTCTAAACTTGAATATTTTAGAGTTTTGTTGTTTTCAAAAATATAGAATTTTCTATTGCGTAAGGTATTTTATGGTAAAAATTTCCCTAGTTTAAGATTTTTGACTTTTCCATATACTTTCAAAACATTATACAACTTTAGCCTTTTGAAACTGTAATTCATTTTTTAAATTTTCCAGCTTTTTCAAATATCGATTTTTTCTATAAAGGTTTTTCTCAAAAATATTTTATGAGTTTGAAATTTTTAATCACTTTTTTCTTTCACATGTAAAATTTTCCAAATTATTTGCAAGAGTTTTTTAAGAATCCAACACTTGAGATTTTCTTATTTATTTACTTATTTTTATTCATTTTTATCTTAATTAATGCATTAATATCTCATATAGGATATTAATGCACAGAATTTTTCAGTATCCTTTTTTAGAGGAATTAAATTTTGAAAATATGAGATTTCAGAAAGCTCTTATGATTTTTTAGCTTGATTTCTTTAAATTTTTCTTCGGATTTTCCATCCGAAATTTTCAAATTGGACTTTTATGGTTTAATTCCATTAATTTAATTTTCTCTATGAATTTTAAATTAAAATTCCTAAATGGTCAAATTTTTTATTTTTGATGTATCAGATGTGAAATTTTAATTCATCCTTTCAACACATGGATTTTCATCCAATTTTTTGTTTCTTATAATTTGGTTCTTTCACTTAATTTATTCCATTTAATTTTGAATTGGAGCTTGTTATGTATTAATTTCTGTAATCCAATTTTTCCTTACGATTTCTTAATTAAAATTTTACATGATTTAATTCTTAATGAAAATTATCATGTATAAAATTTTAATTAAGTCCATATGCGATGAATTAAATATAATTTTCATTCTTTGCAATTTAATCTTTTTTATTCAAATCCTCTCATTTGATTTTCAATTAAGGATTTCTTGCACATGAATTTGTTAATTAATTTTCATATACATATGCTTAGGAAATTATTCTAAACCTTATAAAATTAAGTTAAGGGGTTAATTTGTCACATTGGTTCTAATTCACATAATTTGATAATATTATTATAATTTTCATTTTAATTTAATTATTATCAAAATTAATTTTTATTTAATTTAAATTTAATTTTAGCTTGAAAATCCACATGGAAGCCATGCATTTAAAGGCTAATCACATCAAATATGACCATGTGCCCACCTCCCACCACAGCCTATCAAAATTCATGCATATATTAGTAAAATGAAACTTAGGTAATTTGATTAGAAATAATCCCCCTATAAATAAAGGGAGGTTGCCTTCAAGCTCTTTTCTTGGTTTCTTAAGAAAAGGATTTAAAGTTGGTTTTCAAAAGAAATTTTGTTCTTCTTAAGTTCAAAAGGTTTTTTTGTTCAATTTTCCATTCTACCAAAAGTATTTTCCTTTTCTATTCTTGGTGATTTTTCATTCATTCTTCCATAACATCTCTCATTTCCATCATTTTGATTTCAAAAAAATTTTTCATCTCTTTTGGTAGCTTAAGGAACCTAACATATTAGGTGAAAGCCATCACCATTTTTGGTGGTTTTTATTGGTATGTGCCCTAGAACCAATCCCATTGGGACATGGACACGTGGCCAAATAATTATATACGTATTACTAAAATAAAGTAATAAAAGGTTTTCTTTCATGTTAGTGCCATAAATAACACTTATGCAAATACTAATTCGATGAAGCCCGTGGAACTTTAAAAGGCCTCACAAAGAAATTGCAATAAGTTACAATTATAAGATTTTTACATCAAAGCCTAGTTCCTTAAAAATGTTTTTGGTCATCGTATTGTCAAGATGGGGCATTGTTAATACTTAAAGATCAACTTATGTTATGCCTTCTTACTTAAGAAGTAAGCAACCGATCTCATAGATTAAAGTATATGAGATACTTAGAATGGCATGAGGGTGCTTGTTTTATGGCAAGGTCACTGAACATGGCCCAAAAGAGAATTCCATTTGGTATAAGTCACTTAAATGTCTATGGAATATGTTCTCATGTGCCAGTCCTATATAATAGTCCTTAGACTTATGATACTAGGGCATCGCATATAAGGAGTGTTATATTTTGATTCCATTATGAACGTGTCCATAATAGATGGATGCTTATGGTAGAGTGGTTTTGGGTATAGCATGAATCATATGGTAGATCGATGAATGATCCCAAGAGTTTTCACCACTCTTAGTGACAATTGGAGGCATATCCCAAATGATTTTAACTATGGTTATTTGGATTAAAGTCTTTGGGCAAAACATAATGAATTATGAGGAATCGTTTCTTGTAGATTCATGATTATTAACCATAAGTTGTAAAATCTAACATGGATTAAAGCATAAGTAGACATTGAACCATGTTCATGCTAAATCTAGGATATCTAGTGAAGGGATTGTATTACACTGATAAGGTGGTTATTAAAAAGTTTAGACTAGGTCATATTGACTTTTTAACATTGGGGTATTCATGATGAGTTGCTAGATCTGGCTCCTGATCTATAGCTATAATTATACTCATTGCAACATCTTAAGAACCTATAGGTCACACACAGTATGCAAACTTGTTGGATTAGTCTGGGATTTTATTAAGTATGACTTAATTAAATAAAAGGTAGTTGGATGGAAAACTTAATTAAATTGTTCAATTACATGAGACAAAATTAGATTTGTGAAATCTAGATTTAATTGTCTAATTAATACATCAATAATAAGATTGTCTTACTAAAATAATGTCTAAATTAAGAAATAAAGTATAAATATGGATAAACACTAGTTCTAGTGTGGTGAATGAAATCAAGAGGGGTGAATTGATTTCTCAAAAACATTTTGCAAATTAAAAGTTCAATTATTTAAATTAAGAAATTCAATGAAGAACTTAAAAAAACAAGATAATGAATAATGAATAATAAATAAGAAGGGAAGGAGAAGCAAACACAATAGAATTTATAGAGGTTCAGCCTCGATGCCTAGTTCTTTCCTTTGGGCTTGCTTGTCAAAGAGTTCCCAATTCATTATCTTTGACTTGATACTTTTCAAGAACAAAGTACAATATTTATAACTCTCTATCTTATGAAGGCTTGGATAGAAACCTTTTCCCTCTTATTGTTTCTAGGCTTAGATATAATCTCTATCCTCTTTATCTTTCTAAGACGACATAGCAACCTCTCTACCTTTTAAAGGCTAAGGTAGTAACCTCCCATTTATATAAGGATTTGAATGTCAACAAAGAAGACCTCTAAAAGGTTTGGTGTCTATAAGTTTGAGCTTAAGGATGGACAATTACAATGATATGATACAGAGAATACAAACATGACAGGAAGAATTAATCTTATACATAATTTCAACTGACTTGTAGCTTGAATAGATGAAGGATTTGGCTATAGCTTTTATTTTTTTTCCTTCTTAATTCTTGCTCTTGGGAGCATTGGTGAAGCTTATTTATAGCATGGAAATGTTATATGAACATTGGGTAGAACATTTTAGCCTTCATAATTTCAAGTTAACATGCAAATACACTCATTTTGTCTTGATATAAACAATGAGGTATTGATACATGATTTGAAAAATTGATTGTTATAAGGAATTTTATCGATACAGGAAGAGTGTGTGTCGATACTCAACATGTTATATCGATACATTTAAGGTTTAAGGAAAACCTTAGTGATGGAGATCAACTTGCACAAACACCTATTTCCAACCTGCAAGGAATTAGAGGTCCAATGACTAAGGCAAAGACTAAATGCATAGAGCAAGCTTTGCAAGGACTAATCACGGAAATGCAAGCAAAGGAGGCTGTTCAAAATGAATCAGATGCATTGCCAAGATTGATAACTTTTCTTCATTGTGTTAAGGCTAAAAAGAAAAGATGAATAAAGCTTGGAGCCCAATTCACATGTCCAAGATGAATGAAGCCCAATTT
>JBBYHK010000008.1:3476575-3488364 GCA_038382065.1 Adansonia grandidieri
ATTTTTTAATAATCATTAAATTTATGAGTAATTATGTCTAAGATTCATCAAATTTATGAGTAATTATATATAATATTAACCAGATATAAGATCAATGTTGGTTTAACTTTTTTTTACAAGCTTCTATTATGCACCGGCAGGTACAGCTATTTTCGGCTGATACCACCGAAACAGGTCGGTATCTACCGGTACGGCTGGTACAGACCGAAACCAAGATCGAAACGAAATTAACTATCCTGGTACCGTTATATGTCGAAATCGGTATGTACCAACCAGTACGACAGGTATCGGTACGGTACCGACTTCACTGATTGATATTCTAACACACACATTTTAATATTCAAAATTATTATTATTTTTTTTATAAATTGAGAGGGATAATGTAAATAAAATAAGTTCTTATTGGAGGGCATTTTTGGAATCTAACCTTGTTTTTTTTTTTTTTTACTTCATGCGAATACAGGAACAATTTTTTTGTCAATTAACTTTTTTATTTTTATTGTGATTTTTATTTAAAAATGAAATAAATTTTGTTTAAGATAATTAATAAATTTTATTATTATATAATAATTAACAAATATATATTTTATTATGATCTAATTAATAAGATTGATAACAAATATGTACGTAAATAATAAAAATACAAAAATATAATTTTATTCTTTTTTAATTTTAAATTAATTTAATTTTTTACATAGATATAATTTTAATATTTTTAATTAATATTTAAAATATATATAATTTAATATATAATTTAATATTTAATATAAATAAATTTTAAATATTTTTATTTATTATTTAACATAAATATAATATTAGTATTTTTTATTATTTAGTATAAATATAATTTTAACAATTTATCATATACATACATATTTTAATTTAATATCTTTAATGATAATTTTTTTTCTCTACTATAATTTACCTCTTAGCATTGCTACTTTTAAATTTAAAAATATATCTTAAATTAATTTTAATCTTATTACTATAAAACTTAATCTCATTATTATAATAATAAATTTTACTATCATAACTAATTTTAATTTTATTAAAATAAATCTCATTGTAAAAGGATCCTAAAGTTTGTGGAGGATCTTTTCTTTCCCCCATTTTTATAACACCTCACACCTCAACCCCACAAGTCCAACAAACAGCTGGACCTCACTAGACAAGGGTAATTTCCTTCCTATCCTCTTTGCCTTTTTAATTTTTTTAATTAATTAATTAATTTATTAATATAAATATCATTTTAATAACTTTTAATTTTTATTATTATTTAATAAAAATATAAATTTAATATGCATTTTACTATTTAATTTTATTAACAATATAATTTATATTTATTATTTAATATAAATATAATTTTAATAATTTTAATAATTTATTATTTATATATATTACCATTAATTTTAATCTCATCTTTAAAATATTTAATTTTATAATTATTATAATTTTTAATTTTACTAAAATTAATTTAATTACGCATTCAAATGGAGCTTAAACCAACCCTATCAACTAAATGGCAATCATAATTGTTGGTCGACATTGTTCTTTATTCTTTCTTCTTGAAATTCGAACACCTCCATTTTCGATCTGACAATCGTATCTTCCAATCAATGGTCTGCCTTACAACCCATTTTTTGATCATTTTTTGAGTACTTCCAAGTTCCAACCCTTCTACAGTTAGTTCCAATCACTATCCAATTTCTTTTGGACATTCGCAACTCGGAAAGAAGCCCAGGCTCTACCTAAATAGATCCAGCCCAGAAGCTTAAACTCTTGTTTTGAACCTGGAATAGGTTTACATTCGTAAGATCGTATTTCTCACTTGCATGACAAATATGTGACGCACCTTATCCATTAACATTCAACATGTAAATGCATGATGACTTGCTTAGATGTAGAATTATATTATGCCATATAGATTTTTTTTTTTTTTTTAAGATTGCATTATGTATGTCATATAGAATTATATGTTAGGGCTACTTTTCTCGATTTTATTATTTGATACCATATTCATAATGTTTGATTGTTATGTCATGTCAAGTAAGAGTATGTCTGTGATATGCCAACTTGGTCAAGGGATGGAACATCTTACATAAAATTGCGAGGTGAGAGAGAAGTGTTTTTCATTTAGGATTATGGTTATCGTCAGAAAAAATTAATCATCCAACTATTCTCGATGGCTATTGCAAAGTTAACTAAAAAATTAAAGTCTCCATCAATCATTTGGGCTAGGTATGACTAGAAACCTATTAAAATCGATCCATTTATATTTTGAAAATTCATTTTAAAAGGATTAATTTTAGGGTCTGTGTGTGTCGCAACATGGCCAAGACGTAAACCCCAACCTATTGGACTTAAAAGGCGGGTGAACCTTCGTTCCTGTATATCATTATTTTGGTGTTTGGGGACTAAATCGTTAAAATGAATCGCTCATTTGACTTAACCCTAAATAGTCATTACAAAATAACCATTTCTCTTGGAGTTAGCACCAATCTATTTTTACTAGGTGAGATTGATCACCTATTGGAGTTTGTATTTTAAGAGTTACGAAACCCTTAAAAATAAACTTCGAAGTTTATATTAAAAATTAGAGATCACATGGAAAGGGTAGGAAGTTGGTTACAATCACGAGTAAGGTGATGCTTTGGAAAAAGACGGTCAACTTAAGTTTAAAAAGCTTTTCGAAATCCCATATTAACATATAGGTTGAGAAAAATCAAGGCCAATGTCAATGGAGAATCACTGATTCTTATGGAGAATCAGAGATAGACCATAAAAGGGAATCACGAGCCTTGATACGGAGTCTGTCAAGTTAATGCACATTGCCTTGGTTATGTATGGGAGACTTCAATGAATCCTATGGAAAGATGAGAAATCAGGCCACCACTTGAGAAGAGAACACCAAATGGGGGATTTTAGATTTGCTTAGGAGGAAAATGGATTGGAAAATTTAAGGTTTCTCGGAGTCTGGTCGACATGGGAGTGAGATAGTATGGAAAGTATCAATGCAAGGAAAAGACTCAATATGGTGTTGCAAGCAAACTTTGATGCCAAAAATTTCTTTCTTATAAAGTCAGGTACTTAATTGCTCCAACATCTGATCATTATCCCATAATGATAACTAGGCAGGGGTCCCAACAGATGCGTAATTCAAAAACAAGATGAACGTTTTTCGAAGCTATGTAGGTGAAAGAAACTGGTTTTGAAAATGCAGTCCACAATGCTTGGAATGCAAATTTTGGGAATTCTACTTTGGCAAAATTGGGGCTCAGTTACAGAAGTGGCATCAAGTTCATTTCGATCTAATGCAAAAGAACATTAAGAAGTCTGATATGAAATCAAAAGAATTCAAATGTTACAGCCAATAAATGACACCTAGGAAAAGGAATATGAATCAAAACATTAGTTGAACAAGGAGTCCGAGAAGAAAGAAGCTTTTCAGGCCAAATGGGCTTGCATTGCTTGGCTAAAAGAAATGGATAGGAACATTGCATTCTTTCGTTCCATGGCAACACATAGGAAAAAATTAAACATTATAAAGGGACTTGAAAATGTTAATGGGCAATGGGTAGGAAGACTCTAAGGATTGGAAAACTATTGCTACTGAATACTTTGAAAACTCGTTTCAGTCTTAAGGATCGAACAACTCTAGAATAATTCTTGAGGTTGTAGAATGTCGGGTACTTGATGATATGAATACTTTTCTACTTTCAGAGTTTAAAGCTGAGGAGATCTTCTTAGCCACTAAGCAAATGCACCTCAACAAAGCACCTGGACCTAATGGTATGCCAGCATTAATTTTCCCAAAGTATTAGCATATTATAGGCAATGATGTTACAGCATTGTTTTAAGCTTAAATGGGCGCACTGAGATGAATATCATTAATAAAACCCATATTGTTTTGATTCCTAAAACCCCAAGAAATATGACCCAATTTAGACCTATTAGCTTATGCAATGTCAACTATAAAGATAATTGCAAAAGTTCTGGCAAACAGGCTTAAACAGATCCTACCTTTTTACATTAGTGAAACAAAAAGTGTATTTGTTCAAGGTAGATTAATCATTGACAACATATTAGTAGCCTATGAGATTTTACATGCATTAAAGAACAAAAAGGGAAGGAAAATAGGGTATTTTGTCTTTAAACTTGATATGAGTAAGGCTTAGGACAGAGTGGAATGGAATTTCTTAGTGATATAATGCTTTAATAGGATTTCGTCACAATTGGATGTCACTCATCATGAAATGCATAACTTTAGTCTCGTACTCTATTACAATTAATGGATCATTATCTAAAGAATTATGTCCTAAAAAAGGTCTTCGTCAAAGAAACCCACTATCCCCATACTTGTTCTTGTTATGCAACGAATGACTGCCAGCACCTCTTGAAAATCACAGAACAATGGTTCATTGCATAGGTGAGAGCTAGCTGCAACATCCTTAGAGTCAATCACCTATTTTTTTGCTGACAATAGTTTGCTATTTGTAAAAGTAGATAGAAGTGAAAGTGAAAAGGTGAAGAGCTTGCTAAAGATTTATGAGGAAGACTCAAGGTAAAAAGTCAATTATGACAAATCAGCATTATTTTTTAGTAGTAACACATCTAATTAGCATAGATAAGAGGAATAGGACATGCTTCAAATTTAGTCTATCGAGAATCTTGAAAAATATTTAGGGTTACTAAGCATGTAGGACATAGAAAGAGGCAGAGGTTCAAATCAATAAAGGAAAAGATTAAAGCAAAAATAAGCAGTTGGAGTTCCAAATGCTTATCTCAAGGTGGAAAGGAAGTTTTCATAAAAGTAGTGCCACAAGCAATTCCTAATTATGCTATAAGTTGTTTTTTTTATTACCAAAAGTAATTTGTACAAAAATAAATACATAATTAGGAATTATTGGTGGTTACATAGCCAAAATGCTAGAGATGTACATTAGGTAATGTGGGATATGTTATGTGGAACCAAAGAAGAAAGGAGAATAAGATTCAAAGACATTGAGAGTTTTAATTTGGCTCTCTTAGCTAAATAGGACTCATTAGTTTATAAGCTCTGTGAGGCTAGATACTTCCCAAATAGCAATTTTATGGATTTAAGTAAGGGCAGTAACACATCTCTTATTTTGAACAGAATTTGGATTGAAAAAGACTAATATAAAGAATGGATAATAGTGAAAAACAGAATATGAGAAGATAAATGGCTACCTACAAAAAAGTCATTTAGGATGACAACCCTAAAACCAATGACACCAAGATAATAATGATGAAGGATGTATTTGATAACAACGAACAATGGAAAAAGGAAATCATCCATAATCTATTTGCAGCAATAGAAGCTGATGTAATAATAGGCATACCTAATGTGAGGATGTTTAAGTGTGGCATTTCAACAATCAAGGAACATACACAATGAAATCAGGTTATTGGTGTTAAGGAACTAATTACTAAATGCTAAGAAACAATCCAGAAATAATGGCAACTATCAGCACATATGGGAGAAATTATGGGCAATAAAATACCAGCTAAGATAAAATCTATGATGTGGAGGTTATGGTAGAAGAGGCAGCCTAATATGTTGAATTTCAATCAAAGGGAAATATGCATAGAGAGAACATGTTTTAGATGTAGAGAAGAGGAAAGTTACTTGCATGTGATTTGGGACTGTTTGTGGGCACAACGCATATGGCACATGATAGGTTTCAATTGGAACAATATCACTAATGAAGAGGAAGAACTAGGCACATGGCTATCAAGCATTTATTCTTACATTGAGACGAGTAAATTACAACAAATATTTCTCACTACATGGGCAATCTATGCCAAAGGCACAAAAGTGCATGGAGAACATAGATAGACACGAATAACAACAAAGCAATGTATAAAGAAATACATTATAGAAATCAACAACTTAATACATATTCTAGAAAGTGTTAGGAATGCCCTAAGGATGAAAGACATTATGATGTATTTCATTAGTTTGAACTTATTATTCATATTTATATATTCGAGGTTCCATTATATCATTATTATACCATCCTCGTTTAATTTATATGTTAAAGTAAATGTAAGCAAATATGGCTCATTGACTACTTTTGCTTATATCTTATAATGTTGCATATAATGGGCTTTATATGTTGTAGGATAACATTTTAAGGTAAGTAGTCTAAATTCATAATCCGTAGTCTATCAGGTTAATATGAGCAATTAACTCATGCTAAAACTATTGTGTTGTCTAAATCTATTGGAAAGATGACTTGTCTTGGCCATCTACAATGAGCCAACTCCTATGTAGAGATATAAATGTACCACCTAGAGGTCATGATAAATTGGACTGAACCAAAGTATAATTAATCCATTAACAAGCCCATTTACTTGGATTAAGTCACTTCTGACGTTCATTGTGTAATTACCTAAATCTTGAGAAAGTAATTGACTCCATTTGTATAATTTGTATGCTTTGACGTTCCAAAAGCTAAAGTGTCTCGAACTAGTAAGCTACTAGATCAGTTCGTTGGGTATATGACTTATACTCAATGAGAGCTTTACTAATAGATATGAAATCATCGCTCCTATAAACAGTTAAGGTTATCCTCTTAAAAGGCATTATACGATGCACTGAAAATGAATAAGGCCTCAATTATTTGTATATCAATGATAATTGTTCACATATAGTGAACAATCATTTTCATATAGAGAGTGTAATGGAACTTTAAGATAAAGTGATCAAGTAGGTAAAACAAATTCTAACCTTAAGTTAATCATGGATATCATATGAGGGTGTTACACAAGTGACAAAGTTATTGGACTAAAAGGCTATTTATAAACCTTATGTAATACGGTATATAATTAGGAGTGCAGTCTTAAGTCTTTAGTTGTATAACTTTGAGATTAATAATGATTTATTCAGTATAAAATAATTAATACATAGATTATTGGAGCCTAATTATATATGTCCCATTGGTCCCTCCACTAGCTCAACAAAATTCATTAACAGATGGTTATTGATCGGAATATCCGAAGTCGAATGATTCTTAATATGGTGGACTGGCACGCTAAATACACTCCTTTTAGGGGTGTAAGCACTTTCAGTGAATAACAAAAAATAATTTTTGTGTTATTTATTTAAAATATGTATCTAATTTGATCCAATATTTATTTAAGACAAGAATTAATAATTTAAATTAATTATATTTATCTTTTGATGAATATAGGAATTAATTTGAATTAAATAGATATGAGAAAATTAATTATTTATATAATTAATTTGACATCTATGAATTCTTGTATAAATATTTATTTATAAATTAAATATGATAATATTCTAAATAAATTAAGAAAAATTATTTTGTTTATTTTGTTTTTAATTTGTGATTAAATTAATTATTTTGCTATAGTTAATTTTATTTTGATAATTATTACATGATTATTCTATTCAAATAAAATTGTCATGATTTTATTTTGAATTAAAATTGGAGTTATATAAAATTATCTGGTTAGATAAACTTAATGGTTTAATCGGAATTATATTAAGTATTCAAATTAAATAGCTTAAACTCTTTAAAAAAATATTGGAACAAAATAATATTTGGCAAAATTAGGGCTTGGTCGAAACTTAGACTATACCTATACTACGGTAGGTGGCAAAATAAGTTCTAAAAAGGTGATAAAATAATTATTTTAATTAAATTAAAAAAAAAAACTAGGGCTAACCTTGTTAATTTATTTAAATAAAAAGCAACAGCTCAAAGTTCGAGTATAACTTTAGCACCACATTAAGGTTTTTCATCACATCTTGTGATTCTAAACTATTGGTACAAAGTGATTTTGAAAGAAGAATCAAACCATATGGAGCTGATCGAGGCCAAGAGTGCCAACACATTTTATCATCTAAGAATTAGAGAATAACAAAAAAAGTTAGTTAATTGAAGCTTTCACATATATTCATTTTAATAATTCTTAAATAGTAACTACAAATCTATAACTGAAGTAATTGATTATAAAATTTTATTATATATGATAACACGATTTAATACAATCTAATTTTTAAAATTTTAAAATTTCACTGTATAATTTGCTTTTCCAAAAGAATGAGCCATCACCAGTATTGTCTCGAGGTACAAAGCCCAAATTTCGGAGGGAATAAGGTGAATTTCAAGGGAGCGCTTCATTGCCGAAGGAAAGTAGGAGGAATTGGGGCAGTAATCAGGCATGCAAAAAGTGAGGTGCAGCGGGCTTATGCAGCAAAACAGCGCTACGCACAGGACGCATTTGTTATTGAAGCGACAGATGCAGTACAAGCACCATCTTTCGCCAAGGATCTGGGTCTACAAACCATTGTTCTTGAAGGAGACGCGATGGGCATAATAAAGAGGATGCAATCGAAATGGATTGACCTGTCACCCCTAGATAATTTAATAACCAAAGCCAGAGTCATACTCTCTACATTCCAGTCATGAAGAGTTGCGCACGCAGGAAGAAACGGGAATAAGGCCGTTAGATCAAGCCGATGAACTTACATGGGTAGAAGTGTGTCCAAACATAATTGCCGATGCTGTACTTGAAGATTGCACTTGCTTCTGATTAATGAAATCTACTTTTTCTATAAAAAAACTGACTTAAATAATTGTTAAAAAATTTTCTAATAAATTATATAATTTGCCGACAAAGTGTCGAGCTCTTAACTTTCTTAATTATCGATTAAACAACCCTAATTATAAAAGAGCAAAATTTCTAATAAGAAAAATTAAATCTGATTTGAGTTATCAAATATATATTAAAAATATTAAATGTTAAAATACTTTTTTTTCATTGTATTAAAAATTTTTAACATATTATCAAACGCACCATAAGCGTGATTTTTTATGCTAATTCCGTACACGATCTTTTTATCCATCTTAACGGTGTAATCTTAATTTCATATTTTATTAACAATATTATTTGCTGATTATAATTTCAACTGCACAACTTTTAAAAAATATTATATATTTTTATTCTGATATAAGCATTTATGCACTCTAAATTTTTTTAAATTAAAAAATTGGTTCTACTTTGAGTTGGAGGTAGGTGAGCATTCACTTGATGCGGGTCCACTGTAATAAATTCAGTGGAGTTGGGCAGTCTGCATTGAAAGATCACAGCTAGCTTCCCTAGAAAATTTATACATTTGGGAAATTTATGTATAAATCCAACTTAGTTAAATTCGAACTGTGTCTAAATTAACGAATTTTATAATTATTTTAATTAAATTTTAATAAAATAAAATAAATTTAAATAAAAATATTTTATTTAAATTTAATGTATTTTTAAAATTAATTTTATTTTTAAATTTATTTTTTAAATTTAATATTTTTATTTATTTCTTTTTGAAAATCAGATAATTTTTCAAATTTAGAGAAATACTGTGGGCGATAAAGATGTTTATATACTTTCAATTTAGCTTTGATTTGGGTAAAATGATTTGCTAGAAAAAAATTAACGAAAACTTTTTTTTTATTGTCAATTAATATCGGATTTTTTTGGGTAATATTTTAAGAATAAAATCACAAATACATCGAATGAATTGTAAAAAAATAAAATAAAATATTAAAATTATTATATACTAAAATTAAATCGAATCAATTTTTTTCTTAAATAAAAAAAACCTTTTAGAGCATTAAATAAAAAAAAAAACCCATTAATGGAGGGTTGTTGTGTCTGACCAGAAAGCAAGTGAGCCATTCAATAAGCTCTCAACTGTCCCATTAATGTCCACTTGTCCAGTTATCTCAACAACCATGTGGTACTAAATTCTAAGCATCAGTTCTCAAATCCTACCACGGATATATATATTAAATGATGATTTTGATATTATAAATTTATAACTCAGATGTGCTAAAATGGTCAGGCTTTGAAAGTGAATAATAATAATAATAATAATAATAATAGTGAAATTGTACGTAAATAGTAAAAAAAATTGTAAAGATAAAAAAAAAAATTAAAATATCATATTGGGATTATTCTTTAGAATTTATCTCACAACAAAGTTGAATATGATTATCTTTCTGTTGATTAAAAAGTCTTATACCATGAGTAGCAGTTGAAGTATATATATTTGAAGAAAAATTAAAATTAGTAATGAAAAAAACGTAAATTAAATACAATAATTACGTAATTGCATGTCAAAACATAACTTTTTTTAGAAAGGAAAAAAATATTAAATTTAAATAATATAATTCATAATATACTAGTCTTACACATTAATGATGAAATAGAAAACAAAAGTCTTAAAAAGAAAAAGGAATAGAAAGTACTCTTGTAAAATCGATATAGCTATAAAAAGCATAAGCATTACTTGACTTTTTTTAATTATTATTAATTAAAAATAGTTATAAGAAATAAAAAAAGAAAACTACATGCATAATTAGTACGCGCAAAAAGCAACGTAATTAAATATTTTAACTTTACTTAATTGTTTTTTACTAGTATAAAAAATTTGATTCACACAATTAGTAGTATCTATGTATTTATTTGATTAATTGAAAAGGTGAGTTTATAACTTAAGAAGTGAAAACATTATGTGTAAATAAAATAATCTAAAAAGAGTTACAGAAAATTAAGGTTATGAAATTTTTCATATTTTATTTCTCTTTTTTTTTCTCCATAATTTTTTTTTCTTATTTTGTCCTTTTTTTTTAAATTTTAAAATACAAAGTTATAAATCAACTCTGTATATTTCATTTTTATTTCCTAAAATTATTTAAACTTATAAACTTTTGATGGGAAAAATATAGGAAAAGAAAGATAAAATTTAGGAAAAGAAATTAAAAAATGGAGAAATTTTTCTAAAACATTTTTTAAACATAAAAAGTGAAATTCTTGTTTTCTTACCAAAAAAATCCATAATTCATATACAAATATATATATATATATATATTTCCTTTTCTTTCTTTTTCCCCCATAATTTTTCATTAAAAATATATATTTATGGATAAATTTGTTATATATTTGATAAATAAAAAAGTTAATATTTCTCATATTCAATTTTTATTATTTTTCTTTTATATTATTTTATGTCTTATTAATTAACTGAAAATATTTTTTACACTGTGTAAAAAAATAATTTAATAAAAATATGCTTGTTAACTATTCTTTGTTGGAATACATTCTAAATTAGATTTTTTATTGAAAAGCAAAAATCAAAGAAATAAGGAAAAATAAAAAAATTATCCTCTTTTTCTTCTTTATTCCTTATAATTTTCTTTCCTTTTTCTTCTCCTATTTTACCGACAAACAACGGCGCTTGGCTTGCGACTTTCGCTGCCAATGCAGATGGGCTTATAGGGATAGCGAATTAAATATTTGTAACTTTTACGATATTTAAATTCAGATATGTAAAATTATTTTATGATTTAAATTTATTTATTATTTAAATTAAATTTATATATTATTATTTAAATTTGAATTTAAATTAAATAATATTATTTGTCATATATTTGAATTCATAAAAAACATTTGAATTTAATATGTCAAGGTTATATTCTTATATAGAGTTTAATTTTTTAATATTTTACAAAAATAAATTTAAATAGCAGATTCAAATATCCGAATCCGTTATCCACATGTGTAATATGAATTTGAATAATAGATATTTGAAGATTCGTATCCGCATCTGCTTTGATTTCGTTACTTATAGTAACTATAATATTCAAATTCCAATATTATTCGATCCGTAATATCTAAATTCATAAAAACAAATTTGATTATTGTGGATATCTAAGTCTCTATTATCCATTACCATCTCTAAGGAA
>JBBYHK010000008.1:3507016-3798370 GCA_038382065.1 Adansonia grandidieri
TTTTGCCATGTATCTTCCATATTCACATATACATTACATATTTAAGTGGTCACCTTGACATGTCTTAGGTATGTTCAGACATTTTCTTGTGTTTTAAAGAGTCTTATGAAATAAAAATCCTGTTTTGACAACTCCAGCATCTATCCTCTTATTCAAACATGTTCATATCATCTCCATGCGCTTTATTTGTCATCTTCTTGCATTTGTGTCACCCATTTCCATGTCAAAATGTCATCTTTGCATGTTTACATGTTTAATCCATGTTTATCTTTGTATTTGTTGTATTTTGTTCATAACATCACCATTAAAATGCTTACTTGTCTCTTACAAACTGATTTTTTAGAAAACTCCCCAAGTTAAGTTCATGTTACCTCTAATAGATAAGAATAGCATGGACTTAATGCTTTCATTAAATTGGTCTCTCAATCTTGAGGATAAATCAATATTTCAGCTCTGGATTTCATGGTGAAATATGTTTATTTTTCAAAAAAAAAAAAAGAGGAAATCCTTTTAGTATTAAACCTTGATCTTGAGTCTCATGTTCATTTTGGTGACATGATCAATTGGTTGTTCTATCATCCCAAACTACTCCAGGATTGTGGAGTGAACTTGTGAAGCTTGTGTTACTTTCTGTCGAATACGGTCGGACGTCCTAGGCCCGAGTCCATCTTTGAAAAACCAAAATATCGAATAATCCCTCTTGTTTTTGCTCTAGCAACACTATAGTCCAAACTTGAAAATTATTTTCGAGCCACAAATATTTCCTTGGATTTTTCTAATATTTTTCCTTTAAAAGGCATCAAATTACCTTTCTAACGGTGTCTTATTTGGCCTTGGATCATCCCAGACGAGGGATCTATGATTTTTCGAACCTTTGCTATCCAAAACCCCTAGAACCAAGCATGCAACATTTTGTTTGGGCTATTTCGGCCCATCAGATGATTTTTACGAAATTTCCAAATATTTTTCCCAAAAAGTTCACAAAATTCTTTTCCTTGAAAGGTATTATCTATGATCTAACGATCTCGGATAAACTTAGAATGATTTTTCAAAATCCATCATGACCTTTTAATTATACGTGCTGCTGGTGCTAAGATGAACCTAACTTCAAAAATTAATTCTGTATAGAGAGTGATTTTCTAGAATTTTGGAATATTTTTATATCAATCCTGTCGAGTTACCTTCCCAATAGTACCTCATTTACCCTCTGAAATCTGCTGATGCACCCGAACAAAATCTGGAAAAGGAAATGACATGATGTTGTCCCCTATTTTCAACCTAATTTTCAAATCCCCTTTTATCGAGACGTTCGGATGTCTAGAAAATATGTCCGATTGATTCCCCCCATAACATCAACCCTTTTTTACTCAGATTAAGACTAAAATACAAAAATAGGATTTCATATTAAAATTTTCACTAATGGAGATACTCTAACTCCACTACTTAAAGGGAATACTCTAACCTTATTTTTTAAATCAAAGTTAAATTTTTTCCTTGTCCCTAAATGTTTTCCTAACTTTGGGGATACTCCAACCGCACTACTTTGAAAGGATACCCCAACCCCATTCTTTCTAAAAAAATAAAAATTTTTTATTCCTAACTATTTTCGTAACTTTATTTTAGGGGACACTTCAACTTCACTTCTTCGAAGGGATACTCCATCTTTTTTTTTACCTCAAAAACTTAAAATTTGCTCTCTTCCAAATACCTTAAACCTTTTTGATAAAAATCCTTTTTATTCTTCAAATTACCACTAAAGTCATATCAGTCTCTAAAATTGTCATCCCGATTATTCTTCAATAATCGAAAGCAATTATGAGATACATTTTGATCGCCTCTCCGTTTTTATGCTCTTTTGTTTGTGATTACTTATTTATGATATTATTATATTTCTTATTTTTCACCTCACTAACTTGTTTCCTTTTGTCGTGATATTGTGCATTCATATTTAAAATTCATTTTCTAATAAAATTTATGAGGCAATGTTTCTTGTTGGTATCTCTCTAGTGCCTAATATGAAATGTCCATTTTTTAAAATCCAATCCGAACATGATTTTCATAAAAAATCCCTATGTTTCTCACATCTCCGAGGTGCATAGGTGATCCAAGTTTTCTTAATAAAAAACCTCGGATTCACATTTTCCAAAATTTCATGTATTAAAGAGGATTATATCTAAATAGAGATCAAATGGAACCAATTTAATCGAGATCAAAGTGAGATATAATTAGTAGGTACCGATTTTAGGCGTCATGGAGATGCTACTCCTTCCTTGCGTGTAACCATCTCTTGAGCCCAACCAACGAATCTGAAGACTTTGCAGACCTTGAAATTAGTGTTTCGAGTTTCGTAACTCGTAATGTTTTTTTTAATAGGTGTTCGATCTTGCCTAGCCTAAAATGATCGGTGGCAACTCCAAGTTTGTGGCCATTTCGTGGTGGCCATCCAAGCCCAGTTGGATGAGCAACTCGTTCGGCGGTCCCTATTCCCTTTATATTATCATGCCTAATCCAAACCCCAATCAAGGGATAGCTTAAAGGCTCAGCCATAATCCACCATCATTCATTCATAAGTCGAGCGCGCCATGCCCTTCGGATCGTTTGAAGTTTTAAAGGCTGAGCACGAGTTGACAGTAAGGAAAATGAAAGGAAAGTGAGTTAAAACAAAGGAAATGGAGTAACCGAATAAGGACCCTCTCTTTCCCTCAAAAATCTTATTTTTTTAATTAATCTAAATTGGGGTAAAAAGATAAATTAAAAGAGTAAATTTTTTAAATGTAAAATGACTTCCCTTATTATTATTTTTCATTTTTAAAAATAATAGTTTTTAGTATTCATACTTAGCCATTAACAGATCTTCAAATCTTATACAGTTTATTTATCAATTTTTTTCAATAACCTCGACTTCATAAATTTTAAAATTTATGCTAAGACCTTAAATTCTTTTTTTTTTTTCATTTTGATATTACATATAAATTGTAAAAAAAAAAGAACATGACTAAACACGTATAGTTATAGGTAGGTAATGCTAATACTTATGATGTAGATACCTGGGAACAAGTACTTTGGCATTAGTATTTTGGTACAAGTATTTTGGTACAAGTACTTTGGAATAGGTACCTTGGCACAGTTATCTTGGAACAGGTATTTTGGAATAGCTACTTTGGCACAGGTACCTTAAAACAAGTACCTTGGAAGAGGTACCTTGGAACAAGTATTGGGACACAGGTACCTTGGAATAGATACCTTGGCACAGGTACTTTAGCATAGGTATCTTGGCATAAGTACATTGGCACTGGTACTTTAGAACAAGTACTTCGACACAGGTAACTTGGCACAAGTATTTTGGAACAGGTATTTTGGCAGAGGTACTTTAGCAAGATATTTTGGTATGAACTTTTGGTAGTAGCGTTACTTGGCACAACAAGTTCCATGTAATAAAGACCGTGGAGTCAATCCTGGAAGGTTAGCATGATTCTTGGATTTTCTCCTTGTTTGGGATGTCTTGGAGAGCATGGCTTGGAGGCTCAAATATGGAAACTATTAAAAAGTGTTTTTCTTAACCTTTCCCTAGAATACAAGTGCTACCTTCTTTTTCATTGCAAAGATAGTACATTTTTAAGCATACTATCATATAACCAATGTCCACTTTATGTTACCGAAACATCCTCAGCCACTTATAACGTTCATTTCTCCCCAATAAACGTTTTAGTAACTTTTCCTAGAGAAGCTATAAGTAGGGATCCCAGAGTCTCATATAAGACCCTTCGGCATTTTTTTGGGCAAACTTATAGCTTTAAAGAATTCTTTACAACTTCTTTTCTCTGAAATCCTATAACCACATTAACCTTCACCATCCTTAGCCATTTATAACCTTTATCATCACTAGTTGCCACTGTATTTGTCTTTCAGGGTCTGCTCTAATCATTCTCTCTGCCATCTCTTTATTACATCATATTTTACTGGTTTGCAATGTTTTCTCATCCATTCAAAAGAACCAATTACATTTTAGTGACTCTACTAGGGAAGAGCGATTATATTAGGTAAAGCTTCTTTTTCACTTTATCTCATTGAAAAATATGGAAGATGCTACCATAAATCAAAATATAGCAGTCCTATTTTACATCCAGGACTTGATGAAGATGATGAAAGCCAACGAAGAGAGAATGCAAATGCTTGAAAAAAACAATAGAAAAATAATGGAAACAATTTTTTACTTTACATCATTCTTCAATGCTACCACTTCACAAGTAAAACCTGTGAATAACAGAAATGGAAACAACTCTAGAGGAGTTACTCCTATCACAAATGGCAACAAGGAAAACACATCTGATGCCTCTAACCTTATACCCTCTAGAACCATTGGCCTAAGTAACTCTACCACCCACATTCTAGTCACCAACACCCAAACCCCTCACACTGAAAATCAAGGCATGATGAACACCTAAGCCGAAACTTTCACATTGGTGACGCAAACTATCAAAACTTAAACTTTTGTTATAAAGAAAGCGCTTGAGAGGTTGCTTGATCAGAAAAACAAAAGCCTTGATTTCTTTAAATTTGATCTTAAGCTTCCATATCCTGCTAGGATAGCTGCTAAACCATATCCAAAAAACTATACTAGTCTTAAGTTCAAATAATTTAAAGGCAAGACAGGTGATGCTCGTGAACATGTGATGAAGTTTGTGAAAACTTTTAGAGTAGCAGGTTTGAATGATGATCTAAAGTTGAAGGAGTTTTCTAAGCCTTTCACTGAAAAGCCTACACTTGATATGTCAACCTTATTCCTGGCTCTATGGAGTCTTGGAGTCAGATTTGTAGAATATTTGGTGAGAAATTCTTCTATATTCAAGAGAAAGTTAGTCATGTTGACTTGGGTAAAGAATATCAAAGGCCAAAAGAGGATGTCATGGATTACATCCAACACTTTAAGGAAAAGATATTAGATATACAAGAATCACATGATGAGAAAAAATTAGTTAAAATATGCATCCAGGGAATGTTTGATGAATTTCAACTTCATTTATAAAATTTATCGCTACCTTCTTTTTCTAGTTTCGTGGAAGCTGCAAGGAAAACCAACAATACTATCATAGGGAATAATAAACAAATCTATTAATTTCACTAAAGAGAAAAATGGCTTCTTAGTCACAAATGAAGAGAAATCACATTAGAAATTCAAACTAGCTATGATGAAAGATCTCTTTAGCGCTATTTCCATGCTCTATAGAAAAAGTTCTTGGTCTTTTGAATAAATGGGTGAATAAAGGTAATGCACATCTACCTAATGTTGAGCGTCAACCTACCAATGGAGAAAAAATAAGTCCTATGTATTGTCACTTCCATAGAATCATAAGACATCCTACAAAGGATTACAATGCTTTAAAGAAAATTTACCATGGAAAGATGAAAAACAACTAAATGTTGATCAAAAAGTGTGTATCCAATTTAATGAAGTAATTGCTATTATTATTGTTCATATGTAGTTGGAAGTAGTTATTTATTAATATTTAAATATATCTTTACAAATTTGAATTACTGTTTTGCCTTGCACATATATGATACATGATTGATTGAATTAATTATTCTCTATAACCCTGAGTAGAGAGAGCTTGCCTTCTTAGTAGCTTTAACTTATAGAGTGGTAGACCGTTCTAGTCTTATGCACCACTTCCATCACAATTTTGTTTACAAATGCTCACATAGGGAAAAAGTCAACTGTTATGGTCTCATGCGTCATTTCCATTACTGTTATATATACAAGTTTTTCCAATGGAGAAGTTGACCATTGTGGTCCTGTGCACTACTTTCGTCACTCTTCCCAACAGTACTTTTAATTAAGAAGTCGGCTATTATGGTCCCATGCGCCACTTCCATCACCCTTCCATATACAAGTTCTTCTAATGGAGAAGTCAACAGTTTTGGTCTCTACGCCACTTCTAGCACTCTCCCCAATACGAGTACTTCTATTAAAGAAGTCGACCATTATGGTCCCATGCGCCATTTCCATCACTCTCTCATATACAAGTTCTTCTAATTAAGAAGTCAATTGTTGTGGTCTCTACGCCACTTTCATCACTTTCCCTAACACAAGTATGCTTAATGGAGGAGTTGGCCATTGTAGTCTCATGCACTACTTTTGTCACTCTTTTATATACAAGTTTTTCCAATGAAGAAGTTGATTGTCTTGGTCTCATGCATCACTTCTGTCATTCTCTCTCATTTATGAGTTCTCCTAGTAGAGAAGTCAATCGTTGTGGTCTCATACACTATTTTCGTCAACTCTCCATATATAAGTGCTCCCATTGATACTAATATTCCTATTACCACATGTCAAGATCTACGTCTGCCTAACTTCTTTTACACCAGTATTGTGTTGAAATGTTGTACTTGTTCTTACGTTACGTTTCACCCTCTTTAAATGGTTCACTAGATGGGTTTTGTAAGACATTTTTCATGCAATAGGTAAAGATTAATAATATTAACAATGTTTCCTCCAGCAAATGCAATCATGATGCAAAATACAGGCAAGCCTAGCCAAAAAAAAAAAATTAAGTCTTACAATGGACAAGTGTTACAAGTTATGTACATGACAATCTCTAGTAGAACTAAAACAACTTATAATATATGCTTTGCATCAGTCGACAATGCTCCACTAGCTGGTAGAGTTCCTTACCATATGCAAGCCAGATAAATACATACATCCCATAAATAGTGTTGTAATTATATAATGATAAAGTTCTAATCTTCTATAAAAGAAGTCTTAAAATGATTTATTTTGATATAAATTTTTGACATGTTGAATTGTCTAAAAAAATGAATAAATCATTTGTATTGAATTTCGAGATTTAAAATTTTATTAAAAAATTATTATTATGCCAATTTTATCAAACAAATTATTACGAGACAACATAAAATTTTTAATAAGAAATTATTTTTTATTTCTATAGTAATAATAAGAAAGAAAATATCCTGTGATTCTATTTGAGGTCCCATGAGACAGCAATTTTTACTGTCTCGTGGGATTGTTACCACGAGCAAAGGATGCTACCTTGACTCACGAGGTTCTAAGAGTTATCGATAACTAAGTTTTTAGTTCTTGTTTATAAAAGGAATTAATCCCACTCACATGAATAATTTATTATTATTATTATTATTATTTGTCTAAGCCCCTTTTTGCCTAGGGCCAATGTGTTGGGAAAGAATTTAAAAAATGAAAAGGTTGACCTTGAAGGTAGCCACTGTAGTTAGCTAAAGCCACTAGTTTACAGTAGTTTATGGGTTCACCATTAAAGAATCTATGGCCGTAGTTAGAGTTGTACATTTCCTCTCATGACATACCATTAGATCCAATCAAAATTCAGGTATTAACATGTCATGCATGATGCCTTATGGTTAATACTTTGGGGCTAATATCTTTTGATTAATGCATTTGTGAATGGCTATAAAGTACAACATACTTATTCCAAGATATTCTTTATATCTCCTACTTTACTACTTATATATTTTTTATTTTTTTATTTTAAACAAGATTTATACAATCCCACACACTGTCCGACGCAAATAGCTTGTCAGCTATATTTTCATTCTTGCACATTTTGTTTATCATTATCACTATTATTTTCATGCCGTAATTATATATATTTCAATATTTTTCATAATCATATTCACGTCGCTAGACATCAAAAAATTTATTATTATTTTTTTGGTGAAATTATTAATTATTAAAATTATTGATGTATCTTATTCAAAATTATATTTATTTTTATATATTATATTCTAATGCATGAGGTTTTTTAAATAAATCAAAAATAAATTAATCAATTAAAAAATCAAAATCACACATTTATTTTATTACCATTATTATTTAAAAAAATCATAATTTTTCCATTTTTTAATTCCAAAAAAAATAGCACATTGATGCTTGCTTATGTGCAAGCAGTGTGTATTGTTAACATTTTATCAAATATCATTTTTATTTTTTTATTTTTTTAAATGAGTATGTGAAATTCATTTACAAAGCCAAGCATGATTTATTATTGCCAAATACATAATTAGCTCTTTAAAAAGTTTTTGGCTTAATTTTGTGCACCTTCCCATAGGTATGGTCCCACAAAGGTACATTTTAACCCCCTTAAAATAACTATTTCAACAATTCAACATGGAGAACCTTTGTGTGGCTACTTCCAATGTCTTTTTATTAATTAGTTATCTACAGGATAAAGTTTACTTTGAAAGATAATAGCTAATGGGTATTTACCTCATGGAATAATATCCGCGAGGCAATAACTGTTGAGTAATTACTGCGAGACAACAACTGCGAGGAATATCTACGAGAAAATAGCAGTTTGGTTGCGAGACAGCACCTCTGAGGTAATATTTGCGAGTTAATAGTTGCTGAGTAATTATCGCTAGACAATATCTGCTAGATAATAACCACCTCTTATTGCAATCATTTTAATTCGTACAATTTGAACAAGTTGTAATTTCATGTATAGGTGTATTAAAAAAAACCTCAATAGCGTTTGCACTTTACACTTTTTCTAATGAAAAAAAATGCATCTTGCACCTCACCCGTTAAATAAGGGTGAGCATAAGTTAATTTAAATCGATTTAATCGATTTAATTGATAAAATTTAATTAATTCGATTTGATTAAGTTGGTTTGATGATTATATTAATTTTTTATGTTGGTTTATTTGGTTAATTCGGTCGATCATCGGTTAGTAAAATTATTAACCGAATTAATCGAATTAACCGAACTTTTAATATTTAATATTTAATAATTATATATTTATATATATATATATATATTAAGAGCCCAATTAAACCCATTCTCAACCCAAATATACAACCATTAACCCAAGACCCAATAAACTGATTTGACCGAATTAACCGACCAAACCGATCGAAATTTAATCGGTTCAGTTAATTCAGTTATGGTTAAAAATGTAGGTTGGTTCCTCTAGCTAAGTCGGTTAATTCGGTTTAAAGTTTTTTTTGACCGAACTGACCGAATGATTACCCCTACCACTAAAGTGTTGTACATCTTACTTTGTTTATATTATTTACACTAAAAACTTTAGCCTTTCACCATTTTTTTTCTTTTATGTCATTTTTTTCTTTGACATCACCATGCATTCATTTTTCTATACTATTCACTTAAGGACGATTGCTAAGTAAGCATGTAGGTGTGCTAATAAAATTTACATATATATGTATGTTTTAAACCATATTCATTCACTATGGCTCATGATTCCCATCGAAGTGTTGTACTCCTTTGAATTTATTTATTTATTTATATTTTACGATGTATAAGAATACGAGGGGCAAAATGTAGATGTCTATTTTCGGCCAATAACATATGACGTAGGTACTTTCGAACAGGTACTTTGGCACAGATACTTTGAAATAGGTACCTTGGCCCAGTTATCTCAAAACAGGTACTTTGGAATAGCTACTTTGGCACAGGTACCTTAGAATAGGTATCTTGAAACTAGTACTTTGGCTCAGGTACCTTGGAATAAGTACCTTGAAATTGATACTTTGGCACTGGTACCTTGGAACAAGTACTTTGGCATAAGTACCTTGGCATAGGTACTTTCACGTAGTTAACTTGGCACAGGTATTTTAGAACAAGTCTTTTGGCAAAGGTATTTTGGTAGAGATACTTTGGCACAACACTTTTTAGCAGTAATATTACTTGACACAGCAAGTTTTATGTAATAAAGACCGTGGAGTCAGCCCTGAAAGGTTCGCATTTGGGATGTCTTGGAGAGCATGGCTTGGAGGCTCAAATATGAAAACTATTAAGAAGCGCTTTTCTTAACCTTTCCCTAGAATACAAGTGCTACTCTTTTTTGTTGTAGAGAAAGTACAGTCTTAAGCGTGCCATCATATAATGAATGTCCACTTTATGTTACCGAAACATCCATAGGTAAGTAACTTCCCATAATCACCTCAACCCATTACTTTTGTAACTTTCATTTCTCCCCAGTAACCATTTTAGTAACCTCTCCTAGAGAAGCTACAAATAGGGATTCCAAAGTCTTATTTAGGATCCTTTGGCATTTTTTTAGGCAAACCCTAAATCAAAAGTTATAAATTTACTTTTAAAATTTATTGATTTAATTTTGATTAACAAAACACATATAATAGTTGAAAATTTTATTATTAAATTTAGTTTGGGTCAAATTTTTTTAAGGGGTTCCTAGAGTATTTTAACTAAATAAACGTATTGAGATTTTAATAAAATTTTAATAGTTGTAACTAATCATGTTCGAATAGAATATGAATATTATATTACGAATGATAATTAGATACAGGAAATGAGTACTTCAAAATTAACAAGTAACCTACTCATTATCATCCTCCTACAATTTACGTCTCATAAATTTAGTTGTATTTAAGGCATGTTAAATAATTAGCAGTTAATATTTACACACATATATATTAATTATTCAAGATCTATTTGGTGTACACAAAATATTTGCTATTTTTACGATTGAGTTGATTTCACTGAATAAAATGACACTAATTTAATTAAAAAATGATAAAAAATGAAAAGTTATTATAAAATTTTCGAAATTAAAATATCTTTTTTATTCACTTAAAAAAAACTACTACCCTTAATTTTTTTTCCACTTATCCTGAATGTATCATAATCTAGTGTGTACATGTGTCTATATATAATTGTATTTATTAATATGCAGTGTGAAACAAAGTTGTCAAGCCAAATTAGTGGTTGTTTTCTTCTCTTACAGCAGTGAAATTGGGAAATTTGTAGGATCTGATCCAGGCCTGTCAATTCTAACTCGAATCCGAAAAACCCGACTAGTTAACTCGAACTTGAACCCAATCTAATCTAATTTAATAAAAAAAGTCAACAACCCAAAACCGACCAACCTAAACCCAAAAATGACCCGAACATGAAATAATCTGTATCCAGAATGACCTGAACTTGAAATGATCTGAACCCGAAATGATCCAAACCCAAAATATCCGAATCCAAAATGACTAGAACACTTAATCCGAAATGATCCAAACTTAAATTAACTATGATTTTACGTCAAAAATATTAAGTTCTTACAAATAATACTTATTACATAAATTATTAATTTATTTTATTATTTTATTTCATAACTTGTAATTATATTGGATTGTGATAAAGTATGCAAATACCATTTGGTATGTATAAATTGATTACATTCTCATTTTTATTCTCTTATCTTTATGTAAAATAATGCAATAATTATACATGTGACTATTATAATAATTTTTAATATTTGATTAATTTAAATGTCTTAAATTGTTATTGTAAAAGAAAGATATCATTTCTGTTGTTTTATTTATAACCTGCAAAACATTGATTGGTAAAACTTTATATATCTATCATATTTTATTTATAATTTTTTACGTCTTACTTGGGTATAATAAACTCATTCGTAATTATCATTGTCAAAGATAAAAATATTTTTATTTCTTTAGCTGGACCTGAATAAAGGAATTAAAAAAAAATTCAAATCATATCAGTTGAAAATTCAATATTCAACCAAGTGAACATTTAAAAGAAACTCTTATATGGTTTTGCAAGATGTTTGAAATTGACAGTTCAATTCGATAATATTTAAAAATTCAATACTGAAACATATTAATATACTTTGCCATCTTTCTATTTATAAACATAAAAAATTTGCAATAAAAGAAATAAGTCACAACCTTGTTGGTCGAATCAAAACATAGGACCAAAATTTTATGTAAAAGTTTTAAATATAATTTGCAAAAAGATATTTTTAGCAACCAAATATTTGAGAGGGATATTTTAAGAGCATTTCTAATTTTATTATTACAACTCAAAATACCGTATAATCTCGATAGCAGATAAAACTATATTGAATAGAAAGAAATAAAAAGCATCCATGTATTGGCAAGAATAATGGGTTAATGAGTTAGCTTTTATTATTTTTTTAATTCATTTTCTTAAGTTTAATTGGGTTGAAATTGGGTATGGATAATGGATTAATGGGTTAACTTTTATTGGCTTATTGGATCTTAAGTTAGTTTGGTTAAAATTTTATTAGGCAACAACCTGATTTTATCAATAATAAGATTTTTTTTCTTTTATTTAATAGCCTTGTAGATGATAATACTTGTTAAAAAATTTGTTAGTGATATTTACTAAATAAATAGATAACACAAATTTTGAAAGTGATATTTACTAAAAAATTATTAAATGATAATAATTATTTAAGTAAAATTGATCATTTCATTTGAAAAATAATCTGATTATAAAAAAATTAAAAAATCAAGTCAAAAATATATTTATTTTATTAAAAATTAAAATATATATTTAAAATATTTTTATTTTTATATTTCAATAAAATTTTAATTAACTAAGACTTGAGCAAATAATTTATTTAAATTTAATCTGATTTAATTTTTAAGATTGATAAATTAACACAAATGATCCGAACTTGTGTAAATCTAATCTCAAACTTAATTGACCGAAACTCAAAACCAAACTAGACGAATCCAATTGTTAAACTTATTTAACTCAAATCCAAATTTAAAAATGACTCAAGTTCAATTTAACCCGAGTATTAGACCCGTTTGACCTGAATCCAGAATGACCCAAACTTGATTAACCCGAACCTGAAAGGACCCGAAACCAAAACAATCCAAACCCAAAATAATCTGAACCCAAAATGACTCGAACTTAGAATAACTCATAACTGAAATGACCCGTACCTGAAAATAATCAAAAAATTTTAAAACTTGAAATGATCCAACCCAAAATGACCCGACTCGAAACTAGCTTGGCCCACCCAATTGATAGGTCTAATCTAATATGAAAGACAAAGCTACCTAATTCTCAACTACCTAATAAAAAAACCGTCCATATCCTACAGAGTACAGAAGGAACTTTTAGCTAACCACTTGAATGGGGAAATTTTTAACTATGAAAATTAGACAATGTAAAAGAGAACAAAGAACGGCAGGCAGGCAGGCAGGCAAGTGCACCTCAGATTAAGTTTTAATTAAATGAATCATACTCCTTACGTTAAGAGTAGAACAGATAATTAATATCAAGAAGTATAGATATCCTTAACATTTGTCCCTACATGCTGGCGAATAATATCGGTCTCAGCATGAACCAAGATTGCCCTGGGGCTTGCCATCCAAAGTGCCACCCAGGGAACGTTCAATTCATCTGCAATATCAGCCCCAAACCAATAAAATGCATCCGTTATCAAACAATCAATTTGCTTACCTGTTTCAGCCACAACTGCATCTATGGCCTCCATAAAATTCCCAGGCACCGCCTTAAGGAAATATTGCACGGGCTCATGAGGATCCCCCTGAAAGCTATACCCTTCCGGCAATCCATTCCATACATTAAAAGGCTTAATATTGTCAAACATCTCATGATCTTTAGCAAATGTTGATTTGTTTGATTGTTCGGTGCTAAGGAAGGAAAACATGGCGTCCGGACAAGCGTCCGACAGCCGACGGGTGATGCTGAGAAGAGGGGCAGCATGGGTGCCAAAGGGGAAAGCGGGGACTGCTACGTGTTTAGAAGGCTTTTTGTAGTAGTCTTCCATTTGTTTCCTTCTCTAATCTAATATCTGCAAATAGACAAGAGACTTCTTTTTATCCAAACGCGTGACTTGTGAAAATATGGAAAGTAATACTACTTAAATACAAAAAATAAAAGGGATTGAGGTTGGCTGCACCACCCGCAATAACATGGGTTAGGTCGGGGACCTGAATTCCGCTTGTATGCATGCTTAAAAACCTGAGGAAATTAAAAGAGTACGAATGGTTCTACTTCAAGAATTAGCAAGTCCGTGGTCCAACCAACGCCCGCAAGTAGATAGAGTAACTATATTTTAATGATTAATAAATGTTTGCTTGTGCAGGTAGGTGATCTAGGTAGAGGTAGCTAAAAGAATTAATTCTATACCGTTCTACTTCAAGAGTTAGCAAGTCTGTGGTCTAACGTCCACAAGTAGATAAGAGTTACTATATTTTAATGATTAATAAATAGTTTGCTTGTGAAGGTAGGTGATCTAGGTAGAGATTGCTAAAAGAATTAATTCTATACAGTACTGAAGGAAGGAGTTAACATATTTACAATTTACTATCTCGTTCATATGTGCAAATAAGAAATAAAAAATATAGAATTATTGAGCTAACATACTTAATTTCAGATCTTCAATTATTTATTTGTTTAAAATGTGCTATTACTTTCTACTTTTACTTTTGAAAGTAAGAAAAAAAAATCATTAGCATTATGCAAGTTAAAAATATTTTTCTTTTAAAAGAAATAATATATAAAAAATGATAATTTT
Organism: Adansonia grandidieri; assembly: GCA_038382065.1. Lineage (NCBI taxonomy): Eukaryota > Viridiplantae > Streptophyta > Magnoliopsida > Malvales > Malvaceae > Adansonia > Adansonia grandidieri. The sequence goes on from JBBYHK010000008.1 coordinate 3,521,364, forward strand.
TTCTACATAAAAAGAGATGAATAGTTCTTTTAAAAAGTGAATAACTAACTATTGTTTTAAGAAAAAAAAAAGACACGACTGTCAGTTGATATATAACCTGAATCTTCAACAAAAAATAAATAAATAAATAAAAATATTATACGTAACTTCTTGACTTGTCTCTTGACCATGAGCTTTAATCCGAGAAGGAAATGAAGTAATCCAAATGCGCTCCTTAACTTTGGTCGAAGTAGACGGTCAAGTTTATGGTATTTGGAGCGGATGGATCAAGTTGGCTTGACCCGCTTCTTCTTCTTCTTCTTCTTAACTATTGCAAGAGAATGATGCTGCTAATTTTTTTGGTGACTGCTTTCTCTTTTTATTTGTTTCTATTAGTTTTCGGGCGCTGGTAGTGATTAGGCTTTATATATTTGGTTTTTAGGTGTTTTAGGAAATGGGTGGTGAAGTCTACGGAGGCAGTCGGTGGTTTTCGGTTGTTGAGATCGAGAAGACGTTTTGTTTGGGTAGTAGTGTCGGTGAGTTTTGTGAGGGTTTTTGTGGATACGGAGGGGACTACCTTGCCATCGATTAAAAATGATTATAGTGAAAAGTAAATATAAAAAAAATTCTGTATTTACTGGTAAAATTCTAAAAGACACTTACCATTGATTAAAAATGCATTCACCTTTTCAATAGGGAGAATTCAAAAAAGAGAAATTTAACGAAAAAAAATGTGAAATATAAAAAAATTTTTAAAAGAAGGAAAAATAAATTTTTGCAAGTATTAATTAAAAAAATCACCATTATACCCTTACTGTAGAAATAATATTTTGCTTTTCTCTCCACTGAGTTCCTATGTTATTTTCAAAACTAAAATGAAAGGTGAAGAAAAAGGACTGCCTGTCTAGTCCCAGTCGACTCTCGACAGGGGCTGCCAATAATGTCCGAAGGTGAAATTAAGGTTTGGATGTTAAATAGTCTATGACCTTTGAATATCATCGTAAATCCATCCTCTAATTTTCTTGTTGCTCCCGTCATCCCTTATTTCAGTGTTGGTGTGGAGGCTGACCTTATCAAGCACATTATAAGGGAAAAAACTATAGGAAAAAAATATGAAGGTATGCTATAGTTATTTTAGGGCTGTAGCATTAGTTTTTTAGTTATAATTGATTGATTATGGTCATTGTTATTTAGCTAGAATTCAAAAAATTTAAGGCATATATATATATATATAAAGGATGTAATCTTTTAATATACTTGATTGTGGAGAATATAGAGATTGATATGTACAGTAAGATTCAGTGACATATTTGGTATAGTACATTATGTAAATAACACTTCCATACTTAGAAAAAGATTCGGAGATAAAATTTGCTAAATCGATTTGTTTCAGATGTCGGGATTGCGACCAACATATGTTATCATGTAGAAATCAGTTTTATCTTGATAAATTGGAGGTCGTTGTTTTATCATTTTTGGGATATGTATAGGGAGACCCTATTCAATGTAGTAAGATAATGATTAGCTGTACATTTAATTGTAGTCAGTCATACATTCATATATACGCACATGTACATCAAGGCATGAGTATCTACTAAGGACTCTTGATATTCCCTACATGAATCCAATCCGTAAGCACATTTCGTAATGTGTATACCACATACTTGGTGTACGTTACTGGTGAAATAAACACTAACTGCATTACAGGGTCTGTGTTTTGCATGATTATCTGTGTTTCATGAGCGAACAGTGTTGCATAGAATCAGTTTTCTGGTCTTATACATTTAGTTGTAGCTAGTTGTACATTTAGTTGTATCAGTTGTATAATTACTTGTAATCAGTTATACATTTAGTTGTAGTCAGTTGTACTTTCAGTTATAATCAGTTGTACATTCAATTGTAGTCAATCATACATTTATATATCCTCACATGTACATCAAGGTATGCATACCTACTAAGGACTCTTGATGTTCTCTACAGGAATCCAATGCGTACCTGCATTTCGTAATGTGCATACCACGTACTTGGTGTACGTTACTGGTGAAATGCACAGTAAGTACGTTACGAGGTTTGTGCCTTATGTACCTTGTCCAACGAATGTGCACAATAGCTCTAGGACATTTTCACTTGTTTCATGGGTGTGTGGTGTTGCTTAGGATCGATTTTCTAGTCACGTCCATTAAGTAAAAGTCAATTGTACATTTAGTTGTAAGCAGTCATACATTCAGTTGTAATCAATCGTACAGTCAGTTGTAGTTAGTCGTACATTTATATGTCCTCACATGTATGTCAAGGCATGTGTATGTACTAAGGACTCTTGATATTCCCTATAGGAGTCCAATGCGTAAGTGCATTTCGTAATGTGCATACCCCATACTTGGTGTACGTTATTGGTGAAATGTACACTAAGTGCATTATGGGGTCTGTGCCTTACGTGATTCTCATGTACCTTGTCTAACTAATGTGCACAACAGCTTTAAGATATTTTCACTTGTTTCATGTGTGTACGGTGCTACATAAGATCGATTTTCTAGTCCTGTACATTAAGTAAAAGCTAGTTGTACGTTTAATTGTAATTAGTTGTACATTTAGTTGTAATTAGTTGCACATTCAATTGTATTCAGTCATACATTCATATATCCTCACATGTACGTTAAGGCATGCGTATCTACTAAGTACTCTTGATGTTCCCTATAGGAATCCAATGCATAGGTGCCTTTCATAATGCACATACCACATACTTGGTTTACATTATTGGTGAAATGTACACTAAGTGCATTACAGGGTCTATGCCTTGCGTGATTCTTATGTATCTTATCCAACAAATGCGCACAATAGCCCTCGGACATTACATACATTTCATGGGTACAGGGTACAATGTAGGATCAGTTTTGCTGGTCCTGTACATTCATTAGAAGCCAGTTATACATTTAGTTGTAACTAGTTATACATTTAGTTGTAATTAGTTGTACATTGAATTGTAAGTAGTTATACATTCATATATCCGCACATATACATCAAGACATTCGTACCTACTAAGAACTCTAGATGTTTCTTACACGAATCCAATACGTAAGCACATTTTGTAATATGCCTACCACGTATTTGGTGTATATTATTAGTGAAATGTATAGTAAGTGCATTATTTGTTGTGTACCTTACGTGATTCTTATGTATCGATGAATGCGTATAATTGCTCTCAGACATTTTTTTTTTCATGGGTACATGGTGCAGCCTAGGATCGATTTTTTGCTCCTGTACATTTCTTAGAAGCCAGTTCTATATTTAGTTGTAATCAGTTGTACATTTAGTTGTAATCAGTTGTATATTTAGTTGTAATCAGTTGTGCATTTAGTTGTAATCAATTGTACATTCAATTGTTGTCAATTGTACATCTGTATATCTGCACATGTATATCAAGGCATCGTACCTTCTAAGGATGCTCGATGTTCCCTACACGAATCCAATGCATAAGCGCATTTCGGAATGCACCTACCACGTACTTGGTGTATGTTATTAGTGAAATGTATAGTAAGTGCATTGCTTGTTGCGTGCCTTGCGTGATTCTCATGTATCTTTTTCGACGAATACGCATAATTTGCTCTCGGATATTTTCTCTTCTTTCATGGGTACAAGGTGTAGCCTAGGATCGATTTTCTGCTCCTGTACATTCATTAGAAGCTAGATGTACATTTAGTTGTAACCAATTGCACACTCAGTTGTAATTAGTTATACATTCAATTGTAGGCAGTTGTAAATTCGTATATCTGCACATGAACATTAAGGCATACGTACCTAATAGGGATCATTAATGTTCCTTACACAAATCCAATGCGTAAGCGTATTTTGTAATGCACCTACCACATATTTGGTGTACGTTATTGGTGAAATGTACACTAACTACATTATTTATTGTATGCCTTGCGTGATTTTCATTTATCTTGTTTGACAAATGTGCATAATTCTCTAAGACATTTTATCTTTTTTCATGGCTACACGTGTAGCCTAAGATTAGTTTTCTGCTCTTATACATTCATCGGAAGCCAGTTGCACATTTAGTTGTAATCAGTTGTACATTTAGTTGTAGTCAGTTGTACGTTCAATTGTTATCAGTCGTACATTGTTATATCCGTACATGTACATCAAGGATTGTGTACCTTCTAAGGAGTCTCAATCCAATGCGTAAGCGCATTCCGTAATGCGCTTACTATGTACTTATTGTACATTATTGGTGAAATGTGTAATAACTGCATCACTTGTTGTATTCATTGCGTGATTCTTATGTATCTTGTCTGACAAATGTGCACAATTGCTATCGGACATTTTCTCTTCTTTCATGGCTACATGATGCAGCCTAGGATCGATTTTCTATTCTTGTACATTTATTGGAAGCCAATTGTACATTTAGTTATAATTAATTATACATTTAGTTGTAATCAGTTGTACATTTAGTTGTAATCAATTATACATTCAATTGAAGGCACTCGCACATTCGTATATCCGCATATGTACATTAAGGCATGCATACATACTAAAGACTCTTGATGTTCCTTGCACGAATCGAATGCTTAAGCGCATTTTGTAATGCGCCTACCATGTACCTGGTGTACGTAACTGGTGAAATGTATATTAATTGCTTTAGGTGTACATTCGCCTTGCATGATTGTCATGTTTCCTGTCCAACGCATGCGCAGAATTGTTCTTTGTTTTTTTTTTTTTTTCACATGGTTATGGCCACTGCATTTTAACGTTGAATCAGTTTATGGGTCTTGAACATTCATTTTTCTTTAGTTGTACATTTAGCTGAAGTCCTACATGATGGGTGTTATGGTGACATGTACATTAACTGCATCAATTGTTTGGAGTGGTTATGTGAGTGTCATATCTAGTGTCCAACCAATTCGTAAAATTGATCTTTGACATTTGGCTTTGGGTTCATGGTTAGCGGAGGATCGATTTATGTCTTCTACATTCACTTATTGGTCAGTTGTACATTTGGATATAGTATGTCATACATTCAGTAATAATCAATTGTACATTTAGTTGTAATCAATAGTACATTGTGGTTGATGTGAAAATTTTTCTTGCAGTGAAATCTGGAGTAACTTTTAAGAAAAAAGCCAAGAAGATCCGAACAAAGTTTACATTCCATAGGCTAAAGACCATGAAGAAGGATAAGAAACCCAAGTATTCATGTATCAATGCTCCACCAAGGAACAAGCTTGATCATTATCAAATTCTTAAGTTTGCCCTCACAACTGAGTCAGTGATGAAGAAGATCGAAGACAACAACACTTTGGTAATATGAAAGACATTCATGCAGTCAAGAAGAAGATAAAGTATGCTGTCAACATTCTGTGTGATATTCAAGCCAAGAAAGTGAACACCCTGATCTGGTAAAACTTTATTTGTGCTTGTTAACTACCTAAGTACGCAAAGAAGGGAATAGTTTAGTACAGGTAAAAGTTACATTCAATTAAAGCAAAGGGCATATATGTGGACAGTAGATATTTATAGCACAAGACATTTTGGTCAACTGAATAGGGGGCATAAACGTCAATATAGTCCAACTAGACTGACCCCAAAAGGAATCAGCTCCAACCATAGTCTACTGTGATTCGCTCCATTGCAACTATGATCAGAATCTCCCTTTAAATAATTATACACAATTATAGATATTTGTCAATTACGGGTTTTTTATCTGGATTTGAATATAAATCCAAAATGTGATAATGAGATCTGATATTTGTATGCATTATCAAAATATAAATATGTTTTATTTGCTATTGTATGTAACAAATACAGTTAAATTATTTATCTATGAATTTATGCACTCAGTTATTATATATGTATATATAAAAAATTTGGGTAAAAATGCTAACAATTATAATAGATTGTGAAGAAATTAGTAGGGAACCGGCTTCATGCTTATTTAAGAACGGCCTCTCACATAACAAGGGAACTAGCCTTGTCATTCTTTAGGATCCAGCTCCTAGGGCTCTATGGCACCGAGACCATGTTTCTTTAGGAATCGGCTCCACATAACCAAGAAACCGACTCAATGATTCAAGCTGAACCGACACCCACATAACTAAGGAACCAACTCCATGCTTTTTTAGCAACTAGCTCCCTCTTTAACTTTCCCACTTAAGACTTTGAACAACCGACTCCCACATAGGATGGGAACTGACCCTATTTCACTTAAGACCCTGCTCCCACTTAAGAAGAAACCCGTTCCATATTGGTTAAGAATTAGCTCCCTCATTCTGCTTGAACCGACACCCCCTACAAAATTAGAATTGAAGGGCTAGCCCTTCATTAGTTATATTCATTTAATTTGAACCCCCCTAAATTAAAACTGAAGGACCACTCCATATTGTAGCAGAAATTGTACATTTAGTTATATTCATTTTGCTTTAACCCCCCAAATACAAAATATTACATATTAGATTTACTAATTGTATGGACAAAATTGTACGTACAAACACTACGTACAATCAAGTGTTCATACATTTAGTAACATAATATTAGAATAAATATAACTAAATATACGTCTGACAACTACCGTCAGGCCATATCAGCAAAGCTGATTTATCATAAGACAACTGTCAGCTAACTGGTAAAGAAAGATGTTAAGAAAATTATGTTATATCCTATGTAAAAACAAATTGTAATGTCAAATATACAAATGAGTTTCAACATGGCTATGTAGATAGTATGGATAATAGATAAATATATAATATATATCATATACATTATTTTTAATTTTTTAAAATAATTTAGATTTACTATTAAATATTTTTTTATTTTAATGTAGATTCAGTTTTAAATTCCAATACACTCATTTTTCGTCATCTGTACATTTAATTATATTAAGTTGTATATTTAGTTATACTCATTCATACACTTTTTATATAGTAATTTAAGATTTAATATAAAATATTTTTTATTTTTTAAAATAATAATTTAAAATTTAATATAATTAAAGATTATTTCATAATTCAAAATTTAATATAATATTTTTTATTTTTTAAATTTAAAATTTAATGTAAAATATTTTTTAATCTTTCGTTATCCCAGACACTAAGAAAAGCAGTAGGCAGAAGGAAAAGAAATAAGGGGTAAAATATTTTCCATAAACCCTAAGCCTTTTTTCTTCCTTCTTTATTATTGTCGCCGTTCATTTCATTCTTTTCAATGTTCATTCTCATTAAAAAAAATAAAAAAAAAAACTCTCAACTTTCTCTCATAAAAATCAAAAATAAAAACTCTCAGCTCTCTCAAATCTCATCAGAATTGCTCTCAAGGCTCTTCTCTCTCATCAACTCTGAATCGCCAGCCAACCCTTCTTCCCATTGGTCCGCCCTCTTTAATCCTCCTGCGCAGCTCCCTCCTCAGATCCACCCCACATAACTATCTCAGCCAATCCCCCCCTTCTCGATCCACCTCTAGCATCTCACTTAACCTTCCCCGATTCTTCTTATTGGGAAATGTAATGCCTCATCATTCAATCTTGAGCTTATCATTTGCAATAATGCAAGCACATGATCTGTTTCCTGTAGTTAACATTATACTTAATAATATTGATATTTGATACTCTTAAGAACTTCTATGGTTGGTCTTTGGTTTTTATTGAGTTTTATCTTTTTTCACACCAAGGAATTTGTTTGTTGAGTTTTGGATTGATGGAAAGAAATATGGGTGGCTAGGTCAAGTACGGATAGCAACACTGCAATTAGGGCTCGGCTGATAATTTTGGGCTAGCCAAAGTTTGGGTTTGGTCGGGTCTAGGTGAATTACAATGCTATTGATATCATGCATGGATCTGCCGAACTCAACCCGACTTAGCTCATAATCAACCCTAAAATATATATATATATATATATATAAATTTAATTTTTATTTAATATTATATTTTTAAATTTAAAAAATAATTTAATAAATTTAAATATTTAAGGAATTTAGTTATCCAACACATATTATTATATAAATTAGATGTAAATTCGAATAATGAATAAGTAATAAATTTAAATATTAAATATCTAAATGAATTCAAATCTAAATATTTTTAAAACTATGAATATTCAATTTACAATCAACCCAATCCATGAATAGAACTAACTCTTTACTCTTTTGAAATGGAGCAAAAGGATAATAATTTATTACCACTTATTATTGGCACTGTATGAAATAAATACCTTATTTTAATGTGGTTGAAGTTTAATTTCTTCCAAGAAATTTGGATAGTAAAATTAATAATATATAAATTATCCAAAGAAAAAGAGCATCGTAAATTTCCACCGGAAAAGGAAAAGGAGAGATGAAAAAAGAGAGATGGTTGTTTTAATAAATTTTTATCACTAATTTTTAAAATAATAATTAAATAAAAATAATTTTTAAAGTTAATATAATTAAATTGAAAATATTTAATACATTCTTAAATTAAAATATAATTTAGTATTGATTAAAAATTAAAAGTTAATAAATATTTACTATTTCATAATAAAAATTTTTGAATAAATAACATATTTAATTTTCTATGAATTTGTTACTGAGTATCTGTGAGATATATTTTAAGATTAATAATAAATTATTTATAATAATTATAATGTATTAAATGAAAAACTAATAATTTTAGTTATTATTTATAATACATTTTGTCTAAAATTATTTTAATAAATGACGCCTCGGCATAAACTTGTTTTTCACCGAATCTCCAGAGAGCACCAAATGTCATGACATCGTTTGCCACTCAAGGCTACTTTTTTTCCAAACTAAAAAGGTCGTTGCATTTTCAATAAGTGGTAAGGGTCTTTTAGACTTTTACCAGCAAATGCCGAAGTCTTTTTACTTTTATTTTTCACCATAACCATTTTTAATCAATGGTAAGAGAGTCCCCCGTACTCACACAAAAACCCTTACAAAACTCACGGACACTACCCAAATAAAACCTCTTCTCGATCTCAACAACCGAAAACCAAGCACTGCCTCCGTCGACTTCACCATCCATTTCCGGTAACACCCAAAAACCAAATAAATAAAGCCTAATCACTACCTGCGCCCAGCAACTAATAGAAACAAATAAAAAAGAAAGCAGTCACCACAAAAATTAGCAGCATCATTCTCTTGCAATAGTTAAGAAGAAGAAGAAGAAGAAGAAGAGGAAGAAGAAGCGGGTCAAGCCAACTTCATCCATCTGCTCCAAATACCATAAACTTGGCCCGTCTACTTCGACCAAAGTTAAGGAGCTCATTTGGATCACTTCTTTTCCTTTTCGGATTAAAGCTCAAGGTCAAGAGACAAGTCAAGAAGTTAGGTATAATATTTTTATTTATTTATTTGTTTAGTTGAAGATTCAGGTTATATATCAACTGACAGTTGTGTCTTTTTTTTTCCCTAAAACAATAGTTTGTTATTCACTTTTTAAAAGAACTATTCATCTTTTTTATTTGAAAAAAATTATTATGTCTTTCAAAAGAAAAATATTTTTAACTTGCATAATGCTAATTATTTTTTTTGTTACTTTCAAAAGTAAAAGTAGAAAGTAATAGCACATTTTAAACAAATAAATAATTGAAGACCTGAAATTAAGTATGTTAGCTCAATAATTCAATATTTTTATTTCTTATTTGCACATATGAACGAGATAGTAAATTGTAAATATGTTAACTCCTACCTTCAGTACTGTATAGAATTAGTTCTTTTAGCGGTCTCTACCTAGATCACCCACCTTCACGAGCAAACTATTTATTAACCATTAAAATATAGTAACTCTATCTACTTGTGGACGTTGGACCACTGACTTGCTAACTCCTGAAGTAGAACGGTATAGAATTAATTCTTTGAGCAATCTCTGTCTAGATCACCTACCTTCGCAAGCAAACTAATTTTTTAATCATAACAATAAATAAAGTGTTGCTTAGTAATAGACCTGTCAGTGGGACGGGCAAGATCGGGTTTAAGTATGGTATTAACATTAAATATGTTTGTTTAAGTTTGACACGGCCCGAAATATGTGCCTTGAATATTGCCCAAGCACGCTCATATTTGTAAATAGATAGTTCAAGTTCGTTTAGGCCTATCTATATTATATTTTAAATTTTTTTTTAAAAAATATATATTTTTTTAAATTTAATTTTTATTAATTTAATAATTTTTTTATTAAGTTTATAAATATAAATAATTTAACTTAGTTTTTAAAGTTTACACTATAATATTATACATATGTATTGTTTATATGATAAAAATTACATAATACATAAAATATAAAATAAATATATATAATGTAATAGTAAAATGAGTCGGGCCGGGCCAAGCTCGTGCTTTGAAAGTTAAATCTAAGGCCCGGCTCATATTTTAATCGGACCTAATTTTTTGTCCAAGCACATTTTTCGGACTTAATATGTTTGTCCAAATCCTCCCAAATATCGGACTGATCTTTGGATTTAAACGGATAACCCAGCCTTTGAGCAGGTCTATTTAGTACAGTAACTCTATATACTTATGGACGTTAGTTGGAAAAGAGACTTGCTAACTCTTGAAGTAAAACCATTCAGTCTCTTTTAATTTCCTCAGGTGTTTAAGCATGCATACAAGCGGAATTCAAGTCCCCAACCTAACCCATCTTATTGCGCGTGGTGCCACCAACCTTAATCCCTTTTATAGTTTGTATTTAAGTAGTATTACTTTTCATATTTTCACAACTCACAAGTTTGGATAAAAAGAAGTCTCTTGTCCATTTTGCAGAGATTAGAATTAGATTAGAGAAGGAAACCAATGGAAGACTACTACAAAATGCCTTCTAAACACATAGCGGTCCTCGCTTTCCCTTTTGGCACCCATGCTGTCCCTCTTCTCAGCATCACCCGTCGGCTATCAGACGCTTGTCCGGACGCCATGTTTTCCTTCCTTAGCACCGAACAATCCAACAACTCAACATTTGGCAAAGATCATGAGAAGTTTGACAATATTAAGCCTTTTAATGTAAGGAATGGATTGCCGGAAGGGTGTAGCTGTCAGGAGGATCCTCATGAGCCCGTCCAATATTTCCTTAAGGCGGTGCACGGGAACTTTATGGAGGCCATATATGCAGTTGTGGCTGAAACAGGTAAGCAAATTGATTGTTTGATAACGGATGCATTTTATTGGTTTGGGGCTGATATTGCAGATGAACTGAACGTCCCCTGGGTGGCGCTTTGGACGGCAGGCCCCAGGGCAATCTTGGTTCATGCCGAGACCGATGTTATTCGCCAGCACGTAGTTACAAATGGTAAGGATATATATACTTCTTGATATTAATTGTCAGCTCTACTCTGACTTAATAGAGTATGATTCATTTAGTTAAAACTTAATCTAAGGTATGCCTGCCCGCCTGCCATTCTTTGTCCTCTTTTACATAGTCTAATTTTTATAGTTTAAAATTTCACCATTCAAGTGGTTAGATAGAAGTTCCTCCTGTGCTCTGTAGGATATGGACGGTTTTTATTTTTATTAGGCAGTTGAGTATTAGATGGCCTAGTCTTTCAGATCGGATCCCACTAATTTCCCAATTTCACCGCTGTGAGAGAAGAAAATAACCACTAAATTGGCCCGACAACTTCTGTTTCACCGCATATTAATAAATACAAATTATATATATAATACACACACATACATACTAGATTATGACACATTCAGGATAAATAAAATATATATATATATATATATATATATAAGGGTAGTAGTTTTTTTTTCTTTTTAAAGTGAATGAACAAGATATCTTTAATTTTAAAAATTTTAAAATAATTTTATAATAATTTTTTTTATTTTTTAATTGAGTTAGTATCATTTTATTTATTAAAACTAAACTTGACGAAGGATTTTATATTTAATATACATATGTATCTTAAAAATAGCAAATATTTTTTGTGTACACCAACTAGGTCTCGAACAATTAATATTTGGGTATATATATATTTGTAAATATTAACTACTAATTATTTAATATGCCTCAATGCCAACTAAATTTTATGAGACGTTAAAGTGTAGGAAGATGATAATGAGTAGGCTACTTGCTAATTTTGAAGTACTCATTTTTCGAATCTAATTATCGTTTGTAATAGAATATTCATATCCTATTAGAATATGATTACTAATAATTATTAAAATTTTATTAAAATTTTAATCCGTTTATTTAGTTAAAATACCACGGAAATCTATTAAAAAATTTGACCCAAACTAAACTTAATAATAAATTTTTTCAAGTATTTTATGTATTTGTTAATCAAAATTAAATCAATAAATTTTAAAAGTAAATGATCCTCTCTAAGCAATATAAAAATAAAACTAATAATAAAATTTTATCATTTATTTTCAATACCCGAAGTTAACTATAAATTTATATAAATATTAACATTACCTATAACTGTGCGTGTTTAGTCATGTTCTTCATTTTTTTTCCCTTACGATTAATGCAATAAATCAAATGGAAAAAAAAAAGAATATAAGGTCGTAACATAAATTTTAAAAATTATGAAGTCTAAGTTATTGAAAAAAAATTGATACATGAATTGTACAAGATTTGAAGGTCTGTCAATGGCTAAGTATGATTATTAAAAAGTATTATTTTAAAAATGAAAAATAATAAGAAGGGAAGTCATTTTATATTTTAAAAATTTACTCTTTTCCTTTGTTTTTTTTTACCCCAATTTGAGATAATTAAAAAAAAAAAAGATTTTTGAGGGAAAGAGGGCGTGCTTACTCAGTTACTCTCCTTCCTTTCCTTCGTTTAGATTTTCATCCTCCCCTCCAACAATCCAAACCTCCATAATTCCAAACCAAACCCCTATCAATCCAGACATAGCCTTATTGTCGCAACAAAATATGACTTGCCATCGGTAAAACTATATGTGCGGTTGGTAAAAAACAAAAAATCAATTAATTGATTGTGAAGCATAACAATTGCAACTAGCGATTGTGAAGAATTTTATTAGAAGATCTCATTTTTCTTATGCCTTAATTAAAGCTGGGAGCTGAATACTAATCGTTTCATTTATATCTCGATTCTCGACATCTACACCATTTTCTGTGAGTTCATGAGACCAACAATTGTCTGAATATTCTTAATATTGCAGGTCCTCAAGAAAAATCACTTGATTTTCTTCAAGAGTTTTCTGGTATACGTGTTGCAGACTTACCCGATGGAGTAGCCTCCGGGAATTTTGAAGCCCCCATGTCGGTGTTGTTGCATAAAATGGGACTCTCAGTGTCACGCGCTACTGCAATTATCGCAAATTCATACGAAGATTTAGACAATACAGTCGTGAACATGCTTAAATTAAGATTCAATATGTTTCTCAACGTTGGTCCCTTCAATCTAGTGTCAGTTTCCAGTTCCACAGTTGATGACGCGTACGGCTGCTTGGATTGGCTGAACAAGCATAAGCCAGCATCGGTGGTGTACATCAGCTTTGGAAGCGTGATAACACCACCACCCCACGAGCTAAAAGCATTTTCTGAAGCCCTGGAGGAAAGTGAGGTTCCTTATCTTTGGTCTTTCAGGGGAAATCCTGAGAAGCAATTGCCACCAGGATTCCTGGAAAGAACGAGCTCCAAAGGAAAGATAGTTCCATGGGCTCCTCAGCAGAAAATATTGGAACATCAATCAGTTGGGGTTTTGGTAAGTCATGGTGGATGGAATTCAGTCCTGGAAAGTATAACCGGAGGTGTGCCTATGATTTTAAGGCCATTTTTTGGAGATCAAAGATTGAACACTCGAACTGTGGAGGCTGTATGGGGATTTGGCTTGGGGTTAGATGGGGGAACATTGACAAAAGAAGGAGCAAAGAAAGCCTTGAAGTTGATATTGGGGACCGAAAAAGGGAAGAAAATGAGAGAGAAAATTGGAGTTCAGAAAGTGCTGGCATACAAGGCAGTTCAGCCGAATGGCAGCTCAGTCGAAAATTTCAAAACACTGGTAAAAGTTGTCAATACGACTTGTCAGCAGCGCGGCAGCACTTCACACAAAGTTAACTGTTGAATTGCTTGAATAATTTCAGCAAAAAAACGGAAACCAAGTACTAGTATAATAAAATTCCATGGGCTTTAGATGGCCATCATTTTAGTTTATCCAAAAGTACATTTATGGTTCTATTTGTGATTGTTTGTCTTTTTATGTGTGTAGTTTTGGTAGCTTTTGTCAATTTGCTATTGTTTTTGTTTCTGTAAAATTGAAACATGCTTGGCTAAAATATTGTTTAGAATATGTGGAAGGGAGGTTGAATTGAAGTGTTGAGGTTGGGGATTGCGGTCTTCTCCTCTAGCAACTTTTTTTTTAATTTCTCATTTATGGGGCATTTAGTTGAAATAATATTTTATTACCGAGGATAATATAAAATTTTATCATGGCATCATTATGTTTTTTTAAAATATTTTTCAAGTTTGGTAACGTGATATTACTTACAGTATCAAAATTAAGTAATATTATAGGTAACATTAGACCCACTTCTTTATAATGTTTTCTTACATTCTGCCTAAAATGTAAAATTTATCATTTTTATCCCATTTTACATGTTTTCGGAATCAAAATATCATCAAATTACTATTGATACCAAGTCTACTTCTCGAGCACTTTGCTATCCCTGCTCTTTGTTTTTGCTTGTCGACGATTTCTCCCTCTCCATTTTATCGGTCTATCAACTCCCCCTGTTTTCAAGGATAATTTGACTTTCACTTTTATATATTAATCTATCTTTGCATGTCAATGTCTTCATTAATAGGATTTATCAAGGTTTTTATTTTGGATATTAGCGTTTTGATTTTAGGTTTTAGGGTTTTGAATTTAAAGTTTTTTTGGGTTAGGTTTTTTTGATTTATGTACTTGGTGATAAATAGCAGTGAACAACTAATTTTATCCGAGCCTTTTTTTTGATAGTCTTAGTTATTCGAGATCGAGAGTCTAGTGGCCACCCTGGTAGAGGTTGATCTGTTTCGAGAAAATTAGACATTTTCAAGATTAATTTAGTCATATTTAAATGGCCGCGTACGTACGTGACAAAAAAAGTGCTGTTTTGAAGGCCAATCTCGGATAAAAAAAGACGAATATTCAAGAGCAAAATCGCTTTTTTAGTATTTTCTTGTCAAATTTTGGAAATTTATTTTTGCAGATGATATCATAGTCAAAATTTTCATTTCTAGCAATTTTTAAAGATTTTTCTATAAAATTTGAGAAGATGACTGTCGTATATTTTTTCTGATATCCATATAGTATTTATGCCGATATTCACTTTGAAAAGTAACAAATGTTCATAAAAATCCATATTGGCATTTTATACCTCGTAGTGTCAAGTTGTCAAATTTATTAATTAATTTTGAATTTTTCAATGTACTGCAAACTCTTACTAGCGAAATTTTTCAGTGAAATTTGTTCTAAAATTCAAGTTTTTATCTTTATTATTTTTATAAATTAATATTTTGAGTAAGGTATTAAATTCAACTCATTCTCCTCAGAATTATAATTATTTAAAAATTTTCGTGTTTTCAATATACGAGGTTTTTCTACTTTGTAAAATTTTTTTGTGAGATTTTTCTAAGTTTAAAATTTTTAAAATTCATCAAATATTTTTATTAAATTCATGTTAAATTATTTTTTGAAACTCTAATTTATTTTATGAGTATTGAATTTTCTTTATATATATCAATTCCTTCGTAAGGATTTTTCTCATAAAATTTTATGAGTTCGAGATTTCGCAATTAAGATTTTCTCATTATTGTGATCATTTTTTTTTATTTCTAAAATTTTTTATTTTTATTAATTTAAATGATTTAAATTTAAATTTTTGATTTTTACAAGCTAGTTTCATGAAAACTAGTTTAGTTGGATTTCAATTTTCCTTTAACTAATTTAGTTTGATTGTAACCATGTTATTATATGACCTTATCTTGATTATCATTTATATGATGAATCATCCATAATGACTCACACAAGATAACAAAAAAAATTAATTTATTCTTATCATAATTAAATATCTACCTAAAAATAAAAAAGAAAAGAAAAAGAGAGAAATTAGGCATGAAAAATTGCCTTGGCCAAATGGCCTATATGATGGGGGGAACTTGATTTTTTCCGTACACCATCTTCATCGCCGTCCTTGGGAAGAAAAAAAGAGAAGAAAAATTTAGAGAGAAAATTTAAAGAGAAAAAAAAAAACAAAAAGATAGTTTTCAAAGCTTTAATATTGAAATTAAGTTGCTTTGATTCAAGAAAGGGTTTTTTTTTTTTAAGTGTTCCTTCAAAAATCTTTCATTTTATATTATTGATCTTCATTTTTCTTTGATTTTCAAAGTGTTTTCCGCTTCCTTTAGTGAGCTTCATGAACCTAATTTAATTACATGAAAGCAATGAACAAAGCTTTGGTGATTTTACCATTTTTTCACTTATTATTAAAGGGTTTTTTTAAATCAAAGATTTTAAATGAGCTAATATTGATTTTGGATGTTCTTGAGTTTTTATGTTCATGTATATGTTTAATTTCATTTCACGTTATATGATAGAATTTATACTAGCATGATTTTTCATTTTTTTTTCTAAAAGTTGATTATCCATTTTATGATTTGAGTTGCTTATTATTAAAGGTCTTTTAAATCAAAGATTTTAAATGAGTTGATATTGATTTTGGATGTTCTTGAATTTTTATTTTCATATATATGTTTAATTTCATTTTATGTTATGTGATAGAATTTATGCTAGAATGATTTTCCATGTTTTCTTTAAAGTTGCTTAACCATGTTATGATTTGAGTTTGGTAGTAACTTAGGATAATTTTTACATGTATCCATGCTTGGATTTATGAGAAAGGAAATTTTTTGGAACTTCCTTGAAATAGTCAAAACTTTAAGGGGTCAAAATGCTATTTTCCTTTAGTTTTAGGCCATTTAGGGGTTGTTTTGTACCATGGCAGCACCTTTAAGGGTTGTTTCATAATTTTTTAAAAATTTTCAAACTCATTTTAGGGTACACCTTTGCTTGGCTAAAACCTATGGAGTCAAAATTCATTTTTCATATTTTTAAGGCCATTTAGGGACATTTCTTAGCTTGATCAAATCCCTAGGGATCATTCTATAATTTTCCCATTTTGTCAAACCTATATAAGAATATTTTTGACTTGGCCGAATGGTATTGGCACACTTTAGCAAAATTTAAATTTTTTAGACCATTTTGCAATTAAATTTAACTTTAGGGACTGAAATGAAATTTTTAAAAACTTGTTTCATGAAGGTTCAACCTTGGTTCTAAGCAATTTTGGTGAATTTTTCATGCATTTTAAATTTTTAGGTGCTTTTCATGTATTTTTAACCTTCTAAGGGTTATTTTGTAAATTTAGAAAATTTAAGGACGTTATAGCAAAAGATTGCAAAATTATGGTTATTCAGGTCATTTCTATCAAAAATTACCCATTTAAGGTGTTTTGGACATTTCAAAAATATTTCTAGCATTTTTAGCCATTTTGGGTCTAATATGTAATTTTGAAAAATTTAAGCACTTGCTAGCAATGTTTGCACTTTAGGTCATATTTGCCATCTAAGTTACCCATTTAGGATAAAATTGTCATCTCGTATCATTATTGAGTTCTTTAGGGTTATCGAAATACTTTCATATCGAAGATATATACCTTAAAGGTGTATTAGTAATTTATCTTAGAATCGAGTCCTATGTGATTACCAAGATACTTTCACATCGAAGGGACACATTAGGGATTGGATCATTTTTATATCATTTTTGAGTTTTTTAGGGTTATCAGGATATTTTCACGTCGAAGGTATACCTTATTTTAGTAATTTACTTAGAATTGTGTCCTATGTGATTACTAAGATACTTTCATGTCAAAGGTACATATTAGGGATAGGTTTGTTTTTTATATTATTTTTGAGTCCTTGAGGGTTACTGAGATACTTTCACATTGAAAGTACACTTTAAGGATATTTTAATAATTTACCACCAAACTGAGTCTTTTAGGGTCACTGGGATTGTTTCACGATGAAAGTTACTTTAGAGGACATGTTGGTCACTTCCACCAACTTCGGATATACAGAGTCGAGTTTAATACTTTTCATATAGGTTGAGTCTTAAGGTAATTTTTTTTTTTAAAATTAAGCTAATATCTCAAAATTAAAATACTAACTAGAATTTCTCCCAGAATATGAGATGGATTCTACGAATTATAACTAGATATCCTTTTCAAAATGAAAATCAAGATTTTTCAAATTTCATGAAACAAAACCTCTAGTATTCTTTCGGTCTTCTAGTGGCATAAATAATTTTTAAATAAAACTTTTCATGTTCATTTGGTCCTTTAGTGGGGTGTGAAAGATATCTTGACCTTTCATGTTCCTCTGGCTCTCTGGTGAGGTATAGAAGATAGTTTGATTTTCAAAAATACTAAAACCCCATTTTCTCATAAAGAATAATAAATTAGTTTCATAGGATATTATTTTGGGAATTATAATTAGACACTAGATATTGAAACTAGATTATAAAATCAAAATTTAAGTTAACATATGGTTAACATGGTACCGATCACCAGACATCATGAAAGGGATCGATCCTTACCCGTAATTGTAACCAACTCTTAGACCTTTTTATGTGATCTCTAGTATGATTGCAGACCTTAGAGTTTTTTTAAAAAGGTTTCGTAATCCTTGAAATATGAACTCTGATAGGTGACCAATCTCACCTAGCCCAAATAGATTGGTGGCAACTCCAAATAAATAATCATTTCATAATGACTATTTAGGGTTAAGTCGAGTGAGCAGTTCATCTCAATAATCTAATCTCCAAAAATGAGAAAATATTAATGATGATATGGCTCCTAGAAATAAAAAATATATAAAGTAGTTATATATCAATAATATAGGAATGACGTCTTTTAAGTTGGGCTAGTCAGGATTCCTATTCGGGCCATGTAACGACAAAAGCAAGTTCATTTCTTTTTATCTTTTATTACAATTTTGTTTTGCTTGTTTAAATTATTAACTTGTTTAAACAATTAAACCTTTTTTTTTTTGGAATTATAAGTTGTTTACTTAAAGATTAATGGTTGTTAAGAGTTTTGATGAAAATGAATGTTGTGAGTTATACGGTGAACTATCATGAGATTTCAATGTAATTTTTTTAATTTATAAAGGGTGAAATTGCTAGTTGTTCTTTCTATTTAATTTTGATGATTAACACCTTTTATTTTGAATAACTTGTTGGCCTTAAAATGCGAATTTAAAAAAAAAAAAATCATGTTTTTAAGTTTCTTTAGTATGTTGATTCAAATTTACTGAAAGAAACAACTTCAAAGAATGTTCATCATTTTTAGCTATATTTGCCAATCTTTGCAATTGTTTTACCTATACCATGCAATATGTGAGAACAACATTATGCTCATTTCCTTCAAGTTTTGATCCATAAACCAACCCAAATCCCGTAATTTGTATATTGACAAATGATTTTTTTTTTAATTTGAAAAACTTATGTATGTTTCATATTTTAATTGTAGCATTATTTTAAGATTAAATAGTAGTTTTCTTTTGTTTGTACTTAAAAAATATTCCATCCTTAATATATTGTAGTTTTCTTTTAGTTAGTAATTAAATTTTCTATCAAAATATATATTGGTATAATAAGTTAATAAATATGTACAATTTTACAAATTTTATCATTTTTTGCTTAGAGGGTAATTTAATAAAAGATTCAAATTAGGAATCTTATTTGCCAATCAACCAAACATAAGAATCTTATCTGAAGCCTTACTAAATCAAACACAGATATGACATATTGTTGGGAACGTGTCTTTGTCATCTTGCAAGTAGGAATTTTGCAAGTGGAAATCATATTACCAAAGGTAATAAAACATAATCTGAATCAAGCCTCTTAGAAAAACATTGATGTTGGTAGCATATATTATTATTTGTAAAGATGATGCGTATAGTACTGTCTAACATATACATGTATATCTATGGGCTCCTTTGATATGGATTTGTTTACTCAAAGTTATGACTTATATCTTTAATAGACTTGGGCTTAGGTTGGCTGGGCTTGAATTTGGCCTGGCCCAGTCTACTTATTTAGACTCGATCACTATTCATCCAATTCAAAATTATTTTTATATTAATATTTATATATTTTATAATTACATTTAAATAAAATATATTATTTTAACTTAAAATTATTGCTATAGGCTCGGTCGATTTGGAACAAGAAAATTAAGACCCGAGTCTGGGCCCAATTAGGCCGAGCAGGCTGCACGACTCTTGCCTAGGTCTAGTCTTTAATAGTTTTGCATAAATGACTTATCTCTTTACTAGAGTTTACATAAAATTGAACCAATTTATTTAAGATACAAAATTATCAAATTAGATTTTTTTTTACGTGTTGTGAACATGTTTGATGAGATAAAGATGAGTATGCAATTAGATGATAATTAACATGATTGCATAAAGTAGAATAAGAATTAAATTAATCATGCAAATACATGTGGGACAATCGATCTTATGAGGTAGCTTCATCAATTGCATCTTTCATTAAAGCAACAAAATATCCTTATTACACCAGATTACATTTGAAAATGCCTAACACGATTACATTGCTTGATCACATGTTCCATAAAATACAATAATTCTAGTTCATGAGCTCTGATGGGCAAGATGTCATGTGTCAAGGATCAAGCTATGTCCATCATGTTCTTAACCTTTAACTAGGCTACCTGAATCTGTTTAGTGAGATGATGCTACTAGTCCCAATAATTTTGGCATGCTTGATCAACCATATATAGCCATTCTTGCTCTTGCTGTTCGGAGGCTCTTACTAGCTTATTGACTTAGTCTTAGCAAGCTTGAAAAGAATGCTTTACATCTTGAATTCTAAGTGCGAGAGTATCATTCTTAGCCTGATTTACTTTTAAATCCCTGACTTGATCTTCTAGCCATCCATTCCTCCTTTAGTAAGTTGATGCGAGGGTGTAGGTTTTAAAAGCTTCTCCCTATTGACCTTAGCTACTTCTCTCCATCGACATATTTCTTTCTTAAGTGTACCAATTTTTGCAACTAACGACTTACCAAGGTGCCAAAACTTGCTTGTTTTAGTAAGGGCCATGTAATCTTTCCTCAGACTATTAAGATCTTCTTTGAAGTGGTTTTTCTCTTTGATAGCCCGATTTATCTCACCATCCTAGAGATAGAGATCCATTTGCAATTGACTCTTCTCTTTCGTTAAGCAAGCAATTTCCTTGGAAAAAGTTGCCTTTTCTTGTTCAAACTTTTGCTTGAGCAATTCAATCACAAAGGGAAATTCATCAATGAGTATTTGTGATATTCCAACACCAAATAGAGGCAAGATGTCATTTATGTGATGGATCCTTCACTCGTCGTATCCCAGGGCATACTACTTCCTCTCAAATACCTTTGTATACAATCGGTTTGTCTCTAAGCATGGAAAGCTAATTGAACTTTTGACTTGTAATTGGGTTCACCATAGTCGAAGTCCCATTGCTCTAGGTCTTGTGTGAAGGGGATGAATTGTTAACACTTGTCATGGGACTAGGATGAATGTGTAACTAGTGCTTCCTTTTAATCCCATGAGTGGCTCACAACTATAATCCCTGCATCGGTATATGACTGTTTATGGTGAAAGCCAAGGGGCCTTCCATCTCACCTTTTATCCTTTAAGGTTCCAAAATTTCTATACCCATTACTCTTCAGCTTGTTTTGGGGCCATTCTTTTTCAAGAACCTTGGAGATAGGGCTGAAGTTATAAAAAGTTGTATGATGTCCTTTTTTTTTCGAAAGAAAGGTCATTGACAAGCCAAATAGAGAGAAGTGGTACATATCTAATGAAGTGACCCGTACCCATCTTCTTACGAAAGCTGAGAGCTTGAATAGTTTTAGCAACAATGGTCAATGCAGGATTGATGGTATAGCATAATAAAAAAAAGAGATCTGCTACCATAGCTTTCACGTAGCCTAATGTTTTTGAAAATATGACCAAACTATATATCGCTAGACCATAGATATCTTAAATTTCTAATATAAATGGTATTCGCAATTGCTTCTTTTAAATTGGCCTATAAATTACACTCATTGTTCCCCTTCATCTTAATACGATATTCGGTCAGGGATTCTGATGCCCCAAGGATCTAAGGTAATCTTTTCTTGAAAGTTAGAGGGTGTAAAGCTTGGCAATATATTCTATCAGTGATGACCTTCTTAATGTTGAGTAATAAGGTATATTCATCAATTGTGGGGACCAAATCTTCATGATTAAAAAGTGAAGATCAATATGCGTAATTCCAAAACTGAGATGCTACTTACAACAAACCAACATCCAAACAGACTTAGAGTAAAAGGGCTATGTCTCTGTATCTTTTCGTGAATAATTTCCTCTCAGTATTGTTCCAACCAATCCATATATGCTTCAGGTCTGCCAATCATTCTGACGGTACCCTATCTTGACCTTTTCATGCATCATTGAGACATACCTAAGTTTAAGAACGTCCTTAACTTCATATTTTCGGCACTTGATCCATGCTTAGACTTATCGAAAAGGCTTCAGATCTGAAGTAGACTGTTGCTCCATGACAAACACCCTTTAATGAACACTGTATCATTTGCTAATTGTCCTACAATGATGATGATAATGATGAAATGATGCATGCGTCATATAAAAAAAAAAGGAAACAAGTTAGTGATTGCATAAAATAATAATCATAAAAATAAGGATATATAAAAAAAATAACAACAAAAATACATCATTAAAATTGTCTTGACAATAAATAATATGATGGTTAAGGGCAGACATTACAATTGATAATAATCGGATAGCATAACAAGATATTCAGGTTAAAATTACCTTTAGTAAGGTGGCATGATGCCTTGCAAAGACAAGACTAACTAATTACGTGGTGACATTTGTTCATCACCACTTATGATAGGCACATGTTAAACAGTTATTTGGATAGCACACTAGCTTATTTTGGTTAGATATGATTTTTGATGATGACATAGGGCATTGTTGATGGCATTCATTTGTTACCACTTATTGAAAGGGTTAGTTGTAGAACATAATAGCTTACCCTAAAAATGATTATGAGATAAAATAATAATTACGGGCAACAATGTCTATTTTCACCTGCACAAGTGGTATGTAAGAGTAAAGGTAAAAAGTGTTCTCCCAAGTAACCCTATTCTTCAGGTTATTTTAAGGCACTTTGGTGTTGATAGACATGGTTTAGCTCATAGGGTTCACTATATGGGTTAGATGGATGCCTAGACTGGTATTTAAATAGTTCTTCCATTCGATAAGGATAGTCAAGGCACTTCAATCCTAGGCCTATTGTAGGTTTGGCGAAACGAGTTTGATCCGATGGATGTACTTCCCTATGCTAATGTAAAAGGGTACTCACAAGTGACATAAGTAATTTACACCTCGAAAGGTCTTGCCATGCCTACATGGAGGCATACTCACAAAGGTGATGGCTCACTTCCTGCTAGTAATTGGGACCATAACCTCACCATGGTGTTTGGTGGGAATCTAATGCACATGTAAATTTATATTATGTGTTGGGAAAACAATCAAACCTTTTATTTTACTCTTACATTACCATACTTATTTGAGTCAACCTTTATTTGAGAACAAAAGAGTCATTGACAATCAAGGGCAAGAACCATGAAAGATAAAAAGTTAGTAAACAAATGTAGAAAGGGATTATAAACAAATAATGATGGAGTTTGAAAAAGTCGAGAAAGCTAGTTGTAGGCTTAACTTTATAAATCTTTTCCTTAGTACAGTCACCATGTTATCACCATATACCATTTTTTCTATCTTCAGACGATCTGAAGCAAGCGTGTATGACTTAAAATATATAGATGGTGTTTGGTCCAAGCCTTTGAGTTATCCCTTGGTCGGTATTTAGATTAGGCACAGTAATATAAATGCGAGATATTGTCAGACGAATCACTCATCCAACTAGTCTAAAAAAGTTACTATGAAGTAACCATAAATTTGGAGTCACCACCGACCATTTTAGGGTATGCATAATTGGATGCCTATAGAAAATAATATTCTAAGTTACGAAACTTAAAATATTGATTTCAAGGTCTAAAAAGTCTAAAAATTCGTTGGTTAAGTTTAGGAGTTAGTTACGCGTGGAAAAGGATTAACACCTTACAACGCCTTAAATCTGTACCTGCTAACTATATCTTGCTTTGGTTCGGCCTAAAGATCCCGTTTTGTCATTATTTAGATATAATCCCCTTTAATGCATGAACTTTTTTTTAGTTGTAAATCTAGGTTTTAATAAAAAATTTTTATATTGTCTATATGCAGGGTGTACAAGGAGCATAGGGAATTTTGATGAAAAAGCTTTTGCATTAAATTTTGAAGATTCATATATTTCGTGTTAAGCACTGGAAATATACTAATATGGAACATTGCCTTGTAAAAATTCTTTAAACAATTTTTAAATATGAATGCACAGTGGTCACTAAAAAAAGGAAAAGTGTTAGTAGGACAAAAAAGATAATAATAATAATAAAGAAAAAATCACACAAAAAAGAACATAAAAGGAGGGGCAATCAGAATATATCTCATAATTGTTTTTAATTATTAAAGAATAACTAAAATGACAATTTTGAGACGTGCCTAGATTCTGTGATAAGTTGAGGGATGAAAAAGGTTTTAATTAAAATAATCCAGGGTATCTAGAAGGAAAATTTTTTTGGGATTTTTAGGTAAAAGCAGGGTTAGAACATCCACTCAGAGAGGTGGGGTTGGAGTATCCCCAAAAATGAAGATTTTGATATTTAAGAAAGTAATTAGGAATCTTGAATAAATCCAAAAGAAAAAATTTGAGTTTTTAGTGGAAACGGGGTTGGAGTATCCCCTCAGAGTAGTGGGGTTAGGGTATCCCCAAAGATGAAAATTTTTGACGATTTAAGAGAATAATCCAAAATGTTGAATAAATTTGATAGAGAAAATTCTAATTTTTTTAGTGGAAAGTAGGGTTAGAGTATCTCCTTAAAGTGGTGGGGTTGGAGTATCCCTAAAGATGCTTTAAAAGAAAATAATTATGAACTTGAATGAATTTGATAAAGAAAATTAAAGTCTTTTTACTGGAAAATGGGGTTAGAGTATCCCCTCAGAGGGATAGGGTAAGAATATCCCCAAGAATGAAAAATTTTTAATGATTTAGAAGAAAAAGGATATTTATCTTATTTTATTTTTTTAAAAAAAGGTATCTTGAAGATGGGAAATCAAGAATTTGGATAAAATATACTTCGCATAAGCCTTGATCCGAGACTAAAGGGCTTGTGTTATGGGAGATCTAATCAGATGCACTTCGAGAAGTTTAAACGTCGTGATGATGCTAATTTAGGAGAGTGGTTAATTTTAATTCTAAAAAACAATAGGGGACATCACGCTATCTTTTTTCTTGAATTTATTCTGAGTTCACGTAAAGGCTTTAGGTGGTAAGTGAAATACCATTAAGAAGTTAATATGATGAAGATTAATATAAAAATATTTCAAAAATCCTAGAAAATCAATTTCTAGCGGGTTTAATTTTTGGATTTAGGCCTGTTTTGACATTGGTAGGATGTATAAAGGAAAGGGTGTGATGGAATTTGAAAAATCATCCTGGGCTCATCTAGAATTGTTAAATCGTAAACAATACCTTTTTGGAAAAAAAATTTTGCAACATTTTTGGGAAAAATATTTAAAATATACAGAAAATCATCTAATGGACTGAATGGTCTGAACAAAATAAAACACGCTAGATTCAGGGATTCCAAATAGTAAAGGTTCGAGAAATCATAATTCTTTTATCTGGAATGATCTGAAGGCAAACAAGACATCGTTAGAAAGGTATTTCAATGCCCTTTAAGAGAAAATATCAAAAAAATTTGAAAAAATCATTTATGGTTTGAAAGTAAACTCGGACAATAGTGCTATTAAAGTAAAAATAAGTCAAATTCAAGTTATGACATTTGAATGTCCAGAACATAGGGACAAGAGTGACACGGGCATCATGAGTTCATTCCATAATCCTGGAATAGTTTGGGATGATGAAACGACCCATTGACCATGCCACCATGAAGGTATTAAACTTAAGATCAAGGCTTAATATATATTCTTTATCAATTAAAAGGGTTATTTTTGTTTGGAAAACAATATTTTAAAACTTATTTTACCATGAATCCAAATTTGAAATGTTTAATTTGTCCCTAAGATTGGAAGACCAATTTTATAAAAGCATTAAATCCATGCTATTCTCTATCTATTGAGGTAGCATGAAATTAACTTAGGGATTTTTTTTTTGAAAATCAGACTTTTAGCAAACAAGCAAGCATGCTGGCAGGGATGTCATGAACAAAATACAACACACACAAAGATGAATAAAGATAACATATGCATACAAAGATGACATTTTAATGCAAAAAAGATGACAAGAATGCAAGGAGGTGACAAATAAGATGCATGGAAATGATAACTCCATGAATGCATAAAAAATCATGTTATGGAAGATGATATGAACATATTTAAGCAAAAAAAAGCTTGCTAGAATTTTCAAGATGACATTTTTGTGCCATGAGACTCCTTAAAATGCAAGAAATGCTTGAACATGCTCGATGCATGTAGAAAGAACATCCAAGTATGTGTTAAGCATGTGAAAATAGGTGAAACATGACATGAACAAGGGACTGCTTTGATGACAAAATGAAAGAGAAGATATTTGACCTACAAAGCAATATCAAGGCATTAAAAGAACATAAAAATCCTAAGACTACCATAACCAAGGCAATAATAATGCATAAGAGTCTTAAGATGGATATAGCATCATAAATGGTTCACTAAAGTGATGCAAGTGCTGGAAATGAGAAAAAAATAAAGCCAGGTGAGAAAATATACAAAAACTCGCAAGCTTTAGCCTTTTTCTTTGAGCAGCAAGTTTGGGCTTACCTTTTTTCCTTTTTTTTTAATGTTATTATGCAAGAAAATAATGAAAAAGAGTTTTCTACTTGAGTATTCATGGAAGGAAGATTTAAAAGGAAAAATAAATGGAATAGAGGGTTTTAGATGTGTTTTTATGGTAATTTTAAGGAGCTATGGGAATGAATGAAGGTTGAGGGTGAAAGAAAATGAAATAGTGTTTTGGGGCTGGAGGTCACTAAAGGTTTTTTAGACTGATGGAAAAATCATTCCTTCTTGGTTGAGCCAGTTTTAGTCCCATTTTAAATTCAAGGTTCAGCCAATGCTTTTTTGGTGACAAGGCAAAGGAATGATCTTCCATTCATATACTAGGGGACAACTCTAAGTACTATGCTCAGTTGCTCTTATTTTCATTGGTTCTGCCATATAGAGTAATGGTGCAGAAAGGTTGTAATAGCCTGTTACTAGACAAAAGCCAAGTATGCCTTCTGACAAACCATATATTTCATGAAAATGTCCCATGTCATTAGCTATTTGGGCTTTAAAATTTGTTTAAGTCCAATCATGAGCCTATAGCTGAGGAGGCCTAGTACGAATTATGATATTTTTGGTGCAAGAAATATGTTTGAATTGGATTTTCAAAGGCTGAAAGATGGCTTGAGTTAGGCAAAAATGCCTTGATGTATTGATACAAAATATTTTGTTTAGATACACAAGGCAGTTTTTACCCATGAGTATTAATAAAATGAAGTGTGTATAGATACCATAAGCAAAAAATTATTTCTAGTCTCGAGACTTAGAACATCACAAAAACAAGGTCATAAAACTACAACAATCAAGGCCATAATAATGCATAAGAGTCCTGGGATGGTCATGGAACCATGAATAGCTCACTAAAATGATGCAAATGTAAAAACAAAAAATAAATGGAGCAAGGTAGAAAAAAATACCAAAATGCTTTAAACTTTCACCCATACTTGGAGCAACAACTTTAAGCTCAGTTTTTTCGCTCACTTTATTATTGGTTAGAAAGAAAAGGATGTAAGAAGAAAAACTTTTGGTTATAGTTTGAATTAGAGGAAGTTTTAAAGGGTAAATAAAAGGAAATATGGGGTTTTTGGAGTTTTTTGACGGAAAAAGAAAGAGCTACAAGAAGGGAAAGTGGTTTCTATGTAATAGTGCTTAGGATGCTTCTTAAGTGTTTAAAGAGTGTGTGCCAAGTCTATTGATAGTCTTTCTGCTGAGCCAAAATTGGCCCCTTTATATAAAGTGTGTTTAGCCAATGTTTATGAGCTAAAAATAAGGGCATTGTGGGATTTTCCTTTGTTACTAGGGGATAACTCTAGGTACTATGCTCAGCTGTCTTTCTTGTTTTTTCTCCATTGGTTTTGACATGTAGAATAATGATGTAGAGGGCTAAGAAGTTCTGCAACATAGAGAAATACGAAGCATACCCCTAAACAAATCATGCAATCCATGGAAATATCTCATTTTTTAGTGATTTTGGGCCTTCAAAATTTGTTAAACCCAATCATAAGCCTAATGATGAGGCTTTCTATGAATTTTAATGATTTTTGGTGCCAAAAACATGGCCAAGTTGGATTTTGAGATCAATGGTGCAAAAGTTAAAAAATGCCACAAACTAGGCAATTTTGCCTAAATGTGTCGATACATTACATATTGTATCGATATATCTGGGCAAAAAACCCATAATGTATTGATACAATGAAAGATATATCAATATATTCCTAGGATGTACTGATATAATCACTTATGTATTGATACATTTTATCCAAAAATTAAATTTTAGCTACTGCTAAGCCTTGTATTGATACATTTGACCACGTATTGATATATTAAGCAAATGTATTGATACAATCCTCGTTCATATTAATATAACCAGTGAAATTTTGAATTATGATGATGTAGTGCCCTGTATCGATACACAAAGGCTATGAATTGATACACTCATGCAAAATTATGAAATTTACATACCTTGGGCTTTCCAAATCTTTTTCCTAAGTTAGGAATGATGGGGAACATGTCCATGCTCATCTAAATGATTTTGATGATGCCTTGAATATTAGTTTGGACAAAATAGGGTGTCACTACTCTCTCTCTTTGGCTGTTGCAGAGTATCAGGGATTAGGTAAAGACATATAGATGCCATTTTGTTTGGGATGAAATAATGTTTGTTGAATACTTGCAAAAATGAGATTTAATTTACGCTTCTCCATAATAGAGGTAATATATTGGCAGCAATTTTGAGCTTTTGTAGGGTTTAACCTCCTTACTTGGCTTTTGAGTTTTCTAGGATTTAACCCTCCCAAGTAGGCACTAGCTAATGTGGGTTTTATCTCAATGGGTGTCTAGCTCTTTGTAGATAGACTCAATCGATGCTTTGCTCTTTATGGTAGGCTTGATTCATGTCTAATTCTTTGTGAACAAACTCGGTTGGCACCTGACTCTTTGTTGATAGACTTGACTGGTGCTTTGCTCATTGCAAATAGACTCAATTGTTGCTTGATTCTTTGTGGATAGACTCGATAGCTCTAGGTCTTTGTGAATTGATAGGGAAAAAGTATCCAACTTTTTATGGACTAAAGAAAAAAAGCTATCTAGCTCTTTGTGGACAAAATGGAAAAGCATTTAGCTTTTTATGGACTAAAAGAAAAAGGCATCCAACTCTTTGTGGACTTCTGAATTTAGATATCTTATCTAGATGGTTTTCTTATTTCAAAAATTATGAGATTAGGAATTTTTTCTTGGAGTCCCTTCAGGGTTCATGAAAAGTAAGAAATTAAGCTTGAGGTTTTTAATCGTTTGAGTTTTAAGGTCAAAAGTTTATACCTGAAAGCCATTAATTGTTGTATGATTAATGCATAGGGATACAAATGCATGTTTAAGGGATGCAAATGTGATGATTCTAGAAGCCTAATTTGGTGATTGATTTCAGCTCTTTTAGTTGTTTACTCTCCCATGAGTTTTAATTAGGTAACCTCTGACCCTAGGGTTCACCAATCTTGCTCTAAATTTTCAGAAGCTTTGAATGTTAAGGTTGTTTCTAAAAAGGTATAGATGACCTATGATTGTGAAAGAAGGTTCCTAAGCTTAACTAACTTGTGTTTGGGGACTAATTTTTTAAGTGCTAGCAAGTTTGATAGATTTATCCTGTCAATATTGGTTCAAAAGGTGGCTTTTGGTAGTTCGGGGGAACTGCTCAGAGTTTCGGGTGTGTTGATAAAAAAGTGAAAAAGAAATTTTTTTTATATCCTCTAGCTAAAGTTACTAGGGAGGAGGTTTTAAACATATTTTCAGGATGGAAAGGTTTAAGGGTAAGACCAGTTATAGTCCCAAGGTTTATTCTCAATCTTTAGACATCAAACAAAGTCCCTA
This sequence comes from Adansonia grandidieri, assembly GCA_038382065.1. Taxonomy (NCBI): domain Eukaryota; kingdom Viridiplantae; phylum Streptophyta; class Magnoliopsida; order Malvales; family Malvaceae; genus Adansonia; species Adansonia grandidieri. The sequence goes on from JBBYHK010000008.1 coordinate 3,551,683, forward strand.
CAAAGTTTACATCTTTTTCAAAGTAATGCTAGGAAATCTTGTTTCCAGTTTTATTCATTTATCAAGTGTAATCAATTATGATAAACATGATGCACATGACATGCAAGTGTTACAAAAAGGAATTGAAAGAGAAATCAAGTAATTGTATTCCATTTAAAAGAAAAAGCATACAAGTTATGATAAATTTCAAGTTCATAAAAGATTTTAAGACATAAAAGAGTTAAGAATAATTTTTTGGATAATTGGGCCTTTCATGTTAATGACATGAATCATCCATTATGTGCTTTTGAAGACTTTTTTCAAGCAGGCAATCCTTCTGGTGTTAGTCAAACACTAAATAGGCTCTTTCGATTGCCCTATGATGTGATGGTTGCTTTAAGTTTTGGTAGGCATTGCCTTTTCTTTCTAGGTTAGGGGTGAAAATAAAGCTTGATAAGGTATGTTGAGATGGCAAGGAAATTAGGTCATGATTTGGTATTTTGGTCATAATTATAAGTGTAGGTTAAATTGGTGCTAGTCTAGTTTGGTGATAGTTTGGCTTGATTAGGTATGGGTAAGGGAGAGCCTGGTCACTTAAGTCACCCTTTCGAGTTTTCAACTTAAGCTAGTTTGTTTGCCTGGATGCCCTTTTGGGTTTTCATCTAAGGTTTTTTTAGGTCAGACATAGCATTTCTTGATGAAATTAGACTTAATAGGGTTTAGCAAGTCACTACCATACATCTCCATTAAAATCAAAGCTCCTCAAGAAAGCACACATTTCACCACATATGGCCCTTCCTAGTTTAGAGTGTATTTTCCTTGAGCATTTCTATGGATTTAGAGGATTTGTTTAAGCACTAGGTTGCCTTTCTAAAACTAATAAAGAGGCAGACCTTTTTATTGTAAGCTCTTGTCATACACTTTTAGTACATTTGTCCGTGATGAATAGCTTTCATCCTCTTTTCTTCGATAAGATTGAGCTGCATGTATCGATCTTTGACCTATTCGGCTTCTTCCATTTGAGATTCCATCAAGACACTTTGTGAAGGGATTTTGACCTCAATAGGTAGAATAGCTTTTATACCATAGACTAGGGAAAATGGGATAGTGCCCATAAAAGTTTGAACTACTATGCCATTGGCATGTAATGCAAAAGATAACTTTTTGAACCAAATTTTGTACATTTAGCCATCTTTTTTGCTATCTTTTTGATTTCTTATCAATTGCTTCAACTACCCTTTTTATTTTTGGGTGGTATGGGATGTAATTATGTCATTGGATTTTGAATTGAGAATATATTGCTTGCATGCATTATCTGTAATTATCTACTTGGGAAGCCCATATCTATAGAAGATTTCTTGTTTTATAAATTTGCAGAAAACGAATTTGGTAACATTGGTGTATGAAAGTCACTTTCACCCATTTGGTGAAATAATTGATATCGACCAAAATGAAACGGTGCTTTTTGGAAGCCTTAGGAGTGATCAGTCTGATCACATCCATGCCTCACATAGAAAAAGGCCATGGGGTTGTCATAACATGTAGAAGTGATGGCTGGATATGGATTTTATCTTTGTAGATTTGGCATTTGTGGCACTTCCAGGCATGGTTAATGCAATCTCTTTTAAGGGTCAACTAATAATAGCTCAATCGCATGATTTGTTTCACCATTTAATGTCCATTGGTGTGCATACTACGAATTCCCTTATGGACTTTGTAGAGAATTCTTTTGGCTTTGGAGGCATCCATATGTTGGAGCAATACTTGATTCCAACCTTGTGTAAATTTTCACCATCCAAAATGAAGCTCCCAGCTATTCTTCAAATTGTTCTTTTGCCAGTTTTGGTCGCATATTTAGGGTATTGTTGATCTCTGACATATAAAAGAATATTATGCTACAATGATAGCCCATCTCTTTTTTCCTTTATCCTATTATAGTGGGTTGGAGTTTCATGGATACATATTTGAATAGGAGTGACCTAATTTTTGAGTTACTTTAAATATGGACGCCAAGGTTGCTAGAGCATTAGCCATTTGGTTTTCTTTCTGAGGCAAATGTTGGAAGCTAATTTCATCAAAATCTTGTTTTAGCTCAAAGATTATCTTCTTATATTAGACTAGCTTAGCATCTTAAGTTTCCCATCTTTCTCATAGTTGATAGATTACTAGGGTTGAATTCCTAAACACTTACAGAGTTGTGATACCTCTTTCCATGGCAGCTTAGAGTCTTTTGAGGTAGGCTTTATATTCAGCTATGTTATTAGTGCCATTGAAGTTTAGTCTAGCAATGAAGGACTAGTTGTTTCCATTAGGTAAGATCAGAATTGCCTTGATCCTAAGCCTCAATGTATTTGAAGCTCCATCAAAGTACATTTTCCTAGACTGGTTGCAATCAGGAGTATTTTTTGCTTTAGGCATACACATTATATCTTTGTCTTGGAACTCAAAATCTAGAGGCTGATAATCATTCATAGCTTAGCTCATTAATAAATTGGCTATTGCACTACCCTACCTTTGATGGCTTTTTAATTCATGCATATGATGTCATATTTTGAGAGCAAGACTTGCCACCTGGCTAATCTTCTTGACAAGGTAAGGCCTTGTACAAGTGTTTGATGGGTTAAATTTGATGATTAGCCATATAGTGTGGTATAGCATATTTCTTAGCCTCGGAGCTCTTCAAACTAGAGCGCAACATGTTTTCTCAATTGCTGAATAGTTTTTTTTTCACAATTCATGGACCTTTTGCTCAGATAGTAGATAGCCTGCTCTTTCTTGCTTGACTCATTATGTTACCCAATACGCAACCCATAGACTTATTAAAAACTGATAGATATAATATTAAAGATCGTTTAGGCACTGGTAGTGCAAGTATTAGTGGGTTTGAAAGGTAATGTTAACTTTGTCAATGGTTTCTTGGCATTCTTCATTCCATTCCTTAGGATTCTACTTTCGAGGTAATTAGAAGATTGGATCACATTTGTCAGGTAGTTAAGATATGAATAAGGCTATATAGTTCAGTCTCTCTATAAAACTCCTCAATCCCTTATTCTTCATGATAAAGTCTAATAGCTTGCTGAAGGTGACACTAAAGGTGCATTTAGTGGGATTTAGTTTGAGTTGGTATTTGCATAGTTATTTGAAGAGTTTTTGAAGATTGGCAACATGTTTACTTTTCTTTGGGAATATGGCAATCATATCATTGACAAAAACTTTTCTCTTTATGCATGAAATCATGGAGCAGTGTCATTATCGCTTTTTGATAAGTTACCTTGGCATTTTTTAGTCTAAAGGCATAAATTTGTAATAGAAAGTGCACTAAATGGTCACTAAAGTGATTTTCTCCATGTCCTCGGGTGTTATTTTAATTTGGTTATAACATGAGAATCCATCCATGAAGGAAAATAGGGAATGTTGGTGCCATTATCTATTAGAGTGTCAAGTGGGGCAAAGAGAAGTTGTCTTCCGGGTTGGCCTAGTTTAGGTCCATTAGTCTACACATATCCGTACCTTGCCATCCTTTGTAAGGACCAATACTATATTGGCTACCTATTAGGGGTACTTAGCTACTATAGAAATCCTACCTTAAATTGCTTATTCATTTCTTCTTTGATTTTTAGAAGCATCTTCAATTTCATTCTCTTAAGCTTTTGTTGTGTAGGCTTGCATTCGAGTTTAAGGGGAAGTTTTTGTAGCACAATGCTGGTGTCTAATTTAGGCATGTTCTGGTAGGACCAGCCAAATACATTTTGGTATTCTTAGAGAAGGTTTATCAATTTAGTTTAGGTTGATGGGTTTATGGAGGTTTCGATATTAACTTCCTTTTGATCTACCTTCGTTCCTAAGTTTATGGTTTTAATAAGGTACGATCTATTTTTCTTCCTATTCAATTATCTTAGAAAATCTGGTGGTATTAGGCTTTCCTCAAAATCCCCTTCAAATTCTATCTCACCAGTGCAAATTGGTTGCTTAAAATCAATTTTTGGAATCTCAGGATGAATATTAATGTCATTTTCATGTAGGCACTTGAAAATATGAACAAAGAACAATATAAGCAAAAAAAGTATAAAAAGGTCTAAGAGTTGGCAAGAAGTATGAAAATGGACACAAAAGATGAAATGCATAATGCTTAGTCATTTTCATTGATAATACTTACTACAAAAAAGGCCATATAAAATATCCTACAATGCTCTTGGGCAAAAACATGTAGTTTTAGTTCATTGCATTACCTTGAAACAGATTGAATAGTATAAGAATCTCAATTTCAGTCCAAACACTTGGAACAAATCTTGGAGTACACAAACTAGTCTCTTAATCCATTGCTAATATTTTTAGCTCATCGCTCGCATTGATAGAGAAATCCTCAAATGCCTTGTTGAGTATGAACACAACATTGTCAGAACCGATATTCACATGTCTTCTTGGACAAAAAACTTTTTTGAAGCAATGGAATGGTTCATGCCCCAAGTCTTGTCCTAGTAGATGGGTCATCTTCTTTTTATAGTTTTTGTGACCTTGCTTTTTTTCTTTCGTACATTAGGCTTGAGCCTCGACCCTTTCTTGTTGATCTAATCAATGATCTTTAGAGCTTTGGCAATACCTTGAAGACTTTTTTTGGTCTTTTTCTGAGTTGATCATCTTTGCCTATGGTTAGCTTTAGGCCCACGTGAGTGCTTTTTTAATAGATGAGGCTTAACGATTGGCAAGCCTTCTTTGACGTAAGTGGCATTGACGAAGTCAAAAGATTGAAAAGAGGATTTTAGGACATCCTCTTCGAGCTTAATATACAGGGCATCAGTAGAAAAGTAACGATAATTTCTTTCTCTCCTTTAATGCTGATGACTTTGTTTTCAATGATAAGTTTTAGTTTTCGATGCAATGATGATGGTAGTGCTTTTATAGAGTGATTCCATGGCCTTCCTAGCAGACAATTATATGATGAAGCAATATCCATCACATGGAAGTCTACTTTATAGGTGCATAGGCTAACTTAAAGTAGGATAGTGATATTCCCTACAAAATCTTTGCAAGTTTTATCAATCGCTTGCATAACTATGCAACTATTTCAAATATAAGATGTGTTGATAAAGAGCTTGTTCAAGCAAGGTATAAGCAATACATTCAAAGCTGACCCATTATTAATGAGCACATTAAGTAATGTGCTACCTTTGCAGTATATGGTGATATAGTTCTTTCTTTCTCTATAGGGAATCTTATCATTACTGAAAGTACATAGTTATTGACAGTGATATTGCTAACTAGGTGATCCAATTGGCTTATCGATATATAATGATGAACATATGTTTTATTCAAGACTTTAAGGATAGTATTCCTATGAGCTTTAAAATTCAGGTGTAATGACAACATAGATATCTTGGCGAGTTACTTGTTCGACTAATGACAATGCTATATTCACTATGCTTGATGAACTTAAGGAACTCTGTAGCTTTTTTCTCACTTATCGGTTCCTTGATTGTTGTTAGATTTGACTCTTTGGTCACGGTCTTCAAAGCTTATAGCATATGAGTAATATACCTTTGTTGAGTGTCACTTTCTAATGCAGTAAGGGCGTAGCATCTATCATTGTGGGTCAAGTGGCTCACTCTCGATAAGTCAACATTGGCTGCTTATTAGCTGGATTCTTTAGTAATTAAAGTTTTTCTTTCATACCTTCAAGGTACTGCTTTGTCCTCCTATAAGGAAAAGGGGACAGGAGTTGAATGATCATTTTTTATGTAGGTTGAACAGGGGCAGCTTTAATATCTAGTTGAGTGGCAAAGAAAACCAATGGCTTTCAACCTCGTAGGGAGGACCCTTCTTGTCTTTTTCCATGGCATTGATAGAAGATATCATATTTGTTGATTTAATAAAAAAGGTTCACTTTTTATCATTGAATTCGATTTTATTCTCATTCATCATTCTTTGGACCTTTACATGAAACTCTTTACATGTTTGGAGAATGTGACTGTGGATGGTACAAATGTAATAAAAATCAATGGATCCCTTCTGTTTTTTTAACCACATAGACTAACTCTGCTTGCAATAAGATTTGCCATACTAGATTCATGGGTGTTTTGAATTGCTTTACATTCTTTATGATTTCACAATCATCTTTAATACCCATTGCATTCGCAACTGATTTAGTGTGAGTTTGGAGTAAGTTGGTTCTAGCACTGGATTTTAGCCCTTGGTTATCTTTGATCCTTTCTTTTCATTTACTTTGATGATATCTTTTCTAATTAAGTCACCTTTCATGGCTTTATCGATCATTCTATCTAATACAACTACATTTGTAAAGTTTTAATGATACTTTTTACTATTTTCTCATAATAAGGCACTTGTAAGGTGTTGACGAACTAACAATCATCTCTTTCTCCGTCAATAGAGGGTAAATTTGGGAGGTCTGTTCTATCCACCTCTGAGTGTATTACTTAAAGCTTTCATTAGCTCTTTTTCATGCTTATGACAGAGAGGTAATTTAAAACCCAATTAGTGGTAAGTCTATCCTCATCTATGGCATTAATAAATTGCTAATGTATTCATCCCACTCTTCATAGAACTTGATTTCGGATCAGTCCATCATATCTTGAACCATCTTTATTAAAAATGGGAAATATTGTAGAATGTGTCCTCGTTCGCAGTAGGAGCGAAAATGGATCAATGGCTTCTTTATTTGGCTTTTGATTTCTAACACTATCCTAACCTTTATAAAGGTTTACCATTATCTTGTTGGTGTCTTGACCTCTTTGATGCTTTTCTTGACCTAATAACGTTTTCCATAAATTACTGCATTCACTCTTGGTTTTGCATGATTTGGAAGAAGGTTAACTCTGAAGCTAGGTTTTGCCCTTGTTCGACCTTGATCATACGTTTTCCTTACAGACTCTATACCTTTCTTTTGAACGAGGTGTAATTCTCAATAGAATAGCTTTGTGCCTTGGCATGGTACTCATAGTAGGCATTTTCAGCATATCATTTGGGATATAAGGGTGACCTTGGATTTATAAAGATCGGAGCCATTAACTGACTCACTAATAGACGAAAGTAAATCTTTTTATAGGAGTAAGAAACTAGACCAAAGTGTTCTTTTTCTCGGGGTGCTTATTAACTATTTAGAGCTCTTTCATTATATGTGTTGCCAAGTTGTGTGCTTTGAGAAGCTCATTATTAGGGTAGACACAGCATAATAGGCTAGCTATGGCATTTGTGAGTGGAAATTGAAACCTGGATATGCCATTTTAGGGAAGTATAAACTTTATGCTAGGTACCTACTTTGAGGAAACTTAGTTGAGCTCTCATTGATGGCATTCACCTCTTTATCTTTGCCTTTAGACAAAGTCTTTTTACTTGAGCTAGACAACTCCCCACCAGATATCTTATCACTTTTGATAGCATTATTTATCATCTTGCTCGATATAACCATGTTGGCAAAATTTTTTATGGCATTTCCTATTGGCTTATTATAGTAGAGAGCTCGCAAGGTATTGAAGAAGATGACCATTATTTCCTTTTCAGTCAGGGTAAGATAAACTTGAGCGGCTTTCTTTATCCATCTTTGAGCATATAGTTGAAACTATTAAAGTTTTCTTCTCTATATTCATAAAGAAGAAATGATTTAGAGCCTAGTCAAATATGTGCTTAATTATTCTACAAAAGCATGAGCTAAGTCTACCCATTTTTGAATTTTGATGGGATCAAGCCCTATATACCAATGGGTAGCTGCCCCAGTTAGGCTATCCTAAAAGCAGTAGATTAATAGCTTTTCGTTCTCCTCGTATCTAGCAATCGTACGACAACACATGCAAAGGTGGGTAGTAGGATCTATAGTCTTGTTGTACATTTCAAAGTCTAATACCTTGAATTTAGGTGGGATGATAAGGTAGAAGACTAAACCTAAAGTTTTGGTGTTTATGACCCTAAATCTATCACTTCTTTCAATAGCCTAAGGCACTTTTTTAGTGATTGATACTTATTTAGGTCCTCATTTTTAAAAGACCTCTTTGCTTTTTCTTACTTTGCTTGTTCATCAAGATCTGGGACTACAGGTTGTGCTACTGAAGAGCCAACACCCTAGAATCCATGAACCAAATGGGGACCCATTGCAAGGTTAATGTAAATGAATGGTTGAGCTGAAGGGATCAACGTAGCTAAAAAATATTGTTCACGTGATGTCCCTTCATTTGCATTGGTGGCTTTTGTACCACCTTTTCCTGGGATTGATCGGTCATTTACCTACATCAATAATGCTTGTTTATCATTTATCTTTCAAAGCTTCGAATAACAGCTTGGTTGATTTTGCAATTTGAGCTTGGAATTCCTTATTATTACAAAGTGACTGCTCTTAAGACTTTCTGTACATGAGTTCTAATCGTTCGACATGGGCTTTATGGTCATTTTCCATGGCTCTTCAGCATTTATGAGTGTTATATCAATGATAAATGGTGGATTCTGTGTTACAAAACATTTATACTTTATAGGTTTAGCCATATTAGGATTTTATGACGTGCCATGAGCATATTTAATGAGATGATGGTGAGTGTACAATTATGATAGGAAATGACCATTAACATTACGGAATGGATAAAGCAAATAAAGAATTAGCTTAGTTATACAAATGCAAAAAAGATAATTAGATTACGAAACAGCTTTACCAGTAGTATCTTTCATTAAAACAATAAAATAACCTGATTATTCATGATTACATTTAGAAATGCTTGACATGGTTACATTGCCTAATCACATGTTCTAAAAAATACAAAAATTCTTGTTCATGGGCTCTGATAAGCTAGATATATTAAGCACTTAGTCATATCCATCATGTCCTTAGCCTCTAATAGGTCACCTAAATCCCTTAGTGAGATGGTTATAGTGGTTTTGATAATTCTGGGATCAACTATCTATAGCCATTCTTGCTCCTACCATTCAAAGGCTCTTACTGATTCATCAACCTGGCCTTGGTAAGCTTATACAGAATGCTTTAAAACTTAAATCCTAAGCATTAAAGTCTCATTCTTGACCCGATTTGCCTTAAAATTTAGTATAAAGGCCTTAAGACACTCGTTTTTCTTTTGGTAGGTTGATGCAAAAATGTGGGCTCTGATAAACTTCTCCTTGTTAAGCTTAGCCTTTTTTTTTCCATTAGTTTGACTTTTGATTAAAAGCTGCTAAGTTAGCCTCCTACTCAGCTGATGATTTACTAATGTGCCTGTGCTATTTGCATTTTAGAGTGCCACATAATCTTTGGTTAGGCTATCAAGATCTTTTTTAAGATAATTTCTCTCTTTGACAACCTGATTCATCCTCCATCTTAGAGATAATTATCGATCTGTAGCTGAGTCTTCTCTTCCTTCAATGAGCTATCTCTTTGCAAAAAGCTACTCTGTCTTGTTCGAATTCTCTCTTGAGTAGTTCGATCTTAGAAGGAGCCTTACCATATTGGCCTTAAATCTCTAGTTTATTGGGTAGCAATAGAGCATTGTTAACATGATGGGCCCTTCACTTATCATATTCTAGAGTCACATTGTTACCTCTTTAATATGTCTTCATCCTATGAACTTTTCTCCAAGCATGGGAAGCTACTTGGATTTTTGACTTATTGTCAGCTTCACCATACTTAAAGTTCCAATGCTTGAGGTTTTGAAAGAATAGGATGAATTGCTGGCATTGAAATTATCCCAAAACTAGGAAAGATGCGTAGCTAGTAATTCCCCATAATTCCATAAGTGGCACACAACTAAAACTCCATATCTATATACGATCGATTAAAAAGACAACTATGAAGCATTCCATGTGACTTTTTTTCTTTTGAAATTTTAAAATTTCTTGATGCACTATTTCTCGATCTTTTCTTAAGGCTATTTTTTTCCAAGGACATTAGAGGTAAGGCTGAAGTTAGAAATTAATTTGAGCAATATTCTTTTCTATTAATGTGAAAGTGGTTGATAAGCTAAATGTGAAAAAGTGACTTGTATCCGATGAATTGACCTGTCCCTATTTTCTTGCAAAAGTTAAAGACTCAAAAAGTTGACATAATGACAGGTGTGAGATTAATGTTGCAACACAATCAGGAAAACAGATCTACTACTGCCCCTTCGAAATAGCTTATTGGAAATATAACTAGTCCATATATTGGTAAAGTGTATATATCTTGAATTTTTGGGATGTCCGTGGTATTTGCCATTGCTTTTTTTAGACTGATCTATGAAATGCACTCATAATTCCCCTTTATCTTAACATGACTCTCGATCCATGACTCCGTTGCCTCGAGAATCTAAAATAATCTTTTCTTAAAAGTTGGAGGTTGCAACACCTTACAAAATATTCTATAGGGTTTGGCCTTCTCAATGTTGAGTAACGCAACATATTTGTTGACTATACAAACTAAATCCTCACGATTGAAAGTGAAGCATTGATACACTAAATTCTAAAACTATGCAGTTGCTCATAACAGGGCAACATCTAACTTGACCTAGAGTAGAAAGGCTATATCTCCATATCTCCTCATGAATGACTTATTCTCGATGTTATCGCAACTAGCCCAAATTTGTTTCTACTCTCTGTATTTGTTTTGTTGGAATCTAATCTTGACCCTTTCATGCATTATCGAGATGTAACTAAGCTTGAAAACATCTTTATTTTTATGTTGATGACCCTCAGACCATGTTTTGACTTCTTTAAAGGGCTTGAGGATGGAAACAGGCTATTGCTTTATGACAGACACTTCTTATTGAACACCGACCCATCAGCCAATTATCTTGTAATGATGATGATTATGATGAAATGATGCATGAGTCAAACAGAAAAGCAAAAAAAAAAAAAAAGTTAGTGATTGTACAAAAATAATTCACATAAGAAAGGTTAAAAGAATAGCAACAAAAATGCATTATAGAAATTACCCTGACAATATGTTGTACGATGCTTAAGGGTGGATATAACAATTATAAAGAAATGAATGGCATAACAGCATGTTTAGGTTAAAAAATAGTCTTTAACGAGGTGATCAAATACCTCGCAAGGATAAAAACTGATCGACTATGGCAAGTACATGTTAAGCCATTGTTCGGATAGCATATCAACTAGCTTAGGTCAGATGTGACTCTTTTAGGATGACATGGGGTATTATAGGTGATGACATTTGCTTGTCACCACCCACTTATTGAAAAGGTTTAGCCATCGATCAGATAGCATAATGGCATGTCCTTGTAAAAAAATGATCATGAAATAAAATAATGAATATAGGTGACAATGTTTGTTTATCATCGCCTATGTAACCATAGTGCATAGGAGTAAACATAAAAAGTGTTTCCCTAAGTGACCCTATATTTCAGGTTATTCTAGTAACATTCTACTATAGCTTGACATAGTTTGGCTCGTAGGATTCACTATAAGGGATTGAGTTAATGCCTAAATCAGTATCTCAGTACTCCTTTATTTGGTAAGGGCAACCAAAGTACCCTAATCTTAAGCCTATTACAAGCTTGGTGGAACAGGTTTTATTTAGTGGATGTATTTCCCTATGCAAATACGAAGGCTTACTCATGAGATATAAGTACTTTATTGCTTGAAAGGTTTTGCTATGCCTATGTAGAAGGGTATTGACAAAGGCAGATAGCTCACTTCCTTCTAATAGTTAAGGCACTAACCTTACCATGGAGTTTATGGGAATCTATGCAAATGCACGTGCAAAGTGTGTGTAAAGAAACAATCAAACATTTTATTTTACTTCCATATTACCATACATTCGAATTGATCGCTATTCGAGAACACAATAGTCTTTGACAATCATAAGACAAAAGCATGAAAGGTAAAAGGTTAGAAGATAAAAATAGAAGTAAAAAAAACTAAGAATCGACCAAGACACGACTAGTTGTAGGCTTAACTCTCTAATTTTGTCCTAGTGGAGTCACCAAGCTATTGTGACATACACTTACCCTGGAACAGCACTCAACCGAATCACTTGGATGGTGATACGCGTAACTTAATAAGAGGGAATATGGTATATAAAAGAAAGACCTTGGCACTTGAGAGGATGAATAACCCACATTTTAAGGGAACAAGCACTGTCAGGAAAAGTAACTTAGAGGAAAGGACAAAAAAGCCTAGGTTACCTTTTTTGTTTTCCTTTGAGATCGAAATTATCCTTTGCTTATGGTGTGATTGACGGAAATAGCCTATCTATCTGCCAATTGGAAGCTTTGGAAGCAACAAAATATAACTAAATTTTTATGTGATTAAATGACTAAAGAAACGCTCGACTATGGCCAATTAAATAATTTATTCTAGCTTCATGCAAACAAGGGAAGAATGTTTGGTTTGGGTAAGCTTTTTCGAACTAGTTATTTTGGTAAAGAAGAAGGCAAAGCCTTTTCATTTCAACTAATCATTGATTGTCGGCAAGCCTGAAGCTTTGAGACAATTGATGTCGGTATTATGTAGGGCAGTAGGTTGAGGCCTAAACCCTTCATTATAGAAAAAGGAAAAAGAAAAAGCCTTAGAGGAAAGCCTATCAAATCAAGAAGAAGCTAAGTAAAATAATAGTGCCCAGAGCTTGTTAGTTAGGTTCTGATGCTACAAAAAGGAATAAACCTAGGACTTAACTTTCGAATAAGAGCATTTCTGGGGCTTCAGCCTTTGGTGGACAAAAGGGCTAAAGTCATAGTTTTAGAAGTAAGTTTTTAAAAGACTAACTTTTTACTATTTAAAAAAACGGATTTCCCATCATGTGCTCAAAGAAACTGATATACTTCAAAAGAAGGTAGTGAAAATTGTTAAGTCATCAAATGAACTTCTAAAAAATAAATCTTTTCTCATTGGGAGTTAACCATCTGAGCAAGAGGTCAGATAAATAATCCCACTCACCTTGGTCTAATTCGAATGAATCTTGTTGAATGAATTGATCCATTGTTGTATGCCTTACTTTTTAGTGCATTTTTTCCTACTCGAACTCACCGTACTTCCTTTGAGTACTGTTAAAAGAAGAGATATAGTGGAAACATTTTATTATGCTAGAGAGTGGAGAGTGAAAAGACCAATGTAGCAGAAAATGACTACATGAAATGGAATCCACTAATATTAAGATAGATGACTAAGAAAGAAAGGTTCCATGTTCTCCAAGTGGTTGATCTACGCGTGCTAGCTACTGTTTCATTTCGTATAGTGATAATGCTTTCTATTTTTTAGTGCTCTATCCCCCTTGTTTAGTAAGAGGGACTTTGGTTGCACGGCTTTTTTTATAGGGGTCTATTTTCTTTGACTTGACTCAGCTTGACTCAATGATTAGAGTATCACTTTCATACGGTGAGAATTATTGGTTCAAATCCAATAGTAGGTAAAATCAATTGAAACCCCTACTTTTGCTAGCATGGTAGCAAGCACGAAATTATTTTTTATCCATCCAACATCGCCTATAGGTGAACAACTCTTCTCCTTTTGCCGAGGTTATAAAATGGCTTACATTCAACCCGAAGATCTTTTTGAGGTCAAGGTTAAGATTATCAACGAATGGCAGACCTTAATCTATCGGGAGATTAGATAGGGTAAGGAGCTCGGGCCTTTCCCGAATTACCTTTGGGTTATCTTTTGATTAGGATTTGAATTATGTGTAATGAGATAATAATGAGGGGGAGAATTGTTGGATGAATCTCTTGTCCAACCAATCTTGGATGGCCACCATGAAATGGCTGAAGGCTTGAAGTCGCTACTGATCATTTCTAGTTGGGCATGATTGAATGCCTATTGAAAATGATGTCGCAAGTTACGAAACTTAAGACACCGATTTTGCAGTCCATGATGTCTTAGGATTCACTGGTTCAGTTCTGGAGTTGGTTACGCATGGAGAAAGATTAGCACCTCATAATGCCCAAAATCAATACCTATTATCCATGTTTTACTTCAATTTCAGTTTAATCAGTTCTGCTTTGTCATTGTTTCGATGTAATCCCTTTTAAATACATGAATTCCAGTGAAGTTTGTAGATTTGGGTTTTGGAAAAATATTTAGGAATTTTTTATGAAAATAATTTTTCAATTTAATTTAAAAATTTTAGATATTTTGTGTCAGGCACTAGAGAGATATCGACACAGAAGATGGAAATGCATTAGAGTATCCCGTCAGAAAGGTAAGGTTAGAGTATCCTCATTGGTGAAAATTTTAGATATGTGTAAAGAAAAGGATATTTTGGTAAAAAAAAGTTTTTTTAAAAATAGAAATGGAGAACTTGATGTATCACTAAGATTAGAAGACCAATTTAGTAAAAACATTAAATCCGTGCTAGCTTCCATCTATTGGACATAGTATAGACTTAACATAGGGGTTTTTAGTAAAAAAATTAGATTTTTACAACAAACAAACAAGTATTTTTGGCAAAAATGTTATGAATAGGATATAAAATACATAAAGATGAACAGGGATAGCATATTCAAACAAACAAAGATGACATTTAACATGGAAAAGATGGTCAAAATGCAAGGTAATGACAAATAACATGCATGAGAATGTTAGCCTAAAAAATGACATCTAAAATCATGCCATGGATGATGATATGAACACATTTAACCAAAAAAAAGCATGCTAGAATTTTCTAGATAGCATTTTTATCTTATAAGACCTACAAACTACAAAAAATAGAGGAATATGCATAAAGTATAATGGGATTAGCATTCGAGTATGAGTTAAGCATATGAATATGAATGGAACATGTCAAAAATGCATAACTAGGGGCTGTTTGATTGCAAACAATGAAAAGAAGCATATTTGGCAACTCAATCAACTCCAAAGCATCATAAAAAAATAATCAAGGTCTTAAAACTACCACAAGCAAGCCACAATAATGCATGAAAGTCCTAAGATGGTCATGTCACCATGAATGGCTCACTAAAATAATGCAAATGTTAAAAAAAGAAAATAAAAAGGAGCAAGGTAAAGAAAATAGGCCAAAAAGCTTTAAACTTTAAGTTCTTCTCTCTTTTTGCTATTTGTTAGCAAGAAAATGGGTGAAAAAAGAAGAGTTTTTGGTTATGATCTAAAATGGAAGAGAGTTTTGAAGGTTAAAGGAAGGCAATAAGGGTTGGATGTATCAATACATCTGGGCGAAGAACCCAAAACTTGTCAATACAATGAAAGATGTATCAATTACTTTCCTAGGATGTATTGATACAATCACTTATATAGCAATACATTTTGTCCAAAAATTGAATTTTAGCTACTGCCAAGCCTTGCATCGATACATTTAACCAATGTGTCAACACATTAAGCAAACGTATCGATACAAGCCTTGTTGTATCAACACAACCAATGAAATTTTAAATTTTAATGACGTAAAGACCCTGGAACGATATAAAAAGGCTATGTATCGATAATTCATGCAAAATTATGAAATTTATGTACCTTGGACTCTTTGAACCTCTTACCTAAGCTAGGGATGATGGGGAATAGATTCATGCTCATTTAAATGATTTTGATGATGCCTTGAATGATGACCTTTGATACCTTGAATATTGGCCTAAACAAAATAGGGTGTCTACAGACCATATTTTTTTCTTGTAGAATGGTTTTCTATTGGATTTTTTTATCATAAGAATTTTGGTCTTCTTTTAGTCTGGATGGATAGACTTTTAAAGTAGGAATAATATTTGACAACATTGGATTGATTTGAGATCGAGTTGGCCTTCTAAATTATTATCTTATAGAATTTGTCATTTTCATTGTCACTTATGGACAAAAGCTTTTGATGTACTTTTTGCGAAGTTATTAAAAGATGTTCATATTTTCAATAAGATTTTGAACAATGTTCAATAATTTCTAAAAATTGCACCATCAAACTATTTCTCATTGAAATAGTAGAAGCTTGTCTCTCATCTTGTATCAAGTTTCCAAAATTTCCATCAATAGCTTGTTTCTTAGTATTCATTGTCCATCTTTTTAAGACATATTATGGATCAAGTGCATCCATAAAAGGATATTTTCACAGACACTGTAAACATTACTGTATAAAATCCCAACAAGCTTAAACATGCGGTATGAACATATGGCTTTGTTATTAGATTTTGTAAATCATACTTCATATGCTAGAGTTTTCTTTCCAAAAAAGTATCACTCTATATACTTTTTTCACCCCATCTTCATCAAGTTTAGCTATTTTTAACTTTTGACTAGAAAAATGTTTTTCTTGAAATTTAAGAAATTTTTTTTTCTTGTGTAAGTTTTTGTAACTACAGCTTCAATGTCATAACATGTCTTCAAAATTGCTTTAAAGTTCATTGTTTTCACATCTTTTTCTTTCTCCTTAACATATCATGCATTCAAGGCCTATTCATACTAATAAACAATCACTTAGTAATGTGTTGGAATAAAAATTTTTTTAAAAATTCATTCATACTCTCACATTGTTATGTTGTTACCATTCCAGCATAAAATGTTGTTCTCAAATATGTAGGAATCCATTTTTCACATAGTACATATAAATCTTGCAAACAATTACTTTTTGTCAAGCCATAATTATAAATAATCTTATTCCATTTTAATTCAAACTTTTCAATTGTAACTATGTCATGAATGCAAAGGTGAAATTCATCATAGAATAGAGGATATCTATTGTAGATATATGCCAATGTTTTAGAAGGTTTTGTAAAATATGCCACAAGCACAATCTAAGTAACATTAGGCAATACCTGAGTAATTATGTTATCAATGGCTTTGTTGTCATCAGTGATAACAGTTGTAGAGGCACGACCAAGCATTGTCTCGAGTTAAATGGTTAGCAACCATTTCTTTAGATTCATTCATGAATAAAACACATCCAAACATTTTTTATTGATGATGATGGTTAACACCAGTGCATGGTATAAAAGACATACCATATCGATTTTTTAGATATGTATCATCAAGGGTGATAGCGTTTCCAAAATATTGGTTTGCCATTCTCGATCTCACATCTGCCTAAAATCAATTTCCCGTACAACCATTTTCATAAACATGAATTGTGTAAAGAAAATAAAAAAAATTTTGTTTTTAGTTTTTTTGAAGTACTTAAATACCTGCTATTCATCTCTTTCTTTAATAAGCTTATTTCTTTTATTTCCTATATAATTTTGGACATCAACTGAAGTACAACCAATATTGTAATGGCCACCAAATTCTTGACTCAAAATTTATAAAATCTTTTGAGTAGGAATACCTATTTCATTTAATATTGATAAGATTCTTTTAGGTTGTTGTTATTTTTTTATATCCATGAAGAAAACTTGTACTTTTAGGTGTAAGAAGCTCGTGATTATGATTATCTTCAAATTTGCTTACTACCTATTCATCTTTAACTTTCTTCAAACCCATTATTGCTTTGCAACCAATTCTTGTTTTTACATTTTCTCACATTTTGCATTCTTTTGATGGCAATACTTTTGTCAAAAGCTTTCCCTAGAACAAGTGTAATTTACCCTAATACAAAAGTTATCTTTTCAAGATAATTGAGTATGACTTTTTCACATACTAAAGCTATTTCATCTTGAATATGCCTCATAATAAGTATTGGCATCTTTCAGTTAATGAAATTGCATTCTCTTGCATGATTCCAAAAGTCCACTATAGGTACAAAATTTAAGAGCTGGCTACCCATTAGTGTCATAAATGGAATCACCATCAATCTTATCTTATATATGTTCAACCTTAAGGTTTACTACATCTTTAACAGAATTATCTCCAATAATGATCTCATCTTCTTACATAGATGTATTCCTTGTCATAACCTATACATTTATGTGATTAGTAGCTAAAAATTTTATTTACAATAAAAATAATTTAAGCAATAAAAAGCCTAAAAAAAGGATTACATACATGTTAAAAGCATCAGCATATTTAATGAGTATTTTAATACGACATTCTATGGATGCAGGTTGATTAGGTAAATAGTGGTGTATGACTTTTCTAAGGTAGGTGTGTAAAGTAGGGCCCTAGTTAAAGAAATAGGTGATGTGAAATTAGAACATTCAAGTTAGAAATCATAGCTATTTAGATACAGGAAAATTGTTTCTTAATATGATGCAATGTTAGTGGTCTAGAAACTACAACCTAGGGATGAAAACATGTTAGACTTTGGCACATAGTAACAAACACTAGAAGTTAGCTGTTGGGTTTTGAGGAATATGGAATCCAAGGTTCAAGGCCAAAATGTGACTTCTTACAACTGATTCTGCTACCTATTTGTTTAAATGAATTGGTAGTTTTCTTTCTTTTCTTTTGTTTAACTTGGTTAGAAATTGCTTTTGTTGTTAGTGTTAGCCCTGCAAGCTAATCACTTGAACTTGTAATACATTAACAACCAGTAATTTCACATAACATACATTATGTTTTATTAATGTAATAAGAGGTATTTCTTTATCCATAAGATTATTTAATAATAGTTATTTAAATCTTATGTAGATAAAGTCCATAAGACACATTTGCCTTGCAAAGGAATTAAAATGTGTTACAATTATGAGATCTTTATACATTAACTTTAGGCTTCTAAAAACATTCCTAGTATCGTATTGTCAAGATAGGGCATTGACAATGCACAAAGCTCGCATATGTTAACTCTCTATTCCTTCAATACATGCAACTGATCTCATAAGTTAAAACATAAAGATACTTGGGAATAGCATATAGGTGTTTGTTACAAGAACAAGTTCACTGAACATGACCCACTGTAAGAGTTGCATTTGGTATTTCACTAAAGTGTCTATTATATGTAATGTAGGTGAACCTTAGACTTGTGACACCAAGTCATCTTGTATGTGGATTATGATACTTATAGATCATCACAAATAGGTTTACAATAGATAATGCTTATGGTAAGGTGGTTGTGGCATGACATTAAGCATACTGATGGTGGATGAGTGGTATAAAAAGGATTTATCAACCCAAATGATATGAGGGAACATATATCAATTGTTCCTAGCTCGTGT
Source organism: Adansonia grandidieri (assembly GCA_038382065.1). Classification (NCBI taxonomy): domain Eukaryota; kingdom Viridiplantae; phylum Streptophyta; class Magnoliopsida; order Malvales; family Malvaceae; genus Adansonia; species Adansonia grandidieri. The sequence continues at coordinate 3,570,600 of JBBYHK010000008.1, forward strand.
TAACTCGAAGTCCTTGGCCAAGGTAAAATTAATTATGGAGTTAACACATAAGAGCTACAAGACTAATGTGGAAAAGGTTAGGAGTAGACACTACACCAAGCTCTTTTCTATTTTTGGATATATGATGACAAAATTGAATTATAATAAGATGTTGTACGCTGGAGTGCTTATTTAACCACTTTGACACTTCCAGCACATCGAGTGGCCATGATGCATTGCTAGATACCAATCTTGGTCTATAAATATAATTATTCTTAATTCAATAATTTATATTTATTATCGATGTGATAAGGGCCTAAGGGTCACACATATAAGCGTGATTTGTGGAAACTAAAATGAGATTGGACTTAAATACCTAAAGAGTAAATGTTACTCATGACCAATTTGAATTGTTCAAAGCAAGGGGCTAAAGTTCAATTAATTGAAATTTAGATAGCACTTCAACCCTAGGTATTTAAGCTTATCTTGGCATCACTTACTCTATAGATTGAAACCCTAAGCGTCACTTGGAATTCTCACAAAAGAAAAGTTTGGGCACTCTTTTTGGTTTTTATGCCACTTTTTTTAAACTTAAGAGAAATCAATTTTTCTCATTTACTTTTCAGTTTTAGGGTATGGATTCTTTTCCAAGTGAAGGTTTTTGAAACCTAAGCCACTAGCATGTGTAGACACTTAATTTCATCTAGGCCTCTTTTTTCTGATAATCATAAATATCTCAAACTAAGAATTTAGAGGTCGACTTCTTCTAGCTAGGTTAGGCATTTTCAAGATCAATTTAGTCATACCTAAATGGCCACGCTTGCATTTGACAAAAAAGTTCAGTTTTAAAAATAAATCACGAATAAAAATGATGAATATTCAAGAGAAAAATTAGTTTTTAAATGTTTTCTAGTCAAAATTTGAAATTTATCTCTGCAAATGTTATCACAATTAAATTTTTTATTTTTATGGATTTTTAAGAATTTTTTGTAAAAATTGGCAAATCGACTGTTGTATATTTTTACCGATACCTACTTAATATTTATACCAATATGCACTCTAAAAAAAAATCAAAGTTCAAGCAAAAATCTTTATTGGCATTTTGTATCACGAGGTGTCAAATTGTCAATTTTATCAATTAATTTTGAATATTTTTCTGTACTACGAGTTTTTGCTTGCAAATATTTTTAGTGAAATTTGTTTCAAAATTCAAGTTTTTATTGTTATTATTTTCATCAATTAATGTTTTGAGTAAGGTATTAAATTCAACTCATTTTTCTCAAGTTACATTTATTTTTGTAATTTTTTCTTTTCTAAAATATGAGTTTTCTTCTCCGTAAATTTTTTTGGTAGGATTTTTCTAAATTCTTCGAATATTTTCATTAAATTCATATTAATTTAGTTTTAGAAATTTTAATTTATTATATGAGTTTTGAATTTTTTTTGAATATCAATTTTCTTCTATAAATATTTTTTTAATAAAATTTTACGAGATTGAAATTTTTAATTATCTTTTCCTACACAAAAGGCTTCTTAAAAATTTCCTTTATAATTCAACATTTGGAATTTTTATAGGAAAATGTTATTATTTTTATTATTTTATTTTTGTGCTAAAATTCTTTAATGGGAATAAAATTTTCAAAGTTTGGTAATAGACCAAATAGGCCCATTTATTTCTGAACAAGCCCAACAGGCTTTCTAAAGCCCATTTCATTTTCTATAAGCCCAAATTTTTTTATTTCCAGCAAGCCCATTAACTTTCCATAAAGGCCTAATTAGGCCCATTTTGATTTTATAACAAAGCCCAATAATTTTTTTCTTTTCAAAATTTTTATTAATTCTTTTGGATCCAAAATTTTTGTATGAAAATTTAATTGGGCCTTTTATGTGATTAAATTCATAATTAAGTTTGCTAATTTATAATTTTGAATTTCTTACAATTTATTCCTTTTACTTCAATTTATTCATTTTTTATGAAAATTTGCAATTTTAATTTTATTTGTTCTTGCATTTTCATAAATTTATGCATATTTCTTTAATTTCAAAATTTGATAATACGATTATATGAGAATTAAGTTAATCGGGGTTAAATTTTATCATTAAGTTAAATATTATCCAAAATAGATTTTTTTCTCATTTTATTGTCCAAATGATGATGTCATGCATAATGAATCATGCATAAAGACAAGATTTAATAATTAAATCTTGTCACCATAAAAAAATATAAAAAAATTAATTTAATAAAATAAATAAAAAAAGTCTAGGTCATTCAGCCAACGCAGATTCTTCACCATTTTGGTTGAATTCCTTCCCCTAGAAACAGGGGAAAATGGAGTCTTATGCTTTCATGAACAAAAATCACTAAAAAACAATAAAATTTCTATGTTATTATGCTTTTAAGGTAGTTTTTGTTCCAAAAGTTTCGTTCATGTTTCTTCCTTTTAATAAGGAAAAATCATGCTTGTGCTCATCCATTTGGATCCATGTTTAAAGGTCAAGCTTGAAGGCTATAATCAAAGTTTAGTGATTTTAATATTTAATTTGATCTTTGGTAGTAATAATGTGATTTTTATCATGGAAAATATATATTTATTGCAAAAATGATGCTGTGATATTGTGTACATAATTTTGAACTATTTTCCTTGACATTTTCATGTTCGTTGAAGATGAACCAAGTTGATATTTTCATTATTTTTTCATGTTTTTATGGATGTCTAAGTGTGGAAAAATTCATGACATATATTTATGTTAATATTTATGAAATTATGTGTGAGAAACAAATTGTTTTTGGTGGTTATATGGTGTTGGCTGAATTTGTTTTGTATGCTTGAAATAGATTTTTATGCTTGATTTTAAGTTATTTTAGAATATTTTTTATTTTTCAAACTTGTAGGTGCCAAAAGATAATTTTACTGAAACTTTCAAGGCCTTGGAAGGGTATTTTTTATGTTGCCAGAACCATATGGGCTTGTTTTGTGATGTTTTTTAGTTTTTAAGCTATTTTGTAAATCTGGAAAGTTTAAGACTAAAGTGTAAAAATAAAATTTTTTTCTAAGCCATACAAACTTAGCTGAGAACTTCATGGACCCTCATGGGTGTATTTTAAGCATTTTTAACATATATAAGTGCATAGCAAACATTTTTTAGCCTTTTAAGGCCTTTTTTAATTTTAAAAAATTTAGGGATTTTATTTCAAAAAATTTTTAAAATGCTTAAGGCCTAAGGTGCTTGGCAAAAAGTTGCTTATGACTTTTGATGAATTTTCCATGTCGTTTGTGATGTGTTTGATGGTTAATTATGATACGCATTTCATGTAGGGACTAAATCATAAAATTTAAAAGTTAGGAGAATATTTTGTAAAACTTTGTATGTTAGGGTTGAAGAGGTTATTTCCTACATCCAATTACCTATTTAGAGTATTTTGGTAATTTTAGGAATTTTTCTATCATATTTAGTCATTTTAAAGCTAAAATGTAATTTTATAAGATATCGTAACATGGTCTGAATATGAATACTAACCATCCAACTTAAAAAGTGAGTGTACCCTTCGTTCCTATATATATATCTTATTCTTTTATTTGTAGGGGCCATATCATTATTATTTTTCTTATTTCAATTTTTGTGTTTGGGGACTGAGTGATCTAGATGAATCATTTACTTAACTTAATTCAAATAATTATTATGAACTTTGTTCCTATATATTTATATATATATATATCTATATATCTTATTCTTTTATTTTTAGGGGCCATATCATTATTATGTTTCTTATTTCAATTTTTGTATTTGGGGACCGAGTGGTTTAGATGAATCACTTACTCAACTTAACTCTAAATAGTTATTATGAAATGCCTATTTATTTGGAGTCGCTACCAATCTATTTTAGCTAGGTGGATTGGTCACCTATCGGAGTTCGTATTTTGATGGTTATGAAACCTTTGAAAACAAACTTTAAGGTCTGCGATAATACCAGAAATCATATAAAAGTGTCCGGGAGTTGGTTAAAATCACGAGTAAGGAACGATCCCTCTCATGATGCATAGTAATCAATACTTTATTAATCACATATTAATTTAAGTTTTGATCTTTATCTGATTTCAATATCTAGTATTTAATTATAATTCTTGTACATTAAAATATTATTTTATGAAACAAATCTATTATTCCTTAGGTGAAAATCAAGTTTTCAATATTTGTGAAAATCAAAAAATCTTTCATAGCTCATTGGAAGATTAGAGGAACACAAAAAATTTTAACATTATCTCTTCCATACCACAACGGAGGGCCAAAGGAATACAAAAGGTTTTAAAAATCAAAGTATTACATCCGATCGAACGGCCAAAGGAATGCGAAAGGTTCTATTTTTCCAAAATTTATAAAAATCCTAATTTTCTTGCTTTTAAAAAGATATCACATTATTAAAATAATCCGTGAAACCCCTATCATATGCTAGGAGAAATTCCATGTATTACTTTAACTTGGAGACATTCCTTAATTTTCAAAAATTTTGATTTTATGAAAAATAATAAAATATATCCTAAATACCCTTAAAGTACACCTTCAACATAAAACTATCCCGGTGACTTTAAAAAGCTTGGTGACTTCATAAACATACCAACCTATTCCTAATGTTCACCTTTTAACATAGAAGTATCCCAGTGATCACATAGGACTTGATTCTACTATAAATTTTTAAAATGCCTTCAAGGTATGCCTTTAACGTTAAAGTATCCTAGTAACCCTAAAGAACTCAATAACTTCATAAATAGATGAACATATCCTTATTATGCACCTTTAACTTAGAAGCATCTCAGTGATCATAAAGGACTCGATTCTAGGGTAAGTTACTAAAATGTGTCTAATGTGTACCTTTGATATAGAAGTATCCTGGTAACCTAAAAGACCTAAAAATGATAGAAAATGACAATTTTACCCTAAATGTGTAACTTAAACATCAAAATTAACAAAAAATGCAAAATTTGCTAATAGGTCATTGATTTTCTCAAAATTACATTTTAGCCCAAAATAGCAAAAGTGCTAGGAAAATTCTTAAAATGAACAAAATACCTTAAATAGATAATTTGATGTGACAAATGACTATTCTAACCCGTCAAATGCAAGGTTTTCCTAGTTGATTCTATAATTTTCTTACTTTACAATTTAGTCCCTAAAGGAAATAAAAGACAAAATCAAATATTAAATACATCAAAATCATCATAAAAAACATACCAAATAGCATCAAAACCATTTGGTCAACTACCTTTGGCCTTGGAACAAAATTTTCAATATTTATAAATAAGTCCCTGCATAAAAAAAATTACAAAATCTAACATCAAACACATCAAAATCAACATGAAAAATTCACTAAAAATCAAATAAATTATTTGGCCAAGTACCTTTGGCCTTCGAATAATTTTTTTCAATTTTTACAAACAAGCCCCTAAACTTTCAAAAATTACAAAAAGGCCTCAAAATGGTTAAAAATGCATGAAACACACTCAAATATGTTAAAATGCTTGAAAAAAAGCTCCTAGATGTCTCAACATGGATTCGACAAAGCTTGGATGGCCATGGAAAAAAATTTGCAATCTTTGCAATTTAGTCCATATATTTTCTATAATTACAAAATAGCCTAAACAGAATCAAAACATCACAAAATCATACATACTATTTTTGGCCAAGCAAGGAAATACCCTTCCAAGGCCTTCAAAATTTTGGGAAAATAATTTTTAAGCCTTGACAAGTTTAAAATATAACAAAGTTAATACAAAACATCACAAAATCAAGCATGAAAAAAATGTTTAATAATCATAATAATTTTTGGCCAGCATGTATTTCCACTAGAAACAATTTTTCATCATATATTTTCATGGATATCAACATACATATATGTCATAATTTTTACCAAGCATAAATATAAAAAAATGATCAATAATAAATAAATCAACATGAAAATATTAAGAAAAATAGCACAAAGATATATACATAAAATAAGAATATTTTTATCAACAAAAACAAATTATCTTGATGAAAATTAACATATTACAAATACAAGTTAAATTAAATAACAAAATCAAGAAACTTTGTTCATAGCCAACAGATTTGGCCTTTCAACATGGATTAAAACCCATTAGCTCAAGCATGATTTTGGCTCATGAAAAGGAAAAAAAATAAATGGACGTAACAAAAACTAAGAATTTTCTAAGTGTTTTTACCTTGGAAAGCGTAGAAAACTTAAAAAATTTAAGTAATTTTTTTGATTTTTTATGGAATTCTAAAAACTTTCCAAATGAATCAACCGTCCCCTATAAATATGGAAAAGATTTAGCCAAGGTGAAGGAAAAATCATCTTGGCCAAATGGCCTCTAAATTTTCCTAGATTTTTCCTTTTTATTTTTTAATCATTATTTGTTTGATAATTTTTACCTTTTCTAGATTTTTCCTTTTTGGATAAGATTTAATTAATGAATTTTTGTCCTTATGCATATTACATCATGCATGACATCATCATCTAGAAGCTTTGCCTAAAAAAATCTAATTTGCATAATATTTAAATTAATGATAAAATTCAATCTTGGTTAAATTAATTCTCATATTATTGAACTGTCAAATTTTGAAATTAAAATAAATATATACAAATTATCAAAAATGTATGAATAAATAATTTTATAATTGCAAATTTTATTAAAAAATGGAAAAATTTAAGTGAAAAGACTAAATTGTAAGAAATAAAAAGTTATAAATTGACAATTTTAATTAAAAATTTAGACACGTAAAGGTCCATTTAAATATTAATGTATAAATTTTAGATCCAAAAGAATTAATAAAAATTTTAAAAAAAGAAAAAATTATTGGGCCTCATTAAAATTTAAAATGGGCCTAATTAGGCTTTGTTGGAAATGAAATAGGCTTGTTGGAATAATTAAGAAATGGACTTGTTGGGCTTAGAAAGAGTGAAATGTACTTGATGGAAAATAAAAAATGAGCTTGGAAATCTTGTTGGGCTTATTGAGTCCATTAACAAATTTTGCCAATTTTAAGCTTATTAAAGAAATTTTGCCCAAAATAATAAACATAAAAATAATAAATTTTTCTTATAAAAATTTTAAGTATTGAATTATGCAAGAAAGCTTTAATAAATCCTATGTGCAAGAAAAAGACAATTAAAAATCCCAAACTCAAAATTTTACTAAAAAAACCTTTATGGTAGAAAATTATTACTTGGAAAAAAAATACACAACTCATAAAATAAATTAAATTTTCAAAAACTGATTCAATATGAATTTAATGAAGGTATTTGAAGAATTTTAGAAATTATAAACTTAAATTTACGAAGTAAAAAATTTTGTATTTAGGTATCGAAAAAATTCCAAAAATAAATCCAACATTAGAAAAAATGAGCTGAATGTAAAATCTTGCTAAAAACATTAATTGGTAGAAATAATAAAGATAAAACCTTGAAATTTATGGAACAAGTTTTATTGAAAAAATTCTCGAGCAGAAACTTATAAGTGAAAAATTCAAAATTGATTGATAAATTTGTCAATTTGACACCTCATAGTATAAAATGCCAATATAAATTTTTTTAATGTTTTTAATTTTTCAGAGTGTACATTGGCATAAATAATACACGAGTATCGATAAAAATATATGAGGGTCAACTTCTTAAATTTTATGAAAAATTCTCAAAAAATTCTTACAAATGAGAAATTTAATCTGATATCATCTAAGAAATAAATTTCAAAAGAGTAAATTTAAAAGCTAATTTTTTACCTTAATATTCATCTTTTTATCCAAGATCGGCCCTAAAAAATGACACTTATTCTATTACTTGTACATAAGACCATTTAGATATGATCAATCGATTTTTAAAATGTCTAGTCCACCTAAAGGTAGTCTACCTTCACCGAGCAGCTGCTAAGTTCTTGGTCTCAGATATTTTTAGACTGTTAGGGAATAGGCCTGGACAAAATTAAGTGTCAACAGTTGCCACTCTTAAGCCATTGCTGAGAATCATAAATAAGACAATGACTAAATATACACAATTTTGTTTGGGCCATGATAAGCCTTTTTACAGAAAAGGTTTTTTTATTTTATTAAATTAGCTTTTTTTTACACACATATATATATATACACACACAAACCAACTACGTTGATTCTTAACCTAACCAACTACACCGGGCTTTCAAATTTTAAATGCCAATTTTGGCTGGGCCTTGGTCATCGCTACTTTTAGACTTGGTACCAATTTTGATTAGGCAGAGGCCATCATCTATTTTTAGGCTTTTAAAAGCCTTCTTTACCTATCTTACACAATATCAAATGAAAAGGCTAGCTTTCCTTACCTACGTTACATAGGATCGTATGAGAAAGCCATTTTACTCTACCAACTCCTAACTAAGTGAAGTTGACAAATAAAAACTCCATTGATCCTTCTGCTTAATTGGATGAAGTTGACTTAAGGCTTTCTTCACCTATGTTTCATAAGATTACGTGAAGAGGCCAAAAACCTTCTTCCCTTACACAAGATTGAATGAAGCGGTCAGCCTTCTTCACCTACCCTAAATTGGATTGCATAAAGAAACCATATTCTTAAGGTCGTCTTCAGCTACTTTACACAAAATCATGTGAAGAGGATATTATATTAAAAAAATCTACCTACCTTTCACGCGATCAAATAAAGTATACTTAATCCTACTTCACTTACCTTGCACAAGATTTGATGAAAAAGGCATCTTAACCAAAACTCCAACTACCCTTCATGGGATCGAACAAAGTACACTTAAATCCTACTTTGATTACCTTTCTAGGATTAAATGAAGATGATATCTTACTTCAAAACTCTACCTACCCTTCATGGAATCAAAGAAGTAGACTTAAATCCTACTTTACCTATCTTTCATAGGATTGAATAAAGAGAATATCTTACTTAAAAATTCTACCTACCCTTTAAGAGATCGCGTGAAGTAGACTTAAAACCTACTTCACCTACGTTTCACATGATCGAATAAAGAGGATATCTCAACTAACACTCTACCTACTCTTTACGAGATTGAACGAAGTTGATATTTTACACATAACTCCGCCTGCCCTTCATGGGATTGAATAAAGTATACTTAAATCTTACTTTATCTACCTCTCATTTAAAACTCTACCTACCCTTCACAAGATTAAATGAAATTGATATCTTACTCAAAATTTTATCTACCTTTTATGGGATCGAATGAAGTAGACTTAAATCCTACCTCATTTACCTTTTATCGGATTAAATAAAGATGGCATCTAGCTTAAAAAATCCATTTACCCTTCACAGAATCAAATGAAGTTGACTTAAATCTTACTTTACCTACCTTTCACAGGATCAAATGAAGAGGACATTGATTTCATATATGATAAGCATTCCTTTACGTTGATAAGGCCTAATCAATCTAAGCCTCATTATTACCAATTTTTTCTTCTCGATAACTGCCGTTAAAGGTTTAAGGGTGATTCGATGTTTGCTCTTGAAATATTTCTTCCAATCTTGAATTCAAGAATTTGGGAATTATTCAATTTCTTTTAAAAGGTTACCAAATATCAAATTAGTTTTTATTAATTCAAGGATACAACTTTATGCAGTTGAATAAGGATTAACATTTTGCTATTTAAGGCAAATTTCTATTAAAATCATGCCAAGTATCACAATTCATCTAAATTCTAGGATTTACGATATGACATCATCTTCTCATTCTATCCTGGGAAAGAATCTGCTTAATTAGCAACCATGAAAATTATATAATAATTTCAACCATTAATTTTCCAATATTAAGAATAATAGATATGCCATCTCCATCTTTTTGATATTAAAGCATTCTTGAGATTGATGATCATCATTTAGGATATCATTGAATGAAACGAAGAAATGGATTTAAAGGCACAAATAAGATGGCACTGCTAGAATTTTCCTAAAAAATTGATAGAACAAGGTCAAAGTTTATCAAGACCAAGTTCAGATGGATATTTCTTTTATCAGAATTCCTTAAAAAGCAAATAATCAAGTTGTAACATCCTTTATCTTCAAATACGATACCTAGATAAGTGTTAAACTACTGCTATAAACACCAAGTCTCAAGAGGTTAATTTGAAAGGCTTTGGGAAGTATCAATTCGTAAGGTTGGACATGAAAGTTTTAAAAAGCTATTTTAAATTAAATCAATGTTTAGGCATTTGACTTAACCTTTTGTTGATGTCGTGAAATTTTCAAAAGTTTGGGATTATTTCTGAATTAACATGGAAGGGTTTTGGTGGCTATCTTTGTCATTTTAAGAATAATTTCAAAGCCTTTAAATTTGTTCTAGTTTGCCCTTTTTCAAGTTTTCACTCTAGAACTTCATTTTTTAATTGATTACTCCATCATATTCTCGAGGACTCAAAAGTCATCTAGAAAGGTGAATTTAAAAGGAGCTTCTTTGAAATGGCCTAACTGCTCAAATAACCATGTTTGATTAAAATGGACTTTGTAGGTACATAATGTAGGCCATGGTTCATGGTTCAAAAAAAAAGATAGATAAGCCTAAATCAAGTGTTTAAAGGTACTTAAAACAAGGATCATTTTTCTTCAGAAGAATCCCTATCCAGGATAACTTCTAAGACAAAATTCATCTTTATTTCTTTATTTCTTTATTACATTTACACTTTTTTTTTTATTTTTTTCTTTTTTCTCCATCTTTATTCTTCATATTATAGGAACTTGAGATTCAACTTTTTCATTTTTCATGTTGAAAGAAACTTGGGATTTGAACTTTTTTTCATTTTTCATTTTGAATATTTGAACTAGAAATTTAAACTTTCTTCATTTTTCACTTTGAATAATTGAACTTGAAATTTGAAATTTCTTTGATCTTTAAAATTTACTTAATGACATTAACTTATTCTTCTTATAACTTTAGAATGAAATTTATTTTTCTAACCTTAAAGCTTTGCTTCACTTTGCCCCCCAATGTGAAGGGTGATTCTTGATCAAGATTTAAAGAAAGACTAAATCATCTGGCTTAAAGGGCACCTCAAAGGGAATAATTTTCTCTATTTGCAAAAGGATAGAGAAATATGGTCATTTTTCATTTCAAGCAAAGCCATTTGAACTGGCAAGCATCTCGCTAAAAAATGGGGTTGATTTTTTTTCTAAAATTTTTTTGAGTACCCTAATAACATGATGTTGTACTCAATTTTTAAAGACTCAATTTTTAAAGGCTTAAGGTATGTCCCTCAATATTTTTAGCTTCATAGTCACTAATGGATCATGGTTATGGTTGAGCCTTTAGGAAATAAATCAAATTATCATGGGAAAATCTTAAATCTCGTGTACTATTTATTAAACATTAGATTGAAAGGGTTTTATCTAAAATGTGTTTTTCACTTACTTTTACTCTTGTCTTTCTTAAATCAAGGATTTGAAAGAGTATCATGGAAGTTGTGGTAAAAGGTTATTCAAATGAATATGAGAGATCTCAGAATACAATCATTGTTTTAACACATGTCAAATTATCAGTACCTAAATCTTTCAGAAGTATAACTTGTTTGTTTAGCTCTCAGGAAATCTGAAAAGAAACATTTGGGGTGCAAAAGGTCTATGATTGTGAAAGGTCTATGGTTGAATGTTTATGATGATCATGTAAATGGCAGTGAAGGACCTTTTTGAGAAAGTTTAACCTAATGATGATCGTTTATCAAGGAAAATTTTTTTAAAATGTTGTCATTATCCTAGATACTAGAAATCATGATTAACAAAATTCATGGCCTATGATAGAATGCACACTATTTATAAACCAAAGTTTATTTCAAAATTCACAATTTCTAAAAAAAATATAGAATTTTAAAGTTAAGATAGAAACTGCCCTTGATTGGCATACTACAATATGGTCAACAACCCTTAGACCAATCACCCTTGATAGTTATCCACCAGCTTCTGGAATCACTGGATCAACATCTCTAAGAGCTTGTACTTTGCCTTTACTTACAGGGAATTTTCTAAAGAGGTTTGTCTTTTTCTTTCATTGGGGATATGTTTTGACCTATAAAAAGAAAAACACAAGTTTAATAACCACTACTAGTAGTTTGGATACGTAGACACCTTACTTTATCTAAGCCAACATTTAAGGCATTAGAGGTCATAGTTCAAGGTACTATCAGAATCATTTAGTTGAGCATGTATCTATTCCCTATCATTCATGGCTTAGGCAAAAGGTTTGGAGAGTCAAAAGTGCATAAAATTTATATTTTTGCATGAATGTATAGATACATAGGTTTTATGCATCGATACAGGCCTCTGCATCATCAAAATTCAACATTTCACAAGTTGTGTTGAATACAAGTAAAGGTTATATCGATACATTTGCTTAATGTATCGATATATAGGTCAAATATACTAATACAAAGGCTTGGCAGTAGCTAGTTAGACAAAATGTATTGATACATAAGTAATTGTGTCAATATATTATAGGAATGTATTGTTACAACCTTTATTATATCGATACATTCTGGGTTTTTTTCCTAGATGTATCGATACAATATGTAATGTATTGTACATGTAGGAATTTTTAACTAGTTCATATAATTTTTTAGCCCTTGCACCATTAAACTTAAAATCTGATTTAGGCATGTTTTTGGCACCAAAAATCATTAAAATCCATACTAGGTTGATTCATTGGACTTATAATTGAAAGTTTTAACAAATTTAGAGGCCTAAAATCACTAAAAAATAGGACATTTTCATGAAATTTGGTTGGTTAGAGGGCATACTTGGCTTTTCTCTAATTGTAGATTGCTATAGCCCGTCTATTCCACCACCCTACCACTATAGCTAATAAAATTTTAGCCGGCTGAGCATAGCACCTAGAGCTACCATAAGGTACATGAGGAAAGCTAAAAATGCCCTTACTTTGGCTCCATAATGCATTGGTTGAAACTTGGACTGTGAAAGAGCCAATTTTGGCTTAGCAAAAGGATCCTAATACATTCTCTCCCTATACAACACTGTTACATTAAAAACATTTCCTTGATCCCTGTAGCTCCCTCTTCAGCCCTCCAAAAAGCTCTCCAAAACCTTAATTTCCTATTTCCTTTCATTACCAAACTCTTTTTCATCCACACAATAACCAAAAAGCTCTCTCTTTTCATCTTTCTTGCTAATCATAGCAAAGAAAAGGAAAAATTGAGCTTAAAGTTGCTGTTACAAGCAAAGGTTGCGGTTCAAAGCTTTTTTTGGTATATTTTCTTGACCTAGTTCTATTTATTTTTTGTTTTTAGCATTTGCATCATTCTAGTGAGCCATTCATGTCCTCATGACCATCTTAGGACTTTTATGCATTTGGATGTGGTAGCTGTAGGATTTTGATGTTCTTTTAATGTTTTAATGTTGCTTGGATACCAAATATGCCATTTTTCCACCAAAACAACCTTTACTCATGCATTTTTGTCATGATTTATCCATTTTTATATGCTCAACACACGTTTGAATCTTTATACTAACATGTTTTGAGCATACTCATGCATTTTCTTGCTTTTTGATAAGTTCCATAGAATAAAAATGTTGCCTTGAAAATTCTAGCATGCTTTTTTTTATTAGACATGTTTATACCATCATCCATGGCTAGATTGTTCACTTATGCATATTGTTTGTCATCATTTTACATTTTGACCACTTTTTCCCTGTTAAAATGTTATCTTTGTTTGAATTTGTTGTCTATGTTTAAATTTATGTATGTTGCATTTTGTTCATAACATTTTCATCAAAATGCTTGCTTGTTTGTGGCAAAAATTTGATTTTCAAAGACCCCAAGTTAAATGTATGCTACCTGCAATAGATAGAGACTAACATGGATTTAATGTTTTCACTAAATTGGTCCTCAAATCTTAAGGATAAATTAAGCTTCCAGATCTAGATTCATCATTAAATGAGCTCCAAAATAATGTTTTTCAAAAGAAATACCTTTTTATTTGTTAAAAAATGTTAAGCCTTGATCTTGAGTTTAACACCCTCATCTTGGCATCGTTAAGGGGTTGTCTTATTGTCCCAAACTACTTTGCGATTGTGGGATGAACTCGTAATGCCCTTGTTACCCTTTTCTCTGTGTCATGGATGTTTAAATGTCTATGGCTTGAGTTTAGTCTTGAAAAACCTGAAAAAAAACATAAATTCCCCTATTTTTGCATGTAGTACTATAGTTTGATTTTGAAAAATTATTTCTTAGCAATAAAACACTTTTCTAAAATTTTGTAATATTTTTCCTTAAAGGGCTTCGCATTACTTTTCCAACTGTATCTTGCCTGCTCTTAGATCATCTCGAATAAGAAAGTTGCAATTTTTTGAATCTTTGCTGTCCAAAACCCCTAGAACTAATGAATTGCATTCTGTTTAGGCCATTTTGGCACATTAGATAGATTTTCTTAATTTTTAAAATATTTTTCCTTGTAAGTTCATGAATTTCCTTTTTTTTGAAAAGTATAATTTGTGATTTAATGATCCTAAATGAGTCTAGTATGATTTTTCAAAGTCCATTATGCCCTTTCTTCTACACATGCTGCCATTGCTAAAACAAACCCAACTTCAAAAATTTATTCCACCTAGAAAATGATTTTCTAGGATTTTTGGAATATTTTTATATTACTCTTCGTCGTTACCTTTCTAATGCTACTTGTTCCCCTTTTAAAGCCTTTGGATAAACCTAAAATAAATTCAAGAAAGGAGACAGAGTAATGTTGTCCCCTATTTTTGGACTTAAAGCAAATCTAATTTCCCAAACAACTTTTATCGAGACATTCAAACGTCTCAAAATGTATCTAATTGACTCCCCATGGATTTGTACACTACAACACAAGCCTCTTAGGCTCGGGTCAAGGCTAAAAACAAAAGATAATTTTATTCAAATTCTTAATTTCAATTTTCAAAATGTCTTTTTCACCTATAATATTTTTTCTTCATAAATATCTAAATTTTTATCAATACGGATACTTCAACCCTACCTTTTCGAAGGAGATACTCTAATCTCATTTTTCATTCGAAAACCTAAATTTTCTCTCTTGAACCTTTTTGACTTTTTAACCAAAACCTTATTTCAAAAATATAAAAAAATTTCACCATTGGGATATTCCAACCTTACCTTGCCAAGAGGATACTCTAACCTCATTTTTTATCTTCTCTTCCAGACATCCCTAGACTTTTTAACCAAAACTTTATTTTGAAAACAACAAAAGTTTCACCAATGCGGATACACCAACCCTACTTTTTTGAGGGGATACTCGAACTTAGCTTTCCAATCAAAATCCAAAAATTTTTCTCTTTCATAGACATCTTGAGCCTTTTTTATCAAAACAAGTTTTTTTCATACCTTAAGTGACATGAGTCCAAACATGTCTCAAAATTTTCATCCTGATTATTCCTCAATAATCAAAGACAATTATGAGATACATTCCAACCGTTCCTCCTTTTTTATGTTTTTGTGAGTTTATCCTTTGTGCAATATTATTAGATTCCTTTTTGTTGTGTCTATTTTGCATTCATATTTTCAAATTGTTTTCAAACATTACAAGGCAATGTTCCACGTTGGCATCTCTCTAGTGCCTGATATAGAATATTCAAACTTTCAAAATTAAATTTAAAAATTATTATCATAAAAATCCCTTATGTTTCCCACACCTTCAAGATGCATGCGTGATTTAAATTTTCTTTTAAAACCCAGATCTACAACTTTCACTAAAATTCATGCATTTAAGATGGATTATATTGAAACAATGATAAAATGGAATTGATTAACTAAAACCAAAGTGAGTATGGTTAGTAGGTATTGATATTGAGCATCATGGAGGTGCTAATCCTTCTTCATATGTAACTAACTCCCAAACCCAATCGACGAATCTTTGGACCTTATAGACGTCAAAATTAATGTTTTAAGTTTTGCAGCTTGGAATATTGTTTTCAATAGGCATCCAATCATGCCTAGCTAAAAATAATTGATGGTGACTCCAAATTTATGATCATGTTATGGTAGCCTTACGAGACTAGTTGGACAAGTGATTCACCTAATGGTCTCTGTTCCCTTCATATCATTTTTCCTAATTCAAATCTTGGGCAAAGGATAATCCAAAGGCCCCAACAAACATAACTACCCATTTTTCAAGTCGTATGTGCTCCTTTTGGATTGCGAAGAGGGGTATGTAGTGATAGCTTAGTGACTCTACTTGGGACGAAATTAGAGAGTTAAGCCTATGACTAGCTATGTCTTGCTTAGTTCTTGATTTTTTTTTGGTTCCTATCATTATTTGGCTATAAACCTTCTTATTTTTATCTTCTAATCTTTTATCTTTCATGATTTTTGTCCTATGATTGTCAGGGACTACTTTATTCCTGTATAGATATTGATTTGAATAAATATGGTAATATAAGTGTAAAACAAAAGGTGTGATTATCTTGACACATACTATGCAAATATATTTGCATTAGATTTCCACCAAACTCCGTGATGAGGTTAGTGCCCCAATCATTAGGAGGAATTAAGTTATCTACCTTCGTAAGTTCCCCTCTATATAGGCATAACAATACCTTCTAGGGTGTAAAATACTTATGTTTTTTACGAATAATCCTTTGCATTTACATAGGGAAATATGTCCATTGGATCAAACTTGTTCTGCCAAGCTTGTGTGGGCCTATGGTTGGGATGCCTCGGCTATCCTTATTAGATGGAAAAACAATTCAAATACTAGGCATCCACTCGAACCCATATAGTAAGCCTTATAAGCCAAACTGTGTTAAGCCATACCAAAATGTTGCTAGAATAACCCAAAAAAATATAGTTATTCGGGGAAACACTTTTTACATTTACTTTTATGCACCTGGTTATGTAGGTAATGATGAATAAACATTGCCACCCACATTTGTTAATTTAGTTCATGTTTGTTTTTACCAGGGTATGATGTTCTACTCTTTGATCAATGGCTAACCCTATTCAATAAATGGGTGGTGACAAGCGAATGCCATAACCTACAATACCCCATGCCATCCTAGAAAGGTAATATTTGAGCTAAGCTAGTTGTTATGCTATTCGAATGATGGCTTAACACATACCTACCTTAGAGGTGATGAACGAACTTTGTCACCTAGTTGGTCAAATTTTATCCATGTGAGTTACTTAGACATGTTGTTTTGCTATCTGTGGGCCCTTAGCTTATCGTACCATTTGCAAGTGTCAGGTCTACCAGTAGGCACCATAATGCCTATTTTCTAGGGAATTTTCATGAATTATTTTAGTATTAATTCTTTATTTCCTATTCTTATCTATATTACTTTGTGTAGTCACTAACCTATCTCATTTTTGTTTTTGATTGGGACATGCATCATAACATCATAATCATCATCATGAGGCAATTGGTCATAGGTTTAGTGTTTAGCAAGGGGTGTCTATCATTGAGCAACCGTCAGCTTATGTTTTAAAGTCTTTTAAAGATGTCCAAGCATGGATAGAGTGTCAACAGCATAAATATGAGGGAATTCTCAAACTCAAGTATGTCTCAATGATGCACAAAAGTGTCAAGATGGGGTATCATCAGGATGATTAACAAGATTTGAAGTATATGTGGGCCAGTTGGAAGAATACCAAGAGGGAATCATTCATGAAGTGGTATAGAGTCATAGCCCTCTTACTTCAGGTCTTTTTGGATGTTGGCCTATAAGGAATAGCATTTCAGTTATAGAACTTGATGTATCAATGTTTTACTTTTAATCGTAAGGATTTAGTCCCCATAATCGATAAATCTGTCGCATTACTCAACATTAAAAGGGCAAGCTCAATAGAATATATGATAAGGCATTGCAACCTCTAACTTTCAAGAAAACATTAGCTCAATTCTTAGGGCAACAGAGTCTTGCATCGAAAGTCATGACATAATGAAAGGGAATAGTGAGTGCATATCATGAGCCAGTCTAAAAGAAGCAATGGCAAATACCACTAACTTCAAAAAAATTAAAGATAGCTATGTTTTTGTTGTATATGATTTGGTTATATTTTCAAAAACATTAGGCTATATTAAAAAGGCAATAGCAGATCTCTTTTCCTGGTTATGCTACAACATTAATCCTGCATCCACTATCATTACTGAGACCGTTCGAGCCTTTAGGTTTTGTAAGAAAATAAGGATGACTTAGTTTATTCAATATGTACCACTTCTTCATATTTGGCTTGTTAGCCACCTTTGCCTCGAAGAAAAGAAAATGTTATACAATTTCTTGCCTAACTTCGGCCCTATGTCTGAGTTTTTTAAAAATGAATGGCCCTAAGATAAGTCTGAGAAGCAATGGTTCTAGAAATTTTAAATCTCAGAGGGGAAGAGGTTGTATGAAAGGCCCCTTAGTTTTCACCAGAAATAACTATATATCAATGTGAAGATTATAGTTGTGTGCTACTTATGGAATAATGGAGAAGCAATAGGTATGCATCTATCATAGTCCAACATCAATTTCAGTGTCGATAATTTATCCCTTTTGTCCAAGACCTTAAACAGTGGGATTTTGATTATGGTGAACTAGACTATAAGTTAAAAGTTCAGCTAGCATTCCATGCTTGGAGGCAAATCTACCATATGGAGAGGTATTGGAGTGAAAGTCATATAACTCTAGGATATGATGAGTGGAAAATCCAAAACATCAATGATATTTTACCTCTATCCGTGTTAGAACATCATAAGTATTATTGGTGAATTTCCCTCTGTGAAAGAATTGCTTAAGCATGAGTTTAAATAAGAAAAGGCAACCTTTGCCAAGGAAATCACCTGTTTAAAAGAAGAAAAGTATTAACTAGAAATGGATATCTATCTTTTTGACAAAAGATTGCATGGCACTTAGTAAAGCAAGCAAGTCTCAGCACCTTGGTAAGTCATTAGCTAAGTGAGAGGTAGAGATTGTTGCCCTAAAAAAAAAGTTGCATCGATGGAAAAAAAAGGCCAGGGTTAATAGGGATAAGCTCTTTAAAACTATACCCTCGCATCAACTTATCAAATGAAAAATGGATGTCTACAAGCTTAAGTTTGAGTCTAAGGGCAAATAGGGTCGAGAATGAACCTCAAACACTTAGAATTCAAGAGTTGAAACAATCTTTGCAAACTCGTGATAATCACATTAAGGACTTAGAAGCTACAAGTGCAAAAATTGCAACAAAAGGTTGATCAAGCGCATCACAGCTATTAGAACCACCATCGATATCTCACTAAGAAAATTCAAGAAGCCCAAGTAGAGGTGGATGACATTATCAAGGTGGCTAAGTCTTTGAGATGAGATATTATATCGACAGGGCACCATGAACAAAAGCTGTTGTATTTCTTGGAACATGTGATCAAGTAATGTAATTGTTTAGACATTTTTGATTGTAAACATGCTGATCATGTATAATCAAACTATTTTATTGCTTTATGAACGACACAATCAGTGATCCCGTTGTCCAATTATCCTAATTTGCATAGCTAACCTACTCTTTTATTGCTTTATTCTTTCATGTTAATAGTCATCTACTATCATGATAGCATACTCACTATCATCTTATCAAACATACTTATGATACATCATAAAAGTCTAATCGGGTAATAATCTAAACTAAAGGTGCTTTAAAACACAAAACTTATCGTTCTTCATTGGTATAACACTCATAATCACTGAAAAACCATAGAAAATGATCACTAAGCCCATATTAGACGATTGAAACTTATGTATAAAGAGTTTTAGGAGTAGTCACTCTGCAAGAATGAGGAACTCCTAGCTTAAATTGCTGAATTAACTTAGCTACTATCCAAGGATCTAAAGGATAAAGGGCAAACAAGCACGGTCGATGTGAAAAAAGCACCAATTAATCATGAAAGCAACTTGAATGGTGGTATTGAAGGCACCAATGCTCAAAAAAGGGAATTGCATGAAAGGTATCCTCCAATAGCACCAATCCTATTAGCCTAACCATTCATTTATATTAACCCTACAATAATATCCTATCTTGTTTAAGGATTTCAAGGTGCGAGCTCTTCATTGACAAAACTTGTAGTGCCAAATCTTGATGACCAACCAAAGCAAGAAAAAGTAAAAAGGTCTTTAAAAAATAAATAAAAATTTAAACAAGTATTAGTCACTAGAGAAACATCTTCAAGCTGGTAAAGGAAAATAAAAATTGGGGATTGTAGATGCTAAATCTTTGAAATTTGTTTCTAATCTCATCATCTCACCTAAATTTAAATAGCCAAATTTTAAAAAACATAATGGGACTGCAGGCTCCACTGCCTACCTTTGCATGTACTATCACAAGATGTTTGGATACAAAGTGAACAAAAAAGTATTAACCCATTACTTTTAGGATAGCCTAACCAAAGCAGCCACCCGTTGGTATATATGGCTTGATCTTGATATAATTCAAATATAGGCAGACTAAGTTAAAATTTTCCTAAAACAATATAAAAACGTATCCAACTGGGTTCTAGATTATCTCTCATGAATATGGGAAAGAAAGCCTCTGAGAGCTTCAGGCAATATCCTCAAAGGTGGACAAAAGAAACTGCTCAAGTTCACCCTCCTTTAACTAAGAAAGAAATGATGGTCATGTTTGTCAATGCCCTTCAAAACCCCTACTATAAGAAATTAGTGGAAAATGCCATGAAAAACTTTACCGACATGGTTATATCAGGTGAATGATTGATGACACCATAAGAAACGACAAGCTATCAAGAGGAGAATCATCTAACTTGACTAAAAATTCAATAACCAAGGGTAAAGAAGAGGAAATGAATACTGTTAGCGAAAGGCCTTGCTTAGTTCACTCAAAATTTGTATATGGCACGGGATATGTACATCTTGAACATGTTGTACCCAAGTCTTAACCCTTACTCACCGATGCCACAACCAATCTATTCTGCAAGGTTTGCTCCAACAATGAGCTTCATGATAAATTCTGCCCAAAACACCACTTAGAATGTACAAAATTTCAACATAAACAATTAATACGTACCTTAAGAAAGAAAACATTTTCATCCACTCCCATAGTTTTACAAAGAGATCTATTCTCTATTACTAATAAGCCAGTTAGTGGCACTAGTATTTATAAACCCAAAATCACCTCCATGCCCTAAATGGTATAATGAGAATGCATATTGTGAGTACCATGCCAGGGCACAAGGCCACTCTATTTAGAAACTGTACCTTGTTTGAGAGAAATGTGCAAAATTTGCTAGAAAAAGGTATGATCAAGGTCGAACAAGGGCTTGGACCCAATGTTGGAGCCAACCCATGTAGAGCCAAAAGTGAATGGTGATTGATGGGAAAAGTTGTTAAGTTAAAAAAAACATTATAGAAGTCAAGACACCAATGAGTAGGGTATGGCAAGCTTTTTCTGAACTTAGAATAGGGATGCCAAAAACCATAATGAAAAAACCACTGAACCTTTTTACTGCCACTGTAATCGAGGACACATTTTATAACATTGCCCACTTTTCTTATAGATGGTCTAAAAAATGATGGACTAGTTTAAGATCAGGTTTTATATGGAGTGCGATGAATACATGAGCCCATCTATTAAGGTCGTAAATAAGGAATGAGCTGCATCTAATTGGGTTTCAAATTGCCTTTCTCTTATGAGCATGGAAAAAAAGCTGACAAAAAATAGTACGCTTAGAGATGGATGAAAGAAGCTGTCTAAATTCATTAGTTGTGGACAGAGAAAGAGGTAACTGTTAGATTTGTCAAACATTATAAGCACCTTATTATAAAAAGATAATAAAAGGCATCTTAAGGAACTTCGCAAATATAGACCAATGAGGCCATGAAAGTTGACTCAAATGAAAGAGATACCTTTAATGGCAAAAAAAAAGAAAAGTTTGAGGCTAAACAATGGTTGAACCCCGTATTCAAAACAGCTTACCTTAAGCTCATATCGAATTAGATGTAAAAGGAATAGGTATTGAAGATGGCTACGAGATCATAAAAAGCATAAAGAAAGTTAGGATACTAATGAATCTGATTTGGCAAATCCTAGTACAAGTTGAATCGATTGACTCTTGCTTAGGACAGACTCTATGCATATTTTTAGGGGCTTTCTCAGTTGTGGACTAAGCTATACCTTTCTTCTTTCTTACTTTACTGGAATATAGTAAAAAAATCATCAGGATTGGCACATTTCTCAAGCTAAAGCTAGTATTTACTTTTCTTTCATCATAAGACAATAAGAGTCTTTAAACCATTAGCAAAGTGCAGAGCAAGAGCCTTGGGAAAGAATTAGATCTACATACATAACATACTTTGTCTGAAAGCTTCAAAAGTAAAAGTTACATAGAGTCTGATGGTATCATACAGAAAGATTATGACTTCATTTAGAAGTAATTTTTCAAACCAAAAGGAAACACTAGAAATATAATTAGAGAAGAAAGGAACTTTTATGCCCAAAAACTCCCATTCATTCTATTAGTTAACAACCAACCACATCTTTCATTTTGTTCTTCATTACTCGTATAGTAAAGAGTCTCCTTCTATTTGAAGGGGAGCTCTATCGTTTCTAACTCTAATTACTAGTTTAAGGATTTAATCTAAATATATATAGCATTTTTGTTAGTGGCATTCCTCCTTAACTCTTAATTCAAAAATAGAATTATTTATGGAATTCTCTCTTAGAGCTACGAAACTAATGACTCTATTAGAAGTCAAATTACCAACTTTTAAATGAATTTTCAAGTGGATGAGATTGGTCAAGTAGTTTTAGTTAGAGATGGGATTGCTTAGTGTTTATGGATTAAATGAGATTCAAGCTGGGGAAATGGTTGAATTTGCAAGTGGTGTGAAAAGAATAGCGTTGAATCTTAAGAATGAGAATGTAGGGATTGTTGTCTTTGATACTGATACTGCTATTAAAGAAAGAGATCTTGTTAAGCACACTTGATCTATTATGGATGTTCTTATAGGAAAGGCTATGTTATGACATGTGGTCGATGCATTGGGAGTCCCCATTAATGGAAGTGAAGATCTAAGTGATCACGAAAGATGATGCGTTGAAGTGAAAGCCCTTGGGATTATTAAACATAAATCTGTGCATGCGCCTATGCAAATAGAGTTAAAAGCAATAGATAGTCTAGTCCTTATAGGTTATGGTCAACGAGAATTTATTATCAGGGATCAATAAATTAGAAAAACAACTATTGCTATTATTAAACCTAAAGGAAATGAACTTAAAGGCCATCTCTAAGAGTGAGACTTTGCATTTTGTCTATGTAACAATTGGACATAAAAGCTCAACTGTGGCATAATTAGTCCAAATTCTTTCAAAAGTAAATGCTTTAGAATATTCCATTCTTGTAGTAGCCATCGCTTTGGATCCTGCTATTCTGCAATTTCTGGCATCATATTTTGGGTGTGCCATGGGTGAATATTTTCGCAATAATGGAATACACGCGTTGATAATCTATGATGATTTTAGTAAATAGGTGTGGCGTATTGACAAATGTCATTATTGTTACACTAACCATCAGTCCATGAGGCTTTCCTAGCGATGTTTTCTTTTTACATTCCCGTCTTTTAGAAAGAGCTGCTAAACGATTGGACCAAACAGGCACAGGTGGCTTGACCACTTAACTATCAATGAAACATAAGCTAAAGACTTATCAACCTATATTCCCATTAATATGATCCCCATTACTAGTGGACAAATCTATTCAAAAAATGGAGCTCTTTTATCAAGGAATTAGACTCGCTATTAATGTCAGTTATCTATCAGTCGCGTCAGGTCTGTCACTCAATTGAAAGCTATAAACAAGTCTATGCTAGTTTAAAACTAGAATTGGCACAATATGACAAAATGGCTTCCCTTGCTTAATTTGGATCTGACCTTGATATTGGAACTCAAGCATTACTCAATAGAGGTGTAAGGCATGCAAAAGTACTAAAACAAACACAATATTCACCATTGCCAATTAAAAAACAAATTTTAGTCATTTATGCTACTGTCAATGGATTTTGTGATCAAATGCCATTTGAAAAAAATTTTTCAATATAAGAGAGCTATTCCAAATAATATAAGACCTTTAAAAAAATGGTAAAGGAACAAAGATAAAACCATATACATTCTTAAAAGAAAGCATTTTGCTTTACCTATGATGTAAGGTAAGACTAAAATAATTGAAAAAAGAGTACGTGTTTAATCTTGTTTCAATTTTCTTTCCTGGGCTATAGTATAATAAGACTATGCATATGACTACCCACGGAAGAATGAAAAGACATGATGTATTTGGTAAAATGCTATTTCTTCTAAAAGAACTATAATGAGTAAGACGACAGACCCATCACAATCGACTAAAGGGAAAGTATCCCACAATAGGGAGATATGGGTTCTAATCCAATTCATGAGATGGCAATGATTTTTAGCTGGTCATGGCAATAAGATGCTATTTTCCTCGAATTCATTGGAACCTTCTTTTTAACAATAAGATTCCCTAGGGAAAGGCTTTTTTAATAGTTCTAAGTTAACAAGTTAAGAAAGGGATAAAAACCAGCTTTTGCTTACTCGACTTATTGGTAGAGAGCCAATCGTGTCCTTTTTTCATTTAGGAAAGATGTTGCTAATGCTTGACGTCATTATGTGACTATTTTTCTAAAACCATATGCAATGTAAAAAAGAATTACTTAACAGAAGACATGGCATGGTACTTGGCTTCTCCTGTACTAGACTTGGATACAATTTTTTCTTTCTTACCTTTCTAAAAGATTAATGATGAGTAATGAAAAACACCATAGCCTGTCTCTTTGGCCGATGAAATTTTCCCTCACCTGAAGGCAAGCGAGTGCATTACATTGAGTAGGAATTTAGACTAAAAGAAACTGTTTAGAAGAGACGACTATGAAGATGCTCTTTTGAGGATAAGGATTCATATGTGGATGATGATTTGGCTTTGAAAAGATGAGAAAGATGATTTGAGAATGAATCCACCATTCATTACTCTTGTTATTGTTCTCGAATAGGTTTTTAGATGGACAAGGATAGAAAATGTTGCACCTTATAGAAAGTAGTTAGTTTTGTCCTTGTTTTGTGCTATGGTCCAAGGAATGATAAATGAGAGCAATATTGAATTCTATGATAAAAAACGAGCCTCACACACTAAGTTAATAAATGTGATACCTTCTATTAATGCCATAAAAAGGGACATGAAGAATCCTCTTTACTAGGTTGAAAGGCCATTGGTCTTTTTGGATAACTACCAATTATCAAAACTACCCCTGTTTAGCTTACACCAAAAATAATTATTCAATTTCCATCCCCTTTTCCTTTATAAAGACAACAAGGTGGTTCCCTAGAAATATGAAAGTAAAACTTTAATCACTAAAAAATCTAGTCGAGTAGTAGCAAACATTGACCTCTCAAGGGTAAGCCATCTACCTTGAAGTGGCAGATGTTATGCTCTAGTTGAATTAAGAAATGAAACTCAGTAAAAAAACAGTGCTTATCTCTCAAACACCAAAGTCGATGACCAAAAAATCAAATCAATAGCTGTTAAAGAGCCGATGAGTGAGAGGGAAGCTATGAAATTCCTTAAGTTCATCAAGCACAACGAATATAGTATTGTTGATTAGTTAAACAAGCAACCGACTAAGATATCTATGTTGTCACTGCTATTAAACTTTGAAGCTCAAAGGAATACTCTCCTCAAGATCTTGAATGAGGCATATGTCCCTCCTTACATCCTAATAAGCCAATTGGACCTTTTAATGAGCAACATCACTACCAATATATATCTTTTAGTAATGATGAAATTTCTCATAAAGGAAAGAGAACTACAAGGCCCTTCACATCATTATATATTGCAAAGGTAGTACATTGCCCAAAGGGCCTATTGATAATGGTTAACTTTAAATGTAATGCTTGTATCATACTTGAACAAGCTCCATATTGATGCGTCTTATGTCCAGAATAGTTGTGTGGTTGTGCGAGTGTTCGATGAGACTTGTAAAGACATCATGGGAAACATCACCATTCTACTCTAAATCAACCTATACACTTATGAAATATACTTTCATGTGATAGATATTACTTATCATATAACTACTTATTGGAAAGGCCTCGGATTCACTTTGTAGGGGTAGTACCATTATCACTACATCAAAAGTTAAAGTCCATCATTGAAAACAAAGTTGTCCATATTGGTAGGAAGGAAGACATTATAGCTACTACTTCTACTGATGCCTATATATGGAGCTTGATGAAGATGTTCGTAATCTTTATTTTATTTCTTTAAGTTTGTCAACACCACTTATGTCAATGAGAGGTTGCTAATGGTTGAGCCTCATTTTTTAAGGAGCACTCATGTGGGTTTGACTTAAAAAGGTTGCTTTGGCTAAAAAAGAATTCGAAAGATATCTCCAAGGTATTGTTAGAACTCTAAAGGTTGTTAATATGATCAACAAGAAAGGTTTGGTATTCAAGCTTAATGCATAGTAAAAAAAAAAACAAGCTCAAAAAAATTATGAGGAGAGGATGGCTTGTCTATGGGGACAAGACTTGGGGCATAAATCAATGTTATTTCCACTGTTTTGAGAAAGTTTCTATTCAAAAAGACTTGTGAATATTGGCTTTAATGATGTTATGCTTATATGAATAAGGCATTTGGGGATTTCTCCATCAATGTGATCGATGACCTAAAAATGGTAGTAATGGACCAGGAAACTAGTCTATGCCTTCCAAGATTTGTTGTAAGTGTTTGGACTAAAATTCAGATTCTTGTACTATTCAAGTTTTTTTCAAAGTAATGCTATGAACTAAATTTACATGCTTCTGCCTAAAAGCATTGTAGGATCCATTTTATGGTATCTTTTTATTAAGTTTTATCAATGAAAATGACTTATGCATTTCATCTTTTGAATCCATTTTCATATTTCTTTCCAACTTTTAGACCTTCTTATACATATTTTTTGCCTATAGTTTTTTTTCCATTTTTTAGGTATCTAAATGAAAATGACATGAACATCCATACTAAAATTTTGAGAATCAATTTTAAGCAACAAATCTGCATCGATAAGGTTAGGCCTAAAGGGGATTCTGAAAAAAACCTCGTACCCTAAAACTTACTAAGATTAATTGAATAAGAAGAAAACCAGATAATACCTCATGAAGTACCCATTGAAACCATAAGTTTAAGTTCAAAGGAAGAATAAAAAGAAGTTAAGATTGAAACCTTCATAAATCCATCAACTCAAATTGAATTAATAAATCTTTTCCGAGAATATTGGTATGTGCTTGCCTAGTCCTACCAAGACATACCTGAATTAGACACCAGTATTATGGTCTACAAACTTCCCCTCAAGCCTCAATGCAAGCCCATATGATAAAAGCTTAGGAGAATGAAATCAGAGATGCTTCTGAAGTTCAAAGAGGAAGTGAAAATGCAATTTGAGGTAGGATTTTTTGGAGTAGCTAAATATCATGAATGGGTAGCCAATATAGTCTTGATCTTTAAAAGGATGGTAAGCTACGTATATGTGTAGATTAGAAGGATCTAAATCAGGCCCAAAGGACAACTTTTCTTTGCCCTTATTAACTTTTAAGTAGATAACACTACCAAAAATTCCTTATTTTTCTTCATGGATGGATTTTTAGGTAGTAACAAAATTAAAATGGCACCTGAAGACATGGAGAAAATCACCTTCGTGACCACGTAGGGCACTTTCTATTACAAAGTTATGCCTTTTGACCTAAAAAATGCCAAAGCTATTAGAGAGTAATGGTAATATTATTCTATGACATTATGCGTAAGAAGATAGAAGTCTATGCTGATGATATGATCACCAAATCACCAAAGGAGACTGAACACATTGCCAATTTATGGAAACTTTTCAAATGGCTTTACAAATACCAGTTCAAGCTAAATTCCATTAAATACATATTTGATGTCATATCTAGTAAGTTATTAGACTTCATTATGAGTGAATGAGGAATAGAAGCCAATTTCGAGAAAGACAAGGCCATTCAGATCTTGCCACAACCATGAACACAAAAAAAGTGAGGAGTTTCTTAGGATTAAACTACATAGCCTGATTCATATCTCAGCTAACTGATAACTATGATCCGATATTCTGATTGCTTCAATAACATAATCTTAGAGAATGTAATGAAGAATGCTAGGAAGCCTTCAATAAAGTTAAAAATTACTTTTCAAACCCATTAGTATTTATGCCACCAATCTTAGTTGACCTTTAATCCTACATCTATCAGTTTTTCATAAGTCTATAGGCTGTGTATTGGGCTAACATGATGAGTCAAGTAAGAACGACTAAGTTATCTATTATTTGAGCAAGAAGTTCATGGAGTGTGAAAATAACTACTTAATAGTAGAAAAGTTACGTTGTGCTTTAGCTTGGGTAGTCCGGAGTTAAGGAAATACAAGTTATACCATACTACGTGGCCAATCACCAAACTCAATCCCATCAAATACATATGTGAGGTGTCTGCCTTATCAAAAAGATGAGTTAGGTGGCAAGTCTTATTTTTTGAATATGACATCGTGTATATAAACTAAAAAACCATCAAAGGTAGTGCAATAGCAAACTTCTTACAAGCCAACAGATGGCTATCAATGTTTGGACTTTAAATTTCTTGATAAAGACTTGATGTGCAAAATCCTAGGTAAAAGACACTTTTAACTACAATTTATTTTGAAAAATGTAGTTTGGTAGAGCTTCAAATGCATTGAGGCCTAGAATCAGAGTAATTTCCATATCACTAGATGGAAACTACTACCCTTTTACAGCTAGACTAAACTTCAATTGCACCATTAACATAACCGAATATGAAACCTGCATCATAGGACTCAAAGCTGCCATTGAAAAGGGTATCATAACTCTGCAAATATTTAGTGATTCAGCTCGAGTAATTTATCAACTACAAGGAGAATGGGAAACTTAAGATGTTAAGCTAGTCCAATGTAGGAAGCTAATCTCTAAGCTGAGATAAATTTTGATGAAATTAGCTTCCAACATTTACCTCTGGAAGAAAACTAAATTGCTAATGCTCTAGCAACCTTGGTTTCCATGTTCAAAGTAAATCAAAAGTTAGAGGTCACCCTGTTCAAATTAGTATCCATGAAACTCCAGCCCATTGCCTTAGCATAGAGGAAGAAAAAGTTAGGTTGTCATGGTATCATGATAATATCCTGTACGTCAAAGATCAACATTACCTAAAATGTGCTACCAAAATTGATAAGAGAACCATCTAAAAAATAACAATGAACTTTATTTTAGATGGTGGAATTTTATACAAGAAAAGCTAGGACTAGGTATTGCTTCGGTGCATGGATGCCTTTAAAGCCAAAAGAATTATTAAAAAACTCTATAAGGGAATCTATGCATGCCAATGGACACTAAAAAACAAAATAGGTCATGCAATTGGGCTATTATTAATTGATGCTTGAGAGGGATTGCATTGACCTTGCCTGGAAGTGCTACAAATGCCAAATTTACATGACAAAATCCATGTCTTGCCATTAGCTCAGCATGCTATGATAGCCCCGTGGCCTTTTTCTATATAGGGCATAGACATGATTGGACCAATCACTTCTAAAGCTTTTAGCAGGCATTATTTTTATCTTGGTCATTATTGATTATTTCAGCAAATAGGTGAAAGTAGCTTCATTCACTAATGTTAACAAATCCATGCAAATTTATAATGTGGGATATCATCTATAGATATAGGTTTATTGAGCAGATTATTAAAAATAAAGCTTGCAATATGAAAAACAAAATAAAGCAAGCAATCTAGTCTTAGTTCAAAATCTAGCATCATAATTCCATCCTATACTACCCAAAAATGAATAGGGTAGCTGAAGTAATCGATAAGAATATTAAGTAGATAGTCAGAAAGATAGCTAAAACATACAAGGATTGGCATAAAAAGTTACCTTTTGCACTACACTCGTACTGCATAACAGTTCAAACTTTTACAATTGCTACCTTATTTTCCCTAGTTTACGGCATGGAACCTATTCTACCTATTGCAGTCAACATCCTTTCACTCAAGGTCTTGAGGAATCATAACTCAAAGACCTAGACTATGATCCTAGGCTTGACCTATTCTTAGGTTCGACTTAAAAGATGACACAATGTTAACGAGCCGAATCATGGCTAGCAATGTTGGACTTAAAAAAGGTTATTGATAAGTATTGGATGAAAGACCTAGACTATGATCTAGGCTTAACTTATCCCTATGTTTGACTTAAAAATAACAAAATGCTAACAAGCTGAATCACGACTAATAATGTCAAACTTTTAAAAGATTTCTTAATGAAGGCTCATGACAAAAGTTCTCGACAAAGTTCTTGACAGAGGTTCCTAACAATTGTTCTTGGTAAAGATGCCAATAAGCCGAATCACAATGTTCCAACAATATTGGACTTTGAAAAAAGTATTTGACCAAGGTTCATGACATAGGTTCTTGGCAAAGGTTCATGACAAAGATTTTAGACATGAGTTCTTGACAAAAGCTAATTAGACAAAGATTTTATACATGAGTTCTTGACATAAGCCAATTAGCTAGGTTAGACTTACCGACATCACTGGGTTCAGATTCTCTTAAAACGCTGGGCTAACTAGCTAGGACTGACCTCCCGATTTCATTGGGCTTAGACTTTCCGGGCAGGTTAGCTTGGAGGGATAAAGTGACCCTTTGATTTGGCAATTTTTTTATGTTAAAGATTTTTACTAGAAAGTTCTTTGACATTTGGTAGATTTTGCTTAACATGATACTGAAAAAATGATATTATGTAATAACAATATGAACGCATAATGCAATGCTGTAAGTGCACCGTTATTAATAATATGATTATATGATCATGACATAAGGTCCAATATGGGAATAGACATTGCAAATTATCTTCTTGACTCAAAGCTCTAACAGCTTTTTCCCTCTACCATAGTTTATGGTGCTGATTTTGGACTTGATGCGCTTTGAGATCTTGACTCTTTTTGGGTGACTTGATGTTTGGATGATTGTTATCCTAACTTAGGGTATCTAAGTTTTTTGAATAAGGTGAGAATTTGGATGATCATATTTCTTAACTTAGGATGTCTAATGACTTTTTCAACAATTTGAGGATTTATGTTTCTTGGCTAAAGACATCTGATAATTCTTCTAATAAGGTTGGCTGGTTTTATTGATAGTTTGAAGGCTTGGTGCTTGTTTATGTGTCTTGACTGGTTTGGTTAATGTTTCAGTCTCGATTAGATTCTTGACTTAGATATATAAATTTAGCTTGGGCTAATCCTTGATGATTTTCCATGACTGATTGCTTTGGGAAGATGAAGAGGATTTGGCATATCACCATGACTAGTACATGTTGAATGTGAAAGACTAATGATCTTGACAACTAAGGTGTGAATAGATCTCTATATGCTTTTCTTGTACTTTTGATGTGATATCAAGAAATCCTGATATGGATTTAATTTGATTATCAAGTATTATCAATTAAATGACAAGCATAATTCAATGCAAATGTAATGCGAAAAGGTTGAAAAGAAATAAGATAGTATTTCTTTCATGAAAAGAAAAGTGATACAGCTACCTTGATGTTTGACAACAAGATATCATGGTAGGAAAGTAATTTTTTGGGTGATGATGCCTCTAATAGTCATAACATGAATGCTTTATCTGATATGCCCTAAAATCTCTTTTGAACATTCAAAATGTGTGATATGAGTCAATCTTCTGAAAACCATTAAGATTACCAGATGCCATTTTACAGTTACCCTATATTTAAACACTTTACCTCCTTATCCTTCCAGACTTAGGTTAGGTTTCTTCGAGGTTTGACTCGGTTTAGTAAGGGTTTGATTTGATTTGACTGTGGTTTCGACTTGGTTTACTTGAGGTAAGGCTGAGTTTAATGCAAGATAGTGAGGATTAAGGTCTAGTCTGATTTAGGTTTTTGACAAGTGCTTAAGACTTAATTTAGTTTATATGAGGTTTAGGTCTGGTAAAAGGTAATTTTCTTGAGCCGCCTTTTTAGGTTTTCAATTTGAAATTGGACTGGTTGCCTAAACATCCTTTTGGATTTTCATTTGGAACCTTTTTTATTTTTATTTTATTATTTTTGACTATTTCTTGACTTTTTCTTTTTTTTTTTTACTGTTTCTTGACTGCTTCCTTCTTTTTTTTTTTTACTAAGAATGCCTTTTTAAGTTTTCATTTTTTAAGCATAGTATTTCTTGACAAAGTATGAGTTGACTGAATTATGTAAGATGTTGCCATGCATTTCTTTTAGGATTAGGGCTCCTCCGAAGAAAGTTTATTTCACGATGTAAGGTCTTTCCTAATTAGGGGTCTACTTGCCTCGAGCATCTTTATAAACTGAAGAGATCTTTTTGAGTACTAGTTCACCTTCATGAAACTAGCAAGGGCGAATCTTTATGTCACGGGTCCTGATCATGCATTTTTGAGACATTTGCCCATGACATATAACTTTTAACTACTTTTCCTAGATAAGATTTAGCTGATCATGTTTGTTCTTGACCTATTCTGCTTCTTTGAGTTTGGCCTCCATTAAGACTTTTAGAAATGAGATCTCGACTTTGATAGGTAGGACGATCTCTATCCCATAGAAAAAGATAAACAAGATAGTAGTTGTGAAAGTCTAGACTGAAGTTCGATATGCATCGAGTGCAAAAGGTAGCTTATCATTTTAGTCTTTGTAAGGCTCAACCATTCTCTTGACTATCTTCTTGATGTTTTTGTTGGCTGCTTCAATTGCCTTTTTCATTTTCGGATGATATGGCATCAAATTATGATGCTAGATTTTGAATTAAGAACACATTACATGTATCATATTGTTTTTTAGTTTGTGAGCATTATAATTATGATTTTTTTAAGAAGCCCATATCAATAGATAATGTCCCATTTCATGAATTTACATACAATTGATTTGGTAACATTGGGATATAAGGCTATGTTAACCCATTTTATTGAAGTAGTCAATCACCACTAGGATAAACTAGACTCTGTTAAAGGCTTAGGAGTAATAGGCTCAACAATATCCATTTCTCACATAGAGAAGTGCCATAGAGCTATCATTACTTGAAGCAATGAAGGTAGAACATTAATCTTATTTGCATAAACCTAATACTTATGACACTTCTAGGCATAACTGATGCAATCCCTTTCGAGATTAACTAATAATAGCCCAACCTTATGTTTTATATTGCCACCAAGTGCCTATTAGCATACGTATCACAGATCCTCTCGTGAACTTCCTCTAGCATTCTTTTGGCTTCAAGAGCATGGATGCATCTGAGCAAAACTTGATCCTAACTTTTCTTGTATAAAATTTCCCCATCCAGAATAAATCTCATATCTTTTCTCCTAATGGTCCTTTTGTCATTCTTTGTGGCATGCTTGGGGTACTTTTGATCGCTAATGTAGCAAAAGATGTTGTGATATCATGGTAGGCCATCATTCTCTTCTTTGACATTCTGATAATGTGCCAAGGTCATATAAATGCTCATTTGAATTGGAGTAGCATTTGATTCTTAACTAAATTTGAACATGGATGATAAGGTGGCTAAGGCATTAACTATTTGGTTCTTTTCCCAAAGTAAGTGCTGAACCTAATACCATTAAATTCTTTTTTTGAGATCTACGATTAGTTTTCCATAGTGCATAAGTTTGGGTTATGGATTTGCCATTCCCATTTTAGTTGGTATATGACTATGGCTGAATCCCTAAAAACTCACAAAGTCATAAAATTTTTCTTAATAGTTGCTTGGAGCTCCATGACAAAAGGTTTTGTATTTTGCTATGTTATTGGTGCAATTAAAGTTTAGTCTGACTGTAAAAGGGTAATGACTCTTATCAGGTGAAAATAGTGTTGCCCTGATTCCATGCCCCAAAGTATTTGACGCTTCATCAAAGTATATCTTCCAGAATTGATCATGATTAGGCATTTCATCCCTTTTAGTTATGCACATTAGGCCTTCATCCAGGAAATTAAAATCCAATGGTTTATAGTCATTCATGGCCTGGGTTGCTAGGAAATTAGCTATGACATTACTTTTAATGGCTTTTCAGTTGACATAAACAATGTTATATTCGTAGAGCAAAGCTTGCCACCTAGCTAGTCTTCCTGACAGTGCAGGACTTCACATAGATACTTGATAGGATTAATCCTTGCAATTAGCCATGTGGTGTGGTGTAGCATATATTGCCTAAGTCTCTAGGTAGTCCAAGCCAATGCACAACATAATTTCTCCACTGTAGAGTAATTGCTCTCATCCTCTATGAACTTTTTGATCGAGTAGTAAATAGCTTACTTTTTCTTTCTCAACTTGTCATCGTCGTGATGTGGCTTGGATATGAATCTTGACTAGTCAAACTTAAAAAGGTGGGTGTTCCTATTCTATATGTCATTATTTTATCATTTTAAGGGTCGTATCATTATTATTTCTTTATTTTTGGTGATTAATTTGTTGAGATTAAGCATTCACTCGACTTAACCTTAAATAGTCATTACGAAATGACCATTTATCTTGGAGCTGCTAGCAATCTATTTTGGCTGGGTAAGATTGGTCACCTACTAGAGTTTGTATTTTGAGGGTTATGAAACCCTTAAAATTAAACTTCGAGGTTCGCAATAATACTAGAGATCTTATGATAGATTTTGGGAGTTAGTTATAATAATGAGTAAGGATCATTCCTTCCCAAGATGCCCAATAATAGATACCTTATTAATTTAGGTGTTAACTTAAATTTTGATCTTTATTTGATTAAAATATTAGGTATTTAATTATAATTCCCATATTCTTAAAATTTTCAAATTCAAATTTATTATTTCATATGAGAAAATCAGGTTTTTAATATTTTTAAAAATCAAAAGATCTTTCGTACCCACCAAAAAATGGAAGAATATGACAGTTTTTATTATTCATTTTCGTACTCCACTAGAAAATCAAAAGAATATGAAATGTTTTAAAATCAAAATATCTTTAGCATCTCGTCGGAGAATCAGAGGAATACAATAGGTTTTATTTTTACAAAACTTGAAAAATCCTTATTTTCATTTGGAAAAAGATATCTCATTATTAAAAGAATCTGTAGAATCCCTTTCATATTCTAGGAGAAATTCCATATACTACTTTAACTCAGAGACATTGCCTAATTTTTAGAAATTCTAATTTTATTATTAAGATAAAAATAAAAATAAAAAGGTTAATCTAAGACTTTGTTTAGATAAAAAGTACTAAACTCGATTCTAAGGATTCAAAGTTGGCCGAAGTGACCAACATGTCCTCTAAAATACACTTTTGTCATGAAAGCATCCCGATGACCCTAAAGGAGACTATTTTATGATAAATTACTAAAATGCTCCTAAAGTATACCTTCAACATGAAAGTATCCTGGTAACTCTAAAGGACTTGATAACAATTGTGTAACTTCGACATGAAAGTATCCTAGCAATCACATAGGATTTAGTTCCAAGGTAAATCCCTACAATAACCTTAAGGTATACCTTCGATATGAAAGTATCTTGGTAACCAAGAAGACGCAAAAATGATCTAAAATGATGAACCTATCCTAATGTGTACTTTTGACCTAAAAGTATCCAAGTAATCACATAGGACTCTATTTTAAGATAAATTACTAAAATACCCCTAAGGTATACCTTCGATATGAAAGTATTCCGATAACCTTAGGACTCAAAAATAATAATTATACCCTGAATGGTTACATTTGATATTAAATATGACCTAAAATGCTAAAATTTCTAATGGATCCCTAAATTTTTCAAAATTGCATTTCATACCCCACCGAAGAACCCAAAAAATAAGAAAGGTTTTAATATTTTTACACTATACCAGAGAATCGAAGGAATGTTATGAGTGCTCCTAAAATGTCTAAAATATTCTAAATATATGGTTTTATATATAACCCATGCAAGGTTTTACTAAATGGTCCTCAGACTTTTGTAACTTGCATAATAATCCCTATATAATACAAAATATAAAATCAAACATCAAATGTATCCAAATTAACAAAAAAAATCATACTAAATTTACAAGAAAGTTCTGGTCAAGCACTTTTGGCCTTGGGACAATTTTTTTGAAATTTAACAAAATAATCCCTAAACTTTCTAAAATTAAAAAATGATCCTGAATAAGGTTACTAACGTATAATATGCATCCAAACATGTTGAAAATGCATGGAAAACACCTCTAAAGGTCTACCAAGCATTCGGGCAAATAACAAAAGCCTTAAAACAAATTTTCAATTTTGCAATTTAAACTTTTCATATTTATAAAATGACCACAAAAATGTTAAAAATTCATAAATAAGCCCACATATGGTTTGGCCAACTTGGGAGATACCTTTCAGAGGTCTGAAAAAATAGGTAAAATTATTTTTAGGACTCTAAAAACTTTCAAACAAAAAAGTCTAAAATATCATGAAATCAAGCATGAAAATTCACTTTAAAATCATTATCAATTTTGGCCAACATGAATAATCGAGAAAAATATTTTTACAACATGATTTCATGCATATCAACATACATTCTAATATTTACCAAGCTCACATCATAATCATCATGCATAAAAATCATTAAATATGAACATATGAGCAAACTTTAACAATAATCAATAATGAATATCAAGGAAAATAGCATAAAATCACATACATAATATCATAACATCATTACACAACCAAACATATGCTTGTATGATAAAATTAGATTATGACTAATAAAAATCAAATACAACAATTAAATCAAGAAAAATTGATCATATCCTCCAAACATGGCCCTTAACATGGATCAAAATCCATGAGCTCAAGTCATCAAAGGGAGGAATCATACATGAAATTAACAAAGATTGAAGCTTTTAGAAGAAAATATGTGTTGAAAAGCCTTCAAACTTGGAGAAATTTATTGTTTTTAATGTTTTTTCTCATGAAAACCAATAGCCTTTAAATGAATCTTTCCCCTATTTATAAGGGTGAGGTTCAGCCAAAGGGGCGGGAATCCCCTTGGTCAAAAATTCATTATATTTTCTAATGATTTTAATTTATTTTTTATGGATATTGGTAATCTAAGAAAAATATGAATTAATTAATCTTGTCATTTTGTGTGACTTATCCTATATGGCTAATCATCTTAATAATAATCAAGATAAAATTAACTAACGACATAGTTAGAAAACAGCTGAATTGGTTAAAGGGAAAATTAGAATTCAATTAAACTAGTTTTCGTGAAACTAGCTTATAAATTCTAACATTAAAAACAAAATAAATAAAAAACAAAATTTAAAATTAATAACATAAACAAAATTTTGGAAATGAAAGAAATAAAATCACAATAATGAAAAAAAATTAGATTTTCAAAAACTAAATTAATATGAATTTAATGAGAGTATTTGAAGAATTTTAAAAGTCCTAAGCTTAGAAAAATTTACCAAAAAATTTACAGAGTAAAAAATTTTGTATTTTGAAAATGAGAAAATTTCAAAAATACATTTAAATTTATAAAAATTGAATTGAATTCAACATATTATTCAAAATAATAATTAATAAAAATGAAAAAGATGAAAACCTAAAATCCAAAACAAATTTTACCAAAAAATTTTAATACCATAACACTCATGATACTGTAGAAAATTCAATTTTAAATAATAAATTTGACAATTTGATATCTTATGATATAAAATGCTAATATAAAATTTTTTTTAAATATTTTTTTATTTTTTGGGATAAGTATTAGCATAAATACTATACGAGTATTGGTAAAAATATACG
Source organism: Adansonia grandidieri (assembly GCA_038382065.1). Lineage (NCBI taxonomy): Eukaryota > Viridiplantae > Streptophyta > Magnoliopsida > Malvales > Malvaceae > Adansonia > Adansonia grandidieri. The sequence goes on from JBBYHK010000008.1 coordinate 3,608,375, forward strand.
ATGGTCGACTCCCAAAATTTCATAGAAAAATATTGAAAAATTCCAAAAAAAATTAAAATTTGACCTTCATATTATCTATAAAAATAAATTTCAAAATTTATCAAAAAATTTAAAAGCTAATTTTTCTCTTAAATATGTGTCCTTCTTATTTGAGATTTATTCTTTTTAACCCTCGAAATTGCACTTTTTCTATCACATGCATGCACTACCATTTAGGTATACCAAATAGGTTTTGAAGATGCCCAGCCCGCTTAGAGAAAGTCTCCTTCTACCAAGACGGTTGCTAGGTTCTCATTCTCGAATATTTAGGATTATAAAAAAAAAGGGGTTTAGACGAAATTAGGTGTCTAAAGTCATTTTGCCCAAACACAACCCATGGATTTTTCAAAGACTGATAGGTAGAGAATTGAAGGTTGACTGGGAATTGGAGTTACTAACATTGGTGTGTTTAACAGATAATGTTTGACTTTATTGAATGTTTCTGGGCATTCTTCATTCCATTCTCTGAGATCCTTCTTTGGAGTCTGAGGTGGTGGCATATTTTGAATGGTTTTAACTTTCTCTTGGTCAATTTTTATCCTTTTTTCACTAATGATGCAACCCAGTAGCTTTCCAGATATGATATCGAGTGTGTACTTAGCAGGATTTAGTCTTAGTTAGAATTTTTGTAGCCATTCAAAGAGTTTCTAAAGGTCAGAGACATGCTCATCTACTTATGCTGATTTAGCAGTCATGTCATCCACATAGACCATAATCTCTTTATGCATTAGGTCTTAGAAACTGTTGCCATGGCTTTTTAATAAGTTGCCCTTACATATTTAAGTCTAAAAGACATGACCTTATAGCAACATATGTACAAAAGTAGTTTTCTCCGTATCTTCGAGTGCCACTTTGATGTCCTTATAACCTGAAAGTCCATCCATGAAAGAGACCAAGGAATTTCTAGCAATGTTGTTGATCAAAGTGTCAATGTGAGGTAATAGGAAGTTGTCTTTTCAGATTAGCCTGGTTTAAATCCTAATAATCAATACACACTTATATTTTGCCATCTTTCTTAAGAACTAGAATTAGCAACCCATGTTGGATACTTGGCTATAGTAAGAAATCTTGCCTCAAATTGTTTCTTGACTTTTTCCTTGATTTTAAAGAGCATTTTCAGTTTCATCCTCAACTTTTTTTGGACTCATTTGCATTCAAGTTTAAATGAAAGTAAATGTAGCAAAAACTGATCAAATATGCAGCAGAATTTTTGAAACTTTTAATCCTATCATATCAAATTGTGTTGTTATGTACAATAAAACCATCTTAATCAGTTACATGAGTTGTAGATGTAAAAAAATAGTCCAAGAACTTCTCGAACCGTGTGAAAGCTTCAACCAACTAGTCTTCTCCACTATTCTCTAATCCCCAGATGGTAGAGTATGTGGGCACCCTTTATCTCGATCAACTTCAGATTCGTATGGCTTGATTATCCTTATTGACAACCTTGTGCCGCCAGGTTTAGAATCATGAGATATTGTGATTAGAAATCCAGGTGTGGCGCTAAAGTCTAAGAAAAAACTCTTAGCATAAGCCTTTTATTTTTATCTAGCAATAAGAAAGCCCCAATTTTAATTTTTTTAATTAAAATAATTATTTTATTAATTTCATAAAACCTATATATGGTGCTAACCCTATTACGGGTGCCCACTATGATTTAGCCCAAACCTTAGTGTCTGTCAACAATATTTTGGCTCAAATTTATTTTATGACATTTAGCCTATTTTATCTGAATACTGATTGATTCTGGTTAAACTATCAATTTTATTTAGTCAAATAATTTTCATAACTCCAATTCTAATTTGAATTAAAATCAAGGCAATTTTATTCAAATAGAATAATTATGAACTAATTATCAAAATAATAGTTAACTATATTAAAATAATTAATTTAATTGTAAATTAAAATAAATAAATAAATAAAATAATTTTTTAAAATTTACTTAGAATATTATCCATATTTAATTTATAAATAAATATTTTATAAAGATTAAATTAATTATATAAATAATTAATTTCCCATATCTATTTAATTTAAATTAATTCTTACATTTGTCAAAAGATAAATATAATTAATTTAAATTACTAATTCTTGTCTAAATAAATATTTAATCAAATTAAATATATATTCTAAATGAATAATACCAAACAATCATTTTCACTTATTTACTAAAAAAATTGCCCATACTCTTCAAGTGAGTGAATTTGGCATACCGCTTCATCGCATTGAGAATCTTTCAATTTTGGATATTCCAATTGATAACTAATTGTTAAAGAATTATATTGAGCTAGTGGAAGGACCAATTGGACATATATAATTAGGTTCTAATAATCTTTGTATTAATTATTCTATCCTAATTAATTAAATCACATAATTATTAATCTTAGAGTTGTACCACTAAATACCCGAGACTGCACTCCTAATTATATACCGTATTACGTAAGGTTTACAAATAGCCTTTTAGTCCAATGACCTTGTCATTTGTGTAATTCTCTCGTATGATATCCGTGATTAACTTAAGGTTAAAAGTCTATTTTACCTATTTGATCACCTTATCTTAAAGTTCCATTATACTTTCCGTGTGAAAATGATTACTTACCACATGTGAACAATTTATCATTTAACATACAAATGACTGAGGCCTCGTCCATTTTCACTATACCATATAATGCCTTTTAAAATGGTAACCTTAACTCTTTATAGGAGCTATGATTCCCTATCTATAAGTAAAGCTCCTATTGAGTATAAGTCATATGCCCAATGAACTAGCCTAGTAGCTAACTACTTTGAGTCACTTTAGCCCTTGAAACATCAAAGCATACAAGTTATACACATGGAATTAATTACTTACTCAAGATTAAGGTAATTACACAATGAACATCAAAAGTGAATTAATCCATGTAAATGAGCTTATCAAGGGACTAATTGCACTTTGATCTAGTCTAATATATCACTACCTTTGGGTAATATTTTTATGTCTCTACTTAAGAGTCAAATTGCTCTAGATGATCAAGATAAGCCATCTCCCCAATTGGATTTAGTTGATATAATTACTCATATTAACCCCATAGACTATAGATTATTGATTTGGACTATTTACCATAGAATGTTATCTTCTTGCATATGAAGTCCATTATATGCAATATTCTAATGGTATAACCATAAGTAGTCAACGAGCCATTTTTTTACATTTACTTTAACATGTAAATCTAAATGAGGATGAAATAGTAATGATATAATGATAACTCAAACATATATATAAATAATTAGTTCAAAATAATGATATACATCAAAATGTCTTTCATCCTTAAGGCATTCCTAACAATCTCCCACTTATCCTAAGGGAGTAAATGAGTCATGCTCACATCCCTGTACCCTCAACGTACTTTTCAAAACTCTTAGCCATCAGAGTTTTAGCAAAAAGATCAACAAGGTTGTCCTCAGATACAATTTTACAAACATCAATAACTTTTTCCATCACTAGTTCTCTTATACTATGGTATTTCTTGTCATATGTTCTGTCCTCTTATGGTGTCTAGATTCCTCAGTATTTGCTATTGCCATATTATTATCACAATAAAATGTAATAGGTCTATCCATGCTAGGAATTACCTCAAGGTTTCTAAGGAACTTATGAAGCCAAGTTGCTTCCTTAAATGCTTCAGAAGCTGCCACATATTTGGCTTCCATCATGGAGTTAGCCATATAAGTTTGTTTTACACTCTTCCACACAATAGCACCTTATCTTAGGAGAAATATAGACTCGAAAGTCGATTGCCTCAAATCTTTACAAGTTTAGAAGTCTGAATTTGTATATCCTATAAGTGTTAGGTCCCTTTCAGAATATACCAACATATAGTTCCTCGTTCTCTTAAGATACTTAAGTATATGCTTCATGGCTTACCAATGCTTGTTACCAAGGTTTAACTGATATCGACTTACAATACCAACTGCATAACATATCTGGTTGTGTGCAAAACATAGCATACATATGACTACCCACATCGGATGCATAAAAGACTTTGTTCATGAGCTTTCTTTCTTTATATGTCTTAAAATAATCATCCAATGAAAGAATGAATCTTGCTATAAAGGGTTGTGAACACTTCTTGGCATCTTACATTGCATACCATTCAATAATTTTGTCAATGTATAAAGCTTAGGACAAAGTTATCATCTTGTTCTTTTGATCTCTGAAGAGATGAATGCCAAAAGCACAATTAGCTTCCCCTAAATCTTTCATGTCAAACTATTGTCACAACCATAATTTGACTAATGACAAGTTCCATATGTTATTCCCATTAAGTAGTATGTTATCGACGTATAAAATTAGAAATACCATTTTGCCCTTTGTTTTTTTAATATGTTTACAAACATAAGATTCCTCAATGCTTTGTTTAAATCCAAAGACCTTGATTGTTTGGTCAAATCTTCGGTTCCAAGAGCATGAGGCTTGCTTTAATCGGTAAAAAATCTAACAACTTGTAAACTTTCATTTTTCAGCCTTTGACTACAAATCCATATGGTTGCATTATATAGATGCTCTCATCAAAATGGCCATTCAAGAATGTTGTCTTAATGTCCATTTGCCAGATTTTATAATCAAAAGTCATAGTAATGGATAGAAGAATGTGAATGGACTTAATCATCCCAATAGGTAAAAAGGTGTCATTATAGTTGACATCAGCCTTTTGCGTGCATCTTTTTACTACTAGTCTAGCCTTAAAGGTTTTAACTTTTTTTTATCATTTTTTTTGTAAACCCACTTACATCCTATGGGTTTTACCCTTTTAGGAAGGTGTACAAGCTCACAGATCGAATTGGATTTCATCAAATCCATCTTAGTGTTCATAGCCTTCTGCTAGAGCTTTGAATCAACATCACTCATAGTTTTATCATAGGTGACTAGATCATCTTCGTGTTCCCTGGCCTCAATTCGATAAATCCCACCATAATATATGAAGAAATTAGGATTTTTAGAAACCCTCCCACTATGACAAAGCTCCCTAAGTGGTTGCTCGTTTGCATTACTTTTTTTAAAACTTGGAATAGAATCTAAGACTAAAATTTATGGAGCAAGTTTATTTCCTGATAACTCGTCGAGCACCACTTTATTTTGAGGCTTAAAGTCATTCATGTAACTTTTCTCATGGAAGGTTGCATGGGCTGATACAATAACTTTTTGTTCCATCGGGTTATAAAATAGTCCACTCTTTGTTCTCTTGGGATATCTTATAACATGCATAATTCTGAACGAGATTCCAACTTCTTTGCTACCTAATCTAATACATGTGCTGGGCATCTTCATATTTTTATATGCACAAGGAAGGGGTTTTTGCCCTTTCACAACTCGTATGGAGTTTGAGGAACTAATTTACTTGGAACCTAATTTAGAATGTAACCTGTTGTTTGTAGTATATATCCCTAATAAGAATTAAGAGTTTTGAATAACTTATCATAGACCATATAATATCCGATAAGGTTTAAATTTCTTCTCTCTATTACACCATTCTGTTGTAGAATACTTGGTGTAGTCAATTAGGATAATCCTATTTTTTTAGGAGTCTTAGAAATTTATCGGAGAGGCATTCTCTATGTCGATCAGATTAAAGTGTCTTAATGGATTTACCCAGTTACTTCTCCACTTTTGCACAATACTCTTTGAATTTATCAAAGGTTTTGACTATAAGTAATCATCTATGAATGATACATAGTACTTACACCCTCATCGTGCTTTGATATTCATAGGGCCACATACATCAGTATGCATAATTTTTAGAAGTTCTTTAGCCCTTGTACCTTTTGCTTTAAAAAGCTCTTGGTCATTTTACTTTCAAGATAAGACTCATATTGGGGAAGACATACCTCTTTTAGAGATTCTAATGGACCGTCGTTTATCGATCTTTGAATCCTTTCTTAGTTAATATGACCAAATCTTAAATGCCAAAGGTACACCTCATTAGAGTGAGAAGTTTTTAACCTTTTAGAGTTATTCGTTAATACAGTGTCTAGCAGTGAGTATATCTTTGGTTTGATCAAATAAAGATTACCATCTATTCTTCTAGAACGTATAAAAGAATTATTCTTAGGAATCACTATAGTTTTATTAAAAGAAACTGAATAAGAATATTTAATTAAACAAGCGACCAAAATAAAGCCTCTTAAAACTAGGAACATAAAAACAGTCATTTAACAAGATAAATCTAAATTTATCAGATAAAGATGTACATCTCCCACTACTTCTGGTAATACCAAGCTCCCACTATTAGTTCTTAATGAGAGGTTCCTATCAAGTAGACTTATTGTTTCTTTGAACCCTTGCAAAGAAACATAAACATGATAGTGGCTCCAGAATTAATAACCCAAGTGTCTTTTGAATATTCCACTAAACAAGCTTTAATGCAAAGAAGATCCTAACCTTCTTTACTCTTAAAAGTTAGGAATTCCTTGCAAGTTTTCTTAAAGTGACCAACCTTTCCATAATAAAAACATTTTAATTTTTTAAGGTCCTTTGGCTTCTTCTTCTTTTTTTCCTTTTTACCTTTAAATAAAGGAAAAATAGAAGACCTAGAAGCCTTTTGCTTCTTGGAGTTTTGCTATTTCTTTTTCTTGTTCACGGAACTAGAATTAGAAGCAATAGCTAAATTTGTCTCCATCTTAGGTTAATAGCCATCACCTATAAGCCCTTTGCTTCTTAGAGTTTTGCTACTTCTTTTTCTTATTCACGGAACCAGAATTAGAAGCAATAGCTAAATTTGCCTCCATCTTAGGTTAATGGCCATCATTAAGCATGAGTTTGTAAGGTTGTAACTCCCTTATGAGCTTAGTGAGACCTAACTATTTTCTTTCTAGATTATATATAGCCTAAAAACTCATAAAATCTCTAAAAGAATTCTAAACACCATCTTAATTTTTGTGTTATATTCCAACTTAGCACTATGTTCAGAAGCCTCAATAAAGTACCCCATAAGTGTAAACGTATTATCTTTTACTGGAGTCCTTACTTTTTACTTATAGTTCATTAAATTTGTACTAGCTAATTGTCTAGCCAATTTGACTTTACCTCTGAACATATCCTCCAAATTATCCATGATCTATCTAGCAGTGACATATCTCTCGTATTGCTTTTATGAAGCATTTGACAAGCTAGCCAGCATCTAGCAACGTGCTATGTAATTAGACTTTTTCCAATGAGTGTAAAGTAAGAAAGCCTATCCATTAAGTGCATCACGTGAAGGCTCAGGTGGGTAAGGTTTGTCAAGTATGAACTTGTGTTTCTCATAGCTGAGAACGATTAACAGATTTTCTTTCCAGTCTTTAAACTTATCTCCATTCAATTTGTTATTAGCGAAAATTTTAATAAGAGGTGTAGCTAACATTTTGAACTGAAACTAGTAAATATATTCGAAACATTACAATCATGCTCAAGCAAATATAAATAAGATATTTAGCAATTAAACATAGATATATATGTTTCTACACTAAATCTTTACAAAAAATATAGTATTGCAATGGCAATTTTCATCATCTATTGTCTTAAGCCACTAAGGGCTGGTCATAATTCAAATAGCAAAAACATGGATCCCATCTAGTTGATATATGTTACCTTAAATCCTCTTAGCTTAAGACATATATTAATAACTATTTATTGGGCCATCAGTTTAACAAACAGTGCTATGAAAGGAGGTCATTATTAAACCAATCTTGAATGTATAGCCATTGTTTATGAAACCTGCTCCATGCGTTATTCAAGTCATCAAGGGATGATCTCGAAGAGAACATGCCCAAGCATGTTTCCCAAATAATAAATCCAATCTAGTATACCGACAATGGTTAACCACCTACCGATTGGTATGGCTAAGGTAGAACTGATAGAGGTGTTACCATGATTTCAATATATATCAATAATAGAGGCTGTGGGTTTTGTTTGAAACCTTTTCCCAATCAATATTTTAAACAATAAGTAAGGTTTTAATATGCATGATAAATATATGTCTGAGTGGCACTCACTTATTCTATGTGGCATGCTATCAATTATATATATACATCCATCAATAACATATAGACAAATAAATATTTAACCAGCCAAACCATGATCCTACCCTAGAAAATAGAAAAAAATAAGATTACAAAAATTTCATCCAAAGCATAATTTGGGTTTTGAACTTTTTGCTCCATCTACATGTATCGATTTTCATCCATGTAATTTGTTTGTTCATATCCATAAAATATTTAAATATAACCTTTTTTATAATCTGATAAAAAATCCAAATTAAAACATCTATCCTTCAATAGTTACAAGCTCGAGCCTATTTTTTGTGAGAATTTTTGACAAATAATGCTCAAAAAATTCCTTGAAGTCTGAATCCTAACTTTTTTCATGGCCCATATAAGCCTAATACCCTAGTACTAGGCCCCAGATATGCTTGAAACTACCACCTAAGTTCAAGCCCTTCTAGCCCAATAAAATACCCCCAAGTGCACACCCGCATGCTAAGAGTGGGCACACCTTGCCCCAGAGTGCATGCCTTGTATTCCCAAGGTGCACACCTTGCACCTCGGGGGCTCTACCCTTAGTGTGGGTGGGTATGCCTTATACCCCTGGGTGCGCTCGCCCCATAACCAAGGTTGGTGGGCACACACTTCATACCCTCAGGTGCAGCCAAGCCATGCCTCTAGTGCTAGGGTTCGCATCCCAGCAGCACCTTAGGTAGCTAAGGCTACTAAGGTTTGAACCATTGTAGCCTCAGGTTACGATTTTTGGATTTTTTGAGTTTTCAAGGTTTTCCCAATGAGAATACCTATGCCTAGGAACTTTCCACACCATCAAGCTATTGGTTTTGGATAAAAGCTATTGATTCCATATAGCTTTTTAATTATTAAAAAATAAATAGGTTAATTTAAAAATAATTTATGATATCCAGATCTTCATCTTTGATGTACATTTTACAAAAAAAAATTTAAAGAAAATAAAAAACAAACCTATGTGGTGATGATAGACAACATCTAATTGCAAACCCAATAAAAACTAAATACATTAATTCTAAAATCTAAGGGAGCATGATCGGCAAAAAAATAATATATATCATGATAAACAACATAATAGAAATCCTAGAATGCCAACTCTCTAATAATTAAATCCATACATTTTTAAGGAGAAATTTTGATTAAAAAGTTTTATGTATATAACATAATCATAACTAGCTTGGATACCAATTGTAAGAAAACCTAATCAAATGCATAGTGAAATTTTTAAAATTTTTAATCTGATTGTACTAAATCATTTTGTTATATACAATAAAACTATCTTAATCAACTACCTAAGTTGAAGATCTGAAGATGCCATCTAAGAATTCTTGGATTTGTGTAAGTTTCAACCAACTAGCTTTCTCCAATTCCTGGATGGTAGAGTGTGTGGGCACTCTTTGTCTCGATCAACTATGGATTCGTATGGCTTGATTCCTCTTAATGACCACCTTATGCCACCAAGTTTAGAATTATGAGATATTGTGATTAGAAACCTCTAGGTGTGGTGACAAAGTCAAAGAAAAAACATTAGGCATAAACCTCTTATTTATGTCGGGTAACACGGTAGCCCTAATTTTAATTTTTTAATTAAAATAATTATTTTATTAATTTCATAAAACCCATATATGGTGCCAACCCTAGTATGGGTGTCTACTATAATTTAGCCTAAACCCTGGTGTCCAAAAACAATATTTTAGCCCAAATTTATTTTATGGAATTTAGCCTGTTTAATCTAAATTCTATTTAAGTCTGATTAAATTGTTAATTTTATTTAGCCCAATAATTTTTCATAACTCTAGTTCTAATTTGAAATAAAATCATGGCAATTTTATTTGAATAAATAAATAATACCAAAAAATCACTTTCATTTATTTATTAAAGAAAATGCCTACACCTCTAAAGTAAGTGAATTCTACGTACCACTCACCATATTAGGAATATTTTGTTTATGGATATTCCAATCAACAACCAACCATTGAGGAATTATATTAAGCTAGTGGAAGGACCAATTAGACATATAAAATTATGCTCCGATAATCTATGTACTAATTATTTTATCCTAAATAATTAATTGTAGAATTATTAATCTCAGAGTCATACCACTAAAGACCTTAGGTTGCACTCCCAATTATATACCATATTATGTAAGCTTTATAAATAGCCTTTTAGTCCATTTTACCGTGATCAACTTTAGGTTAAAAGTCTATTTTACCGACTTAATCACCTTATCTTAAAGTTCTATTACACTTTTCATGTAAAAATGATTGTTCATTGGATGTGAACAATTTATCATTTGACATACAAATGATTGAGGCCTTGTCTATTTCCACTATACCGTAAAATGCCTGCTAAAAGGATAACCTTAACTCTTTTTGGGAGCTATGATTCTATATCTATAAGTAAAGCTCTCATCGACTATAAGTCATATGCCCAACGAATGAGTCCAGTGGCTTACTACTTTGAGATGCTTTAGTCTTTGGAACATCCAAGCATACAAGTTATACACATAGAGTCAATTACGTACTTAGGATTAAGGTAATTACACAATGAACATCAAAAGTGAATTAATATATGTAAATAGACTTGTTAATAAACTAATTGCACTTTGGTCTAGTCCAGTATACTTAAGTAACAACTTGTGTTTATACTTACCTTACAATGTTGCCTTCTCGCATATAAAGTCCATCATATGTAAAATTCAAATAGTATAAACACAAGTAGTCAACAAGCCATATTTGCTTACATTTACTTTAACATGTAAGTCTAAATGAGGATGGAATAACAATGATATAATGATAACTTGAATATCTATAAATAATCAAATCAAAATAATGGAATGCATCAAATTGTCTTTTATCTTTAGGGCATTCATGGTAGCCTATGGACCACAACATCGGTCTCTAGTCCAAGCATGTCCTAATATGACTAGGCAAATACGTTTTAGTACTCTTTAAGTAAGTTTATTAATTTAGTTCTAGTAAAGGGGTTTCTAGAAGTTTTGATCTTGCCCTCTTTTTGATCCTTTTCAGTCCCAAAGTTTATGACTTCGATTGGCCCTTCACAGGGCAAAATCTATTTTCCTTCATGCTGGACTAATCGTAATAGATTTAATGGCAAAAGACTCCTCTTTCTTTATTAGAATCAACTTCACTGGTAGAGATTGGTAATTCAAAATGGATCTTTAAGAGCTCATTAAAGACATCTATGTCACTTCTATCAAAGCTGAAAGAGAAAGGAAATAAACAATATAGGCAAAGTATGTAAAAACAAAGAGTTTGAGCAAAGTTCAAGAATAAAGTAGGCACACAAGATGAAATACTTTATGCAAAAATCATTTTTATTAACAATTCTTGATAAAAGATGCCATATTACATAGAACGCCTACATGTTATTAGGCAGAAGCAAGTAGGTTTCAATTTCTAACTACATGAAAACAAACTAAAAAAGGGTAGGGATTCTTGACACCTCACCACTGTTAAGAACAAATTTTGATGGATAGGGATGGATTTTATTGCTCGACTCTGATGGTCTTGGTTGGTTATTGATGGTGTTAGTGTAGACATTGTAGAGTGCCTGATTCAAAAATGACCAAGACATCCTTGGTTTTCACTTTTGATTGATTTGGATTTATATGTCCTCCTGAATAGAAAGCCTTATAAATTGAAGGGACTACCATTAGCTTTGGCCTTAATTCTTGACCTAACAAACAGGCTAATCTTTGGTCCTTAGCTATCTTAACTTGTTGTTTCTTATACTACATGTCGATTTCAAAGCTTAGGGCTTACTTATCAACTTGACTAATGACTTTCAAAGCTCCACCACACCTTGTAAATTCTTAACATGCATTTCAACTTGGCAACCCTTGCCAACTGTCAACTTCAAGCACCTATAGGTATTCCTTGACAACTGAGGCTTAACTATTACTAGGCCCTCTCTTATGATTATAGCATTGACAAACTCAATTGACTAGAAGGACGGCGTAGGCATGTCTTTCCTTAGTTCAATGCAAGTACCATTAGTAAAAATGGTGGCAATCATCTCTTATTTAGGCCCAATATTGACTACTTTATCATTGATCATGAACTTTAGCTTTTGATGCAAAGATAATAATACGACCCTGACTAAATGTATCCAAGGCCTTTCTAGTAGACAATTATAGGGTGGAACAATGTCCATTACCTGAAACTCAATCTAATAAGTGTATGGGCCGATCTAAAAAGCAATGGTGATGTTTTTAATGACTTGTGACTATTTTATCGAATGCTCACACTACTGTGTAGTTGTCTTTGATATGAAATGCATTCATAGAAAGCTTGTTTAAGGTGGCTAAAGGCATGACATTGAAGGTAAAGCCATTATCTATAAGAAGCTTTGGTAAAATATGACCTTTATAATATAGTGATATGTAGAGCTTTATAGCTACCTCTACCTTTGGGATGGATCTCATCATCGGTGAACAAGATATAGTTGTCAACAGTGATGTTGTTCACTAGAAGGTCCAATTTCTCTGCCAAAATTTTTGATGGCACATAAACTTTATTCAACACTTTCAAGAATGCATTTCAATGAACTTCTGAGTTAAGAAGTAGAAATGACATAGAAATCTTTGCTAGTTGTTTACTTAGTTGATCAATGATACTATAATCATCGTGCTTAATGAATTTCAAAATCTTGGAGGCTTCTTTTTTGCCTACCATCTTTTTTACTTTCCTAAACTCCAGGTTTTTTGTTTTATCTTGAGATAGGTCAACTACCATGAAAGCATTACTTTTCTAACTATCTTGAGCTGAAAGTGCATAACATCTACCATTATAGTTAAATGGCTGACTCCTAACAAGTTGATAATAGCGATAAGCTAGTAGGCTCTTCGATCATCATAACTTGGCCTTCATAATTTTAAGGGATAGTTTTGTCTCTCTTATATGAAATAAGGGCCTCTATGGATAGCCTCAGCATAAGTGTTGATGAACTCGCCCTAGAGTTTAATTGTCTATAGATGATGAGGGGTTGTCCTCTCTCATATAAGGGTTGGGTCATTCCTTCCTAATTATGTTTATAGCTTTGAAGGAATCTGCTTGCTTCTTATCATAGAATTCAATTCTACCTTATCCATCATTCTTTGAATCATTACAAAGAATTCTTTGCATGTTTGGAAGTTATGGCTATGAAGTATGTAGAAGTCACAAAAATTGATAAGTTCTTCTTCTGATTTTTTTACAACATTAAGCATTTTTGCCTAAATCAATATCCACCAAACTAGACTCATTGGAGTCTTGACTTCCTCTATGCTTCTCTTGACTTCACAATCATCTTCAAAACTGCTTATATTCACTGTCAGCTTGGCATGGTTTGGTAAAGGATTTGCAGCAACATTTAACCCTTAATTTATTTTGAGTTATAGAATCTTTAAATTAATAAGGCTTTATACCCTCCACTTAAAAGAAATGCAGTTTTCAATATCGTGCCTCGCTGCCTTAGCATGGTAGTTGCAATAGGTGTAGGGTTTTACCACTGAGGGTATGGAGGTTTCTTCTCTAAGAGATATATGGAAATAATTAGATACCTTTGGAACAAAGCTTGATAAAGCTCCTTATAGGTTAAGAGGGGATAGGGTCAAGCTGTGGTCTTCGCTAGTTTGCACCTTAATTATTTAGTGCATTGTTGATAGGATTGTTGACATTTTTATTTAGCTTGCAATTGATTACTTTATAGGAGATTTAATGAGATAGTAAATGATGGGTTATAGGTTGTAGCGTCAACTAGCTGAAGAAAGATCATGACTAGGTTAGGGTAGGTGCACCTAAGTAGTAAAGATTAGGCACTTAATACTAGCTCGATTGAGATGGGTTGGCATAGCTTATGGCATTTACCTTTTCTTTTTTTCTTCTTAGGAGCAAGCTTTTTACTTGACCCAGTCCTGCCACTTTTGATTGCTGCTTTAATCTTCTAGCCTGATAGAATGGTTAGGGAACTTCTTAGTAACATTCCTTATAAGTTTTTATAATATAGGGCGCATTAGGTGTTAATGAATGTCATGGTCATTTTTTTCAGTTAGAGGGGGCTAGACCAAAGTAGCCTCTTTTCTCTACCATTGACCATATTGCCTAAAGTTTTTGGAGGGCTTTTTCTCTAGATTCATAAAAGAGAAACAATTGAGGGCCCAATCCAACACATATTGGTATTAGTTCAAGAAGGCCCTAGCCAAGTCGACTAATGATTGAATCTTGACGTTATCAAGCTTGATGTAGCATCAGATGGTTGCCCTGGTCAAATTATGTTAAAAATAGTGAACGAAAAGATTATTGTTTTTCTCAAACTTGACCATCTTTTTGAGGTATATTTGAATATGTACGATAGGATTAATAGTTCTGTTAAATTTCTTAAACTTCAGGATCTTGCACTTTGAGGGAATGACAAGGCTGGAACCAGAGACAAAGATTCTGCATCCACAGCTTTGAACTTGTTGTTCCCCTCGATGGCTCGGAGATGCTTCTCTAATAGCTAAATCTTGTCCATGTCTTCGACAAATGTTGTAGGCTTTTAACCATTTGTCTTCTCTTGATCATCATGGTCAAGGGTCATGGGATAGGTTGGGGAAGCTGCACGCTCACCCCTTAAATTCAAGGATAATTCATTTGCCAATATGGGATTCAAATAGATAATTAGTGGGATCAGTGGTGCTAGAGTAGTATTGGGTTTGTGCTCTTGATGAGTCTTTTCTTAAATTGCCTCAGTACTACCAGTAGGATAATTTTTTGGGTTAATCAAGTTTTTCATTATTTGTAGTACTAACCTATCCCTTTTTTTAGAGGCTATTAATAGTTCATTGGGCTTCATGATTTGTACCGGCATCTCGTCTTACAAATAAAGCACTTAGTCTTAAGACTCCTTATACATTAACTTAAGTCATTCTATACACACTTCATGATTGCTTTCCATGATTTGTTTGCGATGATAGGTATGCTAGTAGTATAGGATGATTGGTTCTGTGTTCTCTACTTGGTTTTAGAATCCCTTGCACTTTTATGGCCATTCTCATATTAGACTTTGTTAAAATGTATTTATTAATGATTATTTATAAGGAGATGATGATGAATATAGGGACATGACAATAGATGATTATGGATACATATACTAGAATAAGACAACAAAAGAATATAGTCAGTTATGCGAACGCAATAGAGAATTGGTTTGTAGAACAACTTCATCAATAGTATTTTTCATAGAGTAACAAACAAAGCTTTGATTACATTATTTTATCATGTGTTCCAAGAAACTCAACAACTACTTTTCATGGTCCCCAATAGGTACAATGTCTTACTTTAAAGATCGAGCTATCTCAGCCATATCATATGCCACCATCGAGGCTACCTGAATTTGCTTGGTGAAGTGATGGTGGTGCTCTTGATAAGTTAAGTGTGCCTAGTCAATCACTACCCACCATTCTTGTTCAAACTGCTTAGAGGCTCTCATCAACTCATCGATATGGTCTCAGTGATCTTGGAGAAAATGTTCCAAATTTTGAATGCTGAGTAAGAAAGCTTTACTCTCAACCATATCTGCCTTTAAATTGCACACCTAAGCTTCTAAACGTTTAATTTTTCTAATTGGTTAAGATGATAGCATGAGCCCTAATGAGCTTTTCCTCATTGATTTTAGCTTCTTTTTTCTACTGATTTAGCATTTTGTGGAGGGCAACAAATTTTGCCTCCTATTCAGCGATGTCTTACCAGTGCTTCGTGACTTGCTTGCTTTTCTAAGTGCCATGTAGTTTTTCTTCATACTCTTAGGATCTTCTTTGAGATAATTTCTCTTTTTTATGACTCGATTCATCCTGCCATCCCAGAGATAGATGCCTATCTCTAATTAACTCTTTTTATCCTTTAGATGAGTGATTTTGGCAACAGAGGTCAACTTTTTCTTATTCGAGTTCCCATTTAAGTAATTCAATTTCTGAGAAGGACTTATCAATTGGTACTTGTGACGTCTCAACACTAGATAACTGTAAGTTGTTATTAGTATGATAGATCCTCCATTCATTGCACCCAAGAGTCATGCTGCTTCCTTTCTAATACTTTTCCATGCAATGAATTTACCCCCAAGCATGGAAGACTACCTGGACTTTTGACTTGTAATCAGGCTCACCCTAATTGAAGTCCTAGTGTTCGAGGTCTTGACTTAAAAGGATGAATTATTGATACTAAAACTATCACAAAACTAATAGAGGGGCATAGTTGGTGGCTCCCCCTAATCCCGTAAGTGGAACGCAATTAAAATTTTTGCATCTATATATGTTGGACTAAGAGGAAAACCATAAGGCTTTCACGTGACCTCTTCTCCTTTGAGGTTCCAAAAATTTTGGACCCATTACTTCTTAGACTTATCTTGAAGCCATTTCTTCTCAAGGACTGTAGAGATAGGGCTGAAATTAGGTAAGAAATTATGCAATATTCTTTCTTTTTGAGGCAAAAAATGGTTGATGAGCCAAATATGAAAGAAAAAGGCATATCAGATGAATAGACCTATCCCTATTTTCTTGTATAAGATAAGGGGTCAAATAGTTTCAGCAATAATAGTGGGTACAGGGTTGATATTGCAGCACAATTGAGAAAAGAAATCCATGACTAAAACTTCAACACAACCCAAAATATTTGGGAATATGACCATTCTGTATATAGCTAGTGCGTAGACATCTTGAATTTTCTTCATATCAATAAGACTCACTATTGCTTCCTTTAGACTAAACTAAGAAATGCAATCACTGTTCCCTTTCACCTTAATATGTCTATCAATCCATGGCTCTGCAGCTTCGAGGATCTATGCTAGCCTCTTCTTAAATGGTGGAGGTTATGCTGCTTTACAGTACTTCTTATGAGACTTAACTTTTTTGAAGTTGATTAGGGACGTGTATTCATCAACCATGGGACCAAATCTTTTCAATTAAAGGTAAAGCATCAACATGTTGGGTTCTAAAACTGTTACTGCTCACAATAGGTTAACATCCAACCAAACTTAGAGTAAGAGGGCTATGTCTCCATACCTTTTCATAAATGATTCCCTCTCAATATGGTTCTAACTAGCCTATAAATGCTTCAGGTCTTTTTAGTCATTCTGAAAGCACCTTATATTAACCTTTTTATTCATTGTTGAGACATAAACAAGCTTATGAATATCCCCATCTTCACACTATTGACATTTTAACCATGCTATGACAATAGAGGCAGACTTGACAATAGAGGCAGACTATTGTTTTATGACAGACACCCCTTGCTAAACACTGGAACCTTAACCAACTATCCCATGATGGTGATTATGATAGATGATATGTGTAATAACTGGCAAAATAAAAGGAAAGGAAATAGGTTATTAACAATAATACAAACACAAATACAGAATAAAAGAATATAAATAACTCATGGAAAATGCCTCAACAATAGATGTTATAATGTCTAAAGGTGAATATGATAAACGTAGTATCATGATAGGCTAAGCACTTGCAGATAGCATAATGATGTGTTCAAGTTAAAAAAAGACACCCTTTTTAAAGTGGTATATACCTTGAGAGATAAGTTAACAACTTGTAGTAGTGTACGTATGCCATCACCTAGCGCTTAACATGCATTAATCCATTGGTCTGGCAGCATAATGGCTTATTCGAGTGAAGTTTTGCCTTTATCGAAATGGTATAATGCCTTTAGGGACAAAACTAAATGACTAGGTAGTGAAGTTTTTCCATTACCACCTATGGTATGATATGCATTAAGTTGCTATTCGGATAGCACAATGACTTATTTGGGTTGGTAATGACTCTTCAAGGTAATATAGAGCCCTGTAAGTGGCGACATTCATTTCCCATCACTTACTTATTGAAAAGGGTTAGTCATTAATCAGATAGCATAATGGTATGCCTTGGTGAAGTAATGAGACATGAGAGGTCTTTAGGGCAGTAAATGATAAACACAGGTAGCAATGTTCATTCATTATTGCCTATGTAACTATGGTATGCAAGAATTAAGGTTAAAAGTGTTTCCCTAAGTATACTTATTCTTTAGGTTATTCTAGTAGTATTTCGGTATGGCCCAACACAATTTTGCTCCTAGGGCTCACATATAGGTTTAGGTTAACATCTAGAACGGTATTCAAATCGCTCATTTACGTGGTAAGGATAGCAGTAACAACTTAATCCTAGGCCTATTGCAGGCTTGGCGAAATAGGTTCAATTTGGTGGATGTATTCCTTATGCAAATGTGAAGGGTTACTCACCACTGGCATAGGTAATTTACACCTTAGAAGGCATTACTATGCCTTTATAGAGGGGTGCTCATGAAGACGGATAGTGCACTTCTTCCTAATAATTAGGACCTTAACCATACCATGGAGTTTGGTAGGAATCTAATGTAAATGCATGTGCACGGTGTGTGTCGAGGATACAATCAAACCTTTTATTTGCCCCTCTATTGCTATATTTATCAAATCGATATTATTTGAGAATTAGGTAGTTCTTGATGATCTTGTGACAAAAATCATAAGAAATAAAAGGTTAATGGACAAAAATGGAAGGGGTTATAGTTGAATAATGATTGAAAACTAAAGAAACTGAGAACCGAGTAAAACACGATTAGTTTTAAGCCTAACTCTCTAAATTAGTCCCCAATGAAGTCGTCAAGCGATTGACACCATACCTTCCCCTTCACCGCAAAAGAGAGTGCAGATGACCTAAAAATGTTTGATCTTGATCAAGAATTTTCCTTCCAATTGAGACTCTTTTCTTTTTGTGATGTGATTAGCGAGTTAAAAAGTATGGGTTCTTAATTCTTGATCGTGAAAGGGGACCATCAAACGAATAGCTCATATAACTAGTCTCAGGTGACCATAAATGATGACCAATTATCGGAGTCGCTACAAATTATTTAGGCCAGGCATGATTAGGTGCATATTGAAATTGATGCTTTGAGTAATGAAACTTAAAATATTGATTCCACAGTCTGCATGGTCTAAAGATTCACCGACTGGGTTCGGTAGTTGATACCAGAAAGTATAAACCTCCTTATAACATTTAAAATCAGTAACATTCTAGCTGTGTCTAAACTTATTTTTGGTTTCCTTAGTTTTGGCTAGTCATTATTTTGATATATCCCCTTTTAATGTAGGATTTTGAATAAAATGATAAACTCAGGTTTTTAAAGAAAATTTGAATCTCATACTGGGGTGGGGAGCATTGAGAGTTTGAACTAAAATGATCTTCGGATTTAACTTTGAAAAATTGGGTGTTCCATGTCAAGGACTAGGGAGATATTGACATGAAACATCACCTTTATAACTTTTTTGAAAAATAATTTTGGCAAGTATGAATGCACAATGAACAACAAAAAGGAAAATGGTTAGTAAGACGATAAAAGAGATGATATTGCATAAAACAAATCACATAAGACAAAAAAGGAAAAATAAAGAAGAGGCGATCAAAATGTATCTCATAATTGTCATCGATTATCTTGAAATAACCAAGTTGACAATTTTAGAGAAGTGGTTAGATCCATTGATTAATTAAGGTGCAAAAATTGGTTAAAATCTTGATGAGTTCAGAGAAATCAAAAAGAGAGAAAATTTTAATTTTGATGATTTTTGAAAAGTAAGGTTATAGTATAACCATGGATAAAGTTTTCGATGATCTTTGGAAATATAAGCATGAAGGATTTATCTTGAAAAAAGTTCGATGATTTCCTGACAAAAATGACATTTTGATAATTCTTAACGAAAATAGGCGATTTTCGATAAAAGAAGAAAAAATTCATAAAAATAAGGATGATAAGTCTTAAAAAATTTTTCATGCCTTTGATCCGAGCCTACAACGGTCTATATGTTCTTTTTAACTCGAGGAGTTAATTGGATTACATGGAAGCATCAGAATAACTCACAGTGGAAATTCGAAGAAATCGACTAATTTTGACAATTATTAAAAATAGGGGATAGCGTTGTGTTATCCCCTATCTTGATTTTATTCTAGAAAAATTCAAAGATTCCAAAGGTCGTGTTAGGTACAATTGAAAAGGTAACTCAATAGAGATTGATAGACAAATATTCTAGAAATCCCAAAAAGTTTTCTTCTAGGCAGAATAATTTTTAAAGTCGTGACTAGTTTGACATTAATAGCATATGCAAGGGAGGTGATGCAATTGACTTTGAAAAATCATCCTGGACTCATTCAAAATCATTAAATCATAAACAATATCATTCTTGAAAAAGAATTTCCCAAAATTTTTAGAAAAAATATTTTAAAAATTTTAAAAAATCATCTGATGGGTTGAAATGGCCCAAGCAACATATAAATTATGGATTCCATGGGTTCCAGATAGCATTGGTTCAAAAAATCATAACTGCCTCAACCGAAGTGATCCAAGGGATAACGAGATACTGTGGAAAAGGTAATTTAAAACCCTTTCTAGGAAAAATATTCAAAAATTCATGAAAAATGTTT
Organism: Adansonia grandidieri; assembly: GCA_038382065.1. Lineage (NCBI taxonomy): Eukaryota > Viridiplantae > Streptophyta > Magnoliopsida > Malvales > Malvaceae > Adansonia > Adansonia grandidieri. The sequence goes on from JBBYHK010000008.1 coordinate 3,628,917, forward strand.
GATGGTTCAAAAATGATTTTTCAAGTTGTGACTATAGTGCTGCCAAGGCAAAAACAGGGAACTTTTTTAGTTATTACGAGTTTCTTAGGTCTAGGCTTGGGCCATGGACATTTTGTGATAGAAAAAAATTTTTGACATAGGTTTCACAAGCTTATAGGCATAGGCCATGGACATCAAAATGTTTGTGATAGAAAAGTATTAGTGATATTGGCTTCACAAGCTTATTCCATATCCCAGGGTAGTTTGGGACAATGAAACAACCCATTAATTATGCCATAAACACAAAGACTCTAAGCAAAAAGATAAGGCATAAACAATTTTGGAGACTAAAAAGAGGCATTTATTTTGAAAACAAAACATTTCACCTCAATAATCCTTTAATCCAAACATAAAAATTTAATTTCCCAGATCAATGCAATAACAACCTTAAGTCCATGTTAATCTTCATTTATTAAGGTTAACATAACCTTAACATGAGGGTTTTAGGAAAACCAATTTTTAACAATCACAAATAAGCCTTTTAACAAAAATGATGAACTAAAGATGATATTCATGCTAATAAACATGGTAGAAATTTTCAAATATATGAAGATGACATTTAAGCGTGGAAATGATATAATATATGAAAAGATAAGCATAAGAATGCATGGAGATAACAGTTGAATGCATGATATCAAGAATTATGCCATGGAACTTATGTAAACATGCTGGAATAAAGAATAAATGCTTATCAGACTTTTATGGCAGCATCAAAACTCATCACCAAGATGAAACACGTACATAGTAATGAAAAAACATGATAGAGAGATCAACAATGCACCAAAACAACTTAAATCTACGATATCCATGACCACAAAATGCATAAGAATCCTAAAATAAGGTCATGGCTAGCATGTTAGAGCACACTAAAATGATAAGAAATGCAAAAAAAAAAAAAGTAAACAGAGGAAGAAAGGATAATGAATATACCCTAAAACTTTGAAAACCTTGTTGGTAGTGTTAAGCATAACAGATTTTAAAATTGTAGCTTACTTTTCAACCTTCCCTTGTTATGATTTAAGTAAGAAAAGGTGGCTAAGAATGAGTTTGAAGGTCGTTATATGAATAATAGGGTGTTTTGTGAGGAATAGTGATGGTTTTAAAGGGTTTTAGGGTGGTTTTCGAAAGGCTGAGGAAGAGCTATGGGAATGAAGTTTTTTGGAGTCTAGAGGCTAATCTAAAAATGTATATCCCTTTTTTAGCTAAGCTTATAACATATCTTATATAAGATTCATTATTAGCCTTCAAAAACCTAGGAATGGTAGGCTATTTGAGTCATTTAAGGTAGACAAAATGATGACTCATGTACCAAAGAAAAACCTTTCAACATTTTATTGGTTGAGGCATAGTTCTGGCACCAATAACAAGCCATGAATAGGTTGGTATTATGAGTAAGGTAATGCTTGCCCTTCATCAACCAACATTTTCTTATGAAATGCCATGTGACATTTAATAGATCATTCAAAAATGTTAAAACCCAATATTTGAGCCCAAAAATAAAGTCCATATGATTTGTATGAAGTTGCATCTAATTTTGGATGATTTTTTAGGCCAATGTCATGATCAAATCTGAGTTTTAGAGCCATCATATAAAATGAGCAAAATGTCTTGAATAGGCCAAAAATAACATTGACCTATCAATACAAGGTTTCTTGAATTGATACTAAGGGCTAATTTTTGCTTTAGGTTTTGAGACCATGAAGCTGGTATCAATACCTGGCCTTCCAATATCAATATAATGAACATTATGTCGACACCATGCACAAAATTTTTGTAGATATTAGTACTCTTTAGCCTGTATTGATACATATTGACCTAAAGTTGTGATTTTAGCTTCGAGACAACCTAGTATTGATACCAAAGCCTTTTTGACCAATACCATAGCCAAGATTTCCCTTAAGTATCGATACCTTATGTCTTATGTCGATACACTTTGACCAAAATTCACGATTTGAGCTTTGAAATAGCCTAGTATCTTTACCATAGTAAATGTATCGATATATGGCCCTTTATATCAACATCAACAATGATTCTTTGGACTTTGATAATATGGAAGCTTTGTATCAAGATTTAAAGGCCATGTATCAATACTTATTCACACAAATGCAGATTTTATGCATTTTTGGCTCTTCGGACACCTTGCTTTAGCTAAAATGATGGATGACTGACCCATGCTTGCTTAAATAACCTTGATAACACTTCAAATAATAACCCTTGATGCCTTGAATGGTGGCCCAGACAAAAAAGGGTGTCTATAAGACCTTTTGAAAATAAACATATAGGTGGTGCCTTTTTAGGTTTACTTAAAGCCCGATTAAAACTATTTTTAACTAGGTTGTCCAAGATTCAACCTTAGTAGTAATATGCAACCCAAAAACATCCCATAGATGGCCAAACCATGCACCAAGTGCGTTAATAAGCCCAACTTGGAGTAATTCACACCTAAACTCCCTTGTTTTGTTAATTTAAGGCTTTTATCCTAAACCTCTAATTCACTTGTTGGACAATTTAATCCACAATAATTTCTAGCCTATGTAAAACAATTTTGTTTCATGTGAATAATATTAAATAATTAATTAAATAATTATCATATAATATAATTAATTCCCAAATACAAATATTTTGCTTATCCAAAATTTTTCTTTAACTCTTCAATTTATCTTTTATTCAATTAAGTCCAACTTAATTGAACACCAAATTTAATTCAACAATTTTGTTCTATTGTGTGTGACCCATTGGGTTCCCAATGTGTTGGCAATGAAAATAAATAATCTTATTAACTAAGTTCATAGATCAAGAGTGGGATATAGCAACCCATCATGACCACCCAAATGTTAACATAAAAAAACATGACTTCTTTAAAGCCTTTCAGTAACCAGCCTATTAGTGGACTATGGTCCTTTCACTAGATATCCCAAATTAAAGATGAGCATGGTGCATTGTCTTCCCAAACCTCTCCCTGTGTTAGTTCTTGCAATTCATGGTCAATGATTATGAATCTATGAAGAACCATTCTTTATAATTTGCTATGCTCTAGCCAGATACTTTAATTCAATTAACCATAGTCAAGATCATTTGATATATGTCTCTCATGTCATTTGGAGTGGTGAATCCACTCTGGATCACTCATTCATCTTTATTATGTTTCATATCATACCTAAAACCACCCTTATTTTGTATCCATCCATTGTGAACCTATTTTTGATAATCTCTAAGTATATTACTCCACATACAAGATGAGCTGGTATCATAAGTTTAAGGACTAATATACACGACTGGCATATGAAAACATCCTCCATAGACTAGAATGACTTATACCAAATAGAGTTCTTATTCGAGCTATGTTCAGTGAACTTATTTCCATAAAACAAGCACCCACATGTTATTCTTAAGTATCTTATACACTTTAACTTCTATTAGATAGAGTTGAATGTATCCAATGTATGGAGGTTTAGCATATGCTAGTCTTTGTGCATTGCCAATACCCTATCTTAACAACAAAATGACTAGGAATCTTTTTAGAAACATAGCTTTAATGCATAAGGATTTCTCATCATAACTCATTACTATTTTTGCAAGGCCACTGTGTTTCAAGGGTTTTATCTAATTAATATTTGCATGGATGTTTATCACGCCATTAATATAAAGGAAAACCTTATGTTGCTTAAATTAGAACATGAATATTGCTATTTGACCATGTATCATATGCCCCACTTTAATTGGTTCAAGGGCAGACACTAACATCTCCCACTTGCACTTGAAGTAATCGTATTACTCTATGCTGAGTGTATGTCTAATTCATTAATGATAATCTCTATTTTATCAAGTCATCAAAATATTTGGACCCAATGAGACTATGATTTCAATCTTATTACTTAGTTATCATAAATAACTATGTGAATCAATTTATTCACCTGATAACTCAAGGTCCAAAACAAATATCTTTAGAAGCCTTTTAATAAAATGATTTGCTTGATGGCTTAGTATACAAATATGTAATTTTTCTTATTGAAACTCATTTCAATATTACATCCAAGTATGTATAACTTTTGTTTATAATTTATTCATGAATATTAACCTTTAATAATTCATGAGCACTCCAACTAAATCTCAATAGTTTAAAACTTCTTAATTCAATCGTTAACTAGATCTGAATTTAAGTTAATTAGGCTACTTTGATTTGATGATAATAATTTTACTAAGATTTATTAAATAAGGAAATCATAAAAGTATGGCATCCATATGCCAACAATAAAAGATATATGTTTAAAACATTTATCCTAAAAAAATTCCTAAGATTAGTCCATAAAACTAAAATTAAAACATCCAATGTTTTAATAATAAATCATAGAAAATGAAAGTTCTCAGTAACTTTCAAGCATAGGGGTGCAAACCTAATCCTTATCATCCAGGTTGCCTTCTTTTCATTAGTCCATCTTTATTTGTCATTCCCTTTATCATTATCATTGGTCCCTACAATATGTTAAACATATTTAGTACTCATAATGAGTTATGATATACCCAATGAAAGTAAATGAATTATTTGAATTTAGTTTTGAGGTCAAAACTTTCTTCAACTTTTTAACCTTCACTGACTCAAGGTAGTCTTTGCAGTTTTTCCTCCAATGACTAAGCTTTTCGCAATGGTGACAAGCTCCCTTGTTAGTCCCTTATTTGCCCTTCACTTCATCAAACAACTTCAAAATCTTTGAGTCAAAAGATCCATCTTTTCTTTTTTTTTCTTGGATTTCTTAGAAGTTGAAGTTGAAGCAACTAAGTGGACAGCTTTTTGTTTTGTGGGAGACTTCTCTGCCATAGTCAACATGTTCAACAATCCTAAAAGGGATGTTTCTAGGTGATTCATGTTGAAGTTCAACACAAACTGTGAAAAAATTAGAGGCAAAAAGGAAATAACTAGATCAATAGCTAACTTATTATCCATCAACCAACCCAACTATTCCAAATAAGTGATCTAGCCAATCATTTAAGCATATAAGTCCTAATAAGAGTTCCTTCAGATATCTGTTTAGAACAATCCTTTAAGATGTCAAATCTCTCAGTGTGCCTTTCTTTATCGAACAATTCTTTAAGGTTCAAGATGATGTTTAAAGCGCCCATGCCTTCATGTTCATTTTGTAGATCAGGTGCCATGCTAGCTATCATCACCCATGTAATCTACATAAGATTATCTTTATGAACTCTATAAGCATCTCTTTCTTCGTATGATGCATCAAGTTCTGGGCTAGCAGGCATGGGTTTATCAAGGACGTAAGCCTTATGTTCTTATGCTAAAATTATTTTGACATTGCAGAGTCATTAAATGGCCAGTCTATTAGCTCAAGGAAAAGATTAAACCAAGAAAGGGTGAATTGGTTCTACAAGAACTTGATAAGTTTGAGATAAATTGAAAATAAAAAGGAGTTAAGGGTAAGAAAAACATACAACAATATATAAAGGTTCAATCCATGAACTCGGCACCTACATCCTCTCTTCTTGGTATTTTATTACCAAGGCGATTCCCACGATTGACTAATGAAATTGTTTACCTTTAATGATAAGGTATAACCTCACACCTTTATCTTTTAAGGCTTAGATAAAACCTTTTAATCCCTTTGAGAATTCTCTCAAATTCTCAAATGTTTTCACTCACTTTCACATAACCCTTTTTATGATATGAATAAAGTATTTGCAAACAAATTGAACCTATAGTAGGTGGATGTTTCCTGGAATTAAAGTACAAGGTGAATGAAATACAAATAGACTTGGAAGAGTATAAATTTGATACAAGAAAAATGAAGAATTGGAAGAATTTGAGCTTTTGTTGTTTAATGCTTGATTGATCTTTGTATCTCTTACTTCTTCAGTTATTGGGAACCTCTATTTATAGCTTGAAATTGATTTACAGATGTTGGACATTTAATGTGGTGGTTGGAAAGCCATTGTAGCCTTCATAAATGCTTGTTTCTATTTAAACTCGCGCTATGGTATCGATACAACACCAATGGTATCGATACAAGAATAAAAAAGAGTGATCATCACAGCCAGTTGTATCGATACAAAGGGCTGAGTATCGATACCTACTAAGCTGTATCAATACAGACACACCTATATTGATACATTTAAGGATTTCAACCCTACTGCCAAGCATTGTATCGATACATATGGGGTGGGTATCGATACTTACTATAATGTATCGATACTAGCTGATAAGTATCAATACGAATGAGGGTTTTAAGTATAGTATCGATACATTTATGCATTATGTTGATACATACCTTCAAAATCTTTTGTAAAATGATTTTTCTTTGCTTGATATTAAATAAAACATTTCATAAAAATATTCTAAGTATAAATATACATTTTGGAATATATATTCTTGAGAAAATACAAACTTAGTACTTTTTCAAAATGTTTTTCAATTTTAACACAAATACCAAGTTGAGTACAAATTAATTTAGCTTAAGTTGTTTGTTATATCAAAACCAAATTCAAAGCTAACATAGTCCAATCAACTTGTTTGCATCTAGTATATTACACTAATAAATTAGAAGTCATATTTCTTGTTTATACTTTGTATTAATTCAAAACATATTTAATGTTAATAACAAATATAAGATAATCATCTAATCAAGTTTTAATATCAAAATGATTATTCCTCATTATCTTGCGTACTATAACCCTTAATTATATTATGAGAAGTCCAACATATGAATCTTTCTAATGAGCTAGGCAGCCATTTCATCCTTTTATAACCTTGGGTTAGCCCAACAAGCCATAAAAAACAAGTTAGTTAGGCAACTTAGCTTATCAATTGCATATCTATGTAATTTCTAGATCATTAGGTGGTGAGCTTTTGCCTAAATGTATCATATACATTTCACCTGACAATCACCTTTAAAGCCATGCAATTAAATTGTATGTGTCCAGATAACACAGCCTTAGTTGAGTAAGACTCATTAATTATAACTCAAGCAGCTCGGGTGGAAAGGACCTTGAGTCAACTTAACAAATCCCTATAGTTGAAACTCGAGTATCTTGTTATAATTTAATGGAAGGCATCTGATCATGCTTAGGCATAGACTCAATATTTTGCAAGGGATTTTTTAATTTTAATTTAATTATTAAATCTCTTTGATTTGGATTGCATCACATTGCTTTGGCATTTTTTTTAAGTGCATACATATCATATACATATCAATATAAAATAAATCGAGTCTTGCAAACCTACATGGATGATCGTGGACTTCATCTATGTTTAGTTTCCATAAGTCATTTGGAAACTAGTTGGTCAAAACCCTAGGATACCTTTCCAAGTCTAAAACATTTGAAGAGAGTTAGGCGATTAGAGAATTTTACAACTCTAAAACATAATAAAGATAAGATAGGGTTTGCACACCCTATTTACTAAAAAATTAAATACCACAATAATATATTTTAACCATCCATCATGCTTTAACAGTTATATCATAATTAATATGGTAATGTCATGTGGTAATTGAAATGACTATCCTTGTCTAACGCACATTGACATAGGCATAAAAATTTAATCATAATTAAACATATGCAATAGAATTAAACAAAAAAAACACTTAAATTTCCTTAGAATCTAAGGAAAAGAAAAACATGTGAGTAGATTGCAATTTAAAAATATAAATCTACTAGAAATCATACCTACTTAGAGACTTGTAACTCAACGCTTATCGATCCCTATACGAATGCGCCATGGGTTGATTATTATGATCTCTTTTTAACGCCACAAATAGCATAAGTGTCCTAACTCTAATGGTGATATACATATATGCCTATTAGAACCTTCATAAGTTTCGATAGTTCTTTTGTGCTATCCAGAAGGCTTCTCAAGCCTCAATCGAAAGATATACAACTAGGTTCAGATTTGAAGTGATTCAGGAACAATTCCCTTATCTGTTACGCTAAAGAGAAGAAAAAATAACGCTGGAAGAAAGTAGCTATTTTTCATAAATACATGTAAACAAACCCAAAAATCCTAATTTTTTTATTTTAATTGATTCCTTTAGGCTAGAAAATAGATTTTTTACCTTTGCTATGATCAAAAACAATTTTAAATCACTAAGAAATCATGCTTGTGCCAAAGCACCCTCAGTGAAGTAGCTGTTTTACGCAAATACTAATAAACGGATCCAAAAATCATAATTTTTTATTCCAATTAATTACGCTAGGATAGACAACTAATTTTCAACCTTTGTTATGATAAAAGAAAAAACACTTTAAGTTCACCTAGAATACCAATTAGCAGAAAAAAAAGATTAAGAAAGCAAGGATTTTGAGATTTGGCTAATTTCATAACTTTTGTAAAAAAAGAAAAACTAATCTCTCAATACTAGAAAACTATTTTTCTATTTTTTTGTGTCAAGAACAATTCAAGAACACTAAAAAAATCATGAAATTGCAAAGAGAGTTTAAGAAAGCATAAGTATTGCAACAAACCCCTCAAGAAAGTCTAAGATTAGTGCTTAAAAGTTTAGGGTTGGTTCTTATGGTCTTCTTAATGCTTCTTATCAGTCAAAAAAACCCTTAATAATGCATTTAAATACACCTTGGGCTAACTAGGGTTGACCAATGGGCCAGTCTCACCCATCTTCAAGTTTGGTGCCACTTTAGTGTTGTCTTGGAACCCAATTAAAACTATTTTTAATTAGCTTAACCAAGATTGGGCTTTAGTATTAACTTGTTAATATTTTAGCCTAATATTGCACCAAATATAGTTATTTCATGTGTCAGGCCCATTAGCAAGCCTAATTTAGAGTAGTTCACAACTAAACTCTTTTGACTTGATAATTAAGGTTTTTAGCTCAACACTTTTAATTTACATGTTAGATAATTTAATTCATAATTAAATTTTCTAACCCAAGTAAAATAATTTTTGCTTCATATAAATAATATTAAATTATTAAGTAAATAATTATCAAATAATTATTTAATTTTTCAAATACAATTATTTGGCTTTGTTTAATAATATCGTTAAAACTGTTCTATAAATAGACATTATCTTAATAAGACATTCTTATCTTTATTGCCATATTAAAACATCTGTAATTGGTTTTCGTAAATCTAGTTTATGTCTTTAATAATAATTAATTAAACTTATTCAATTAAGTCCTCTTTATTATATATTTTATTTATTTAAGTCATACTTAATTAAATCTTGGTTTTAATCCAATAGATCATCTTATTGGGTGTGACCCATTAGGCTCCCATCATAATGGTAATAAATATAATTACCTAATTAAGTGCATTTACATTTAAAGACCTAGATTAGCCTCTAGCAAGGTATCATGGCCACCCAGTTTGCAAGAAGAGTCAATATGACCTCTTTAAAATACTTTTTCAGTAACTAGTCTCTTAATGTACTCGGTTGTTTCACTAAATATCTCGAAAAAACCATGAGCATGGTGCAGTTTCTAGTTGTATATTAATCCATATTAGTTCCTATAGCTTTCAGTTAACCTCATGAATTTAGAGAAATAATCAAACCTCCTGAATTTTAGGACAGTAACCTCACCATGGTGTTTGGTGGGAAGTTATGCACATGCAAGTGCACAGTGTGCGTCAGAGAAACAATCAAACATTTTGTTTTACTCCTATATTATCGTACTTATTTGAGTTGATATTTATTCAGAAATAAAGTAGTCCTAACAATCATAGGGTCGAAACCATGAAAAATAAAAAGTTAGTGAATAAAAGTGAAAAGGGATTACAACCAAATAATGATGGAATCAAAAAAAGCTAAGAACTGAGCGAGATATAGCTAGTCATAGGCTTAACTTTCTACATTCTTCCCAGTGGAGTTGCCAAGCTCCCACCACATGCCACTTTTATTTTTCTAGATGATCTGAAATGGGCATGCCTGACTTAAAAGATATATATGGTATTTGGTCAGAGCCTCTCCCCAGCGGAGTCAGTAAGCTATCATTATGTGCCTTTTTTTTTCTTGATGATTCGAAGCAAGTGCGCATGACTTAAAAGATATAAATAGTGTTTGGTCAGAGCCTTTGAGTTATCTTTTCATAGGGATTTGGATTAGGCATGATAATATGAATAGGAGAGTGACTATTAGACAAATTGCTCATCTGACTAGTCTTGGAAAGTTACCATGAAGTAACCATAAATTTGGAATCATCGTCAACCATTTTAGGCTAGGCATGATTGGATCCTATTGAAAATAATATCTCAAGTTATGAAACTCGTAACATTGATTTCAAGGTCTACAAGATCTAGAGATTCGTTGGTGGGGTTTAGAGTTGGTTACGTGTAGGAAATGATTATCACCTTAAGATGCTCAAAATCGGTACCTGCTAACTATATCTTACTTTGGTTTTGGTTTATTTGGTTTCAGTTGGTCATTATTTAGACATAATCCACTTTAATGCATGAACTTTATGGAAATTATAAATCTGAGTTTTAATAGAAAATTTTATATCACCAATGTGCCGCAGAGGTATGAGGAGCATAGGGATTTTTTATAAACATAATTTTTTGATTAAATTTTAAGGATATTCTGTGTTAGGCACTAGAGAGATATGACACAAAACATTGCCTCATAAAATTTTTTGAAAACAAATTTTAAATATAAATGCACGATAGTCACTACAAAAAAGAAAACGAGATAGTAAAATAAAAAAAAATATTAATAATTTTACAAACAAACAATCACAAAAGAAACATAAAAAAAAGGGACGATGGAATGTATCTCACAATTATCTTCGATTATTGAAGAATAATGGAGATGACAATTTTGAGACGTGTTTGTATTCGGTGGTAATTTGAGGGACCAAAAAATGTTTTCACTGAAACAATCCAAGGCATCCAAAAGAAAGAAAATTTTTGGATTTTGAGGTAAAACCAGGGTTGGAGTATCCCCTTGGAGAGTTGGAGTATTCTCTAGGAGTGGCAGGGTTGGAATATCCATAAAAATGAAAATTTTTGATGATTTAAGAAACTAATTGTATATCTCGAATACATCTAAGAGAAGAAATTGATGGGTTAGAGTATTCCTTGGAGATATGGGGTAAGAGAAGAAATTGATGGGTTGGAGTAAGATGAAAAATTTTGGATGTTTTAAAAGAAATGGATATTTTGGACAAAAAAAGAAAGGGTATTTGAAATAAAATATATTTTTGTCTTAAGCCTTGATCCAAGGTTAGAGGGTTTATGTAGTAAGGGAACCAGTCGGATGCATTTAGAGACATTCAAACATCTCTATAAAGGCATTTTGGAAATTAGGTTAAAATAAGGGATAACATTGCATCATCTTTCTTCTCGAGTTTATTTTGGGTTCATCCAATAGCTTCAGGAGGTAAATGAGATACCATTAGAAAGGTAACTTGACAAGGATTAATATAAAAATATTTTAAAAATCCTAGAAAATCAATTTCTAGGTAGAGTTAATTTTTGAAATTAGGCTTGTCTTGATAGTAGCAGCATGTATAAGGAAAAAGGCATAATGGAATTTGAAAAATCATTCCAGACTCATTCAGAATAGTTAAATCACAAACAATACCTTTTCGAAAAGTGAATTCTACAAGTTTTCTGGGAAAAATATTTAAATAATATTAAAAAATCACGTAACGGACCAAAATAGTCATATATAAAATAATGCGCTAGTTTTACGGGGTTCTAGATAGCGAAGATTAAAAATCATAATTCCTTCATCTGGAATGATCCAAGGCTAAATTTGGAAAGGTATTTTGATACCTTTAAGGAAAGATATCAAACAATTCTAGAAAAATTATTTATGATTTGAAAATAATTTTTTAAACTCGGATTATAGTGCTGCTAGAGCATAAACAGGGGGCTATTAGATTTTTTGGGTTTCTGGTGGTCAAATTTGAGTTATAGATGTTCAAACATCCATAACACAGGCATCACAAGTTCATTCCACAATCCCAAGGTAGTTGGAACAATGAAACAACTCGTTGACCATGCCACTAAAAAAGGGATTGAACTCAAAATCAAGGCTTAATACTTTAAAAAAATAAAAACATCATTTTATTCCTATGAATCCGAACCTGAAAAGTTTGATTGTCCCTAAGAATTGGAGGACCAATTTGATGAAAACATTAAATCTATCCTAGTCCCCATTATTTGAAGGTAGCATGGACTTAAATTGGGGTTTTTATTTTTTAGAAAATAAGATTTTTGTATAACAAACAAGCATGCACTTTGACAAACAAGTCATGAATGAAATGCAACTTGCATGACAGTGAACATGAATAACACATTTAAGCAAGCAAAGGTGATATTTTGATAATGGAAAAGGTGGCAAAATGTAGGATTATGACAAAAATATGCATGAACATGCTTAATATGAACATGTTTGAACTACAAAATGCTAGAATCTTTAAAAGCATTTTTATTTCAAGGAACCTATCAAGATGCTAGAAAATGTGTGAACATGCTAAAGACATGTCTGGGTGAACATTCAAATATGAGACAACTATGTGAATATAGAAGGCACATGGCAAAAAGTGCATGAACAGAGGCTGTTACAATGATGAAAATGAAGTATGACATATTTGCATGACCAAACAATATCAAGGTATCAAGAGGGTCATCAAGTCTCAAACTAGCATAACCAAAGCCACAATAATGCATGAAAATCTTAGAAAGGTCATGGTAACATAGAGAAATCACTAATATGATGAGAATGCTAAAAAATCAAAGAATATGCAGAGTAAAATGGAGAAAATATGCCAAAGTTTCAAATTTCAACCTTTTCCTCTGAGCAGCAACTTTGAACTCACCTATTTTCTTTTTTATAAAGTTAAACAGCTAAAAAATGATGGAAATAAGGGGCCTTTTAGTCAGGATATGAGTGGAAAAGAGTTTTAAAAGAAAATATAAATGGAATAAAGGGTTTTGGAAGGGTTTTCGATGGTGGTTTTGATGAATTCCAAGAATAGAGATGGGTTTCTTGGTTTTTGGTGGCTAGGGAATATTGAAGGAATATCTGGAAGTGGGTGTTTTCTCTATTAAGAATGTTTGTGGTAGGGTTTCCAAATTGAGAATATTTGGAAGGGTTTTCGATAGTGGTTTTGATGAATTCCAAGAATAGAGATGGGTTTCTTGGTTTATGGTGGCTAGGGAATATTGAAGGAATATTTGGAAGTGGGTGTTGTCTCTATTAAGAATATTTGTGGTAAGGTTTCTCTCTGGTCTCTATCTTTTTTCTAGGGTCCCCCTTCAGTTAAGTCCAAGATTGGCATATATAGCCATGTGACCATGAAAAAAAAAAGCAAAAAATAAGGCATTTTAGGTTTTGGTACATATACCTCATGCAAAGATCAAGTACTGTGCTCAGTTGCCATTCAAACCTATTCATTTACTCAACAAAAATAGTGGATCAAGGCTACTTTATGCAGCTGAGCATTGAGAAAACTCAACCTTACCTTTTGGCAATTTGCATAATGTCATGAAATATCCCTTGTGATTTGCTATTTAGGCCTCAAAATTTTCTTTAAATCCAATCACAAGCCAAAGATAAAGCCTAGTATGAATTTTAATGATTTTTGGTGCAAGGAATTGTAGACACCTAATTTCATCCAAGGTTTTTTTTTCAATAATTTTTAATATCTGAGATCAAGAACATAATAACCATCTTCATTGAGAACAATATTTTTCAGATGAACAAGACATTTTCAAGACCTTTTTAGTCATAATTTGAATAGCCGTAAGTTCTCTTAACAGAAAAAGTCATATTTTGATCTCTAATTTTTTATATACAGGATAAATATTTAAGAAAAAAATTATTTTTAAAATTTATACGTCAAAATTTTGAAAATTTATTTTTGCAGATGTTATCACGATCAAATTTCCCATTTTTAGGAATTTTCAAGAATTTTTCATTAAAATTAGGAAGCTCACTATCATATATTTTTACTGATACCTATGTAATATTTATATCAACATGCACTCAAAAAAAATAAAATTATTCAAGGAAAAATTCGTATTGATATTTTATACCACAAGTTATCCATTTTTATAATTAATTTTGAACTTCTTTTACAGTACAGTGAGTATTATACTCAAAAAATTTATCCTGATAAAATTATTTTGAATTTTTATCTTTACCATTTTGTAAACCAATATTTTATGAATAAGTTTTATATAATTTATTTTATATAAGTTTTAATGGATTCTTTAAAATTTCTCAGTTTCAAAATACGAGCTTTCCTTTAATTTAAAATTTTTGATAGAATTCTCTCGAGTTTTGAACTTCAAAATTCTTTAAGTATTTCCATTTAACCACCATCAAATTAGTTTTGCAAAATTCATTTTATGAGTTTGGCATTTTATTGTTATTTTTCCTATTTTTAAGATATGGAGTTTTCTACAACGTAAATTTTTTTGGTAGGAATTTTTTGAGTTTAAGATTTTTAAAATTCATTAAATATTTTCATTAAAATTATATTAAATTAGTTTTTAAAAATTTAATTTATTTTTTGAGTTTTGAATTTTTTTCAACTAACAATTTTCTATTATAAAGGTTTTTTCGTAAAATTTTACGAGTTTTTGATTTTAATTATTTTTTCCTTGCACATAAGAATTCTCAAAAATTTTATTTTATAATTAAATGCTTGAAATTTTTATAAGAAAATTTTATTAATTTTATTTTGTGTAAAATCTCTCTAATGGACTTAAAACTTTCAAATTTTGTAAATAGGCTAAATAAACCAATAATCTCAACAAGCTTGATGACCTTACCAAGCCCATTTTCTAAATTTTCCACCAAACCCATTTTATTCTCTAAAAGGCTACCAAACCCATCTTAATATCTAATTTTCTAACAAAGCCCACTAATCTTTTTTTCTTTTTTAATTTTATATCAATTATTAAATTATTTATTTATTTTTTATGGAATTTTTATTGGAATTTTCACATGATTAAATTATTAATTGGATTTATCATGTGAATTTATTTATTTATTTATTTATTGATTTTTGAACTTTAATTTGTTATTATTTTGTTATAGAACTTTTCATTAAGATTTTCTTGCAATTTGATTGCATTAATTTCTTTACTTCCAATAGTAATGTTTTTCTTGTAAATTTATAATTTTATTTTGCTTTTCCATAATTTATTCTAATTTGCTAATTTAGTTACATGAAATCTAGTTTGGTTGGAATTAAAATCTTTTCCAATTAATTTAGTTTCGTTCCAACTAATTTCATCAAGTTAACCATAATGACATAGGATCATCATTCTACCTAAAATAGCATAATCATGGCAATGGAGATGGTGGCTTGTAAGAAAAGATGATAAGGGTATGGGCTTATGACGCAACATTTATTATTTTCCTAACTTAACAAGTAAACTTAACGTCAAACAAATCAAAAAAGAAAACAAAAAAATATAAAAAAAAAGTATAAAATTTGGCCAAAGAGGATTCTCACCCTCATTGGCCGAATCATCCTCCCCTATAAATGGGGAAGGATGTTTTCTTCAAGCATTTTTGGAGTTTTAGAGAGAAAAAAAAAGAAAAAAAAAGGGAAAAATACTAAAAAAATTCAAAGCTTTGTTAAGGTATAATCTTAATTAAAATCTTTGAAGTTTTATTTATTTCATGCATTTTTCTTCTCTTTGGTGAGCCAAAAATATGCTTAAGTTCATGGATTTTTGATCCATGTTAAAAGACTAAGCAGAATGGCCCTGAACTAATTTACTTGATTTTATTTTATTTTATTTTATTTTTTTCTTTCTCTTCTTGTTAGCAAATTATTTTTCTTCATAAATCATGTTTATGTTGATATGATGTTGGTTTTGGTGTTGTGTTTATCATATATATGTTCATATATTTTTATTTGTTTTAGTGTTTTCTTGTTATTATGGTGAAATCACATGTTTATATCCTTATTTTTGTAATTTTATCATATAACGGTGCTAATTTATGTTAAATTAAATATGAATATGTGATTATTGAGAAAAAATTGATTGGTATATTGTTTTCATGCTTGTATATGTGTTTTTGTGGTCATTTTGTAAATATAAAAAGTTTAGGGGCTAATTTGTAAAAAAAAATAAAAAATGAAAAATTTGTTTAAACATGTATGCTCAGCTGAAACACACTTGCACCCTTAAGAGTGTATTTTATGTATTTATCATGTTAAAATACATTTTTTTAGCTTTGGGGTCTTTTGTAATTTTAAAAAGATTAGGGACTTTTGTGTAAATATTGAAAAATTTATTCTAGGGGCAAAAAGAAGAGACCAAATCTTGCTTGTGATTTTCTATATGATTTTTGTGATTATTTTGATTTATTTGAAGCTTAATTTTACATTTTAATCATGTAGGGGCCAAATTGTAATTTTAGGAAAGTTTAGGGATTAGTTTGCAAATAATAAAAAGTTTTTGTTTTATGGTCAAAGGATTTGACCAAAGCTTCATGGATAACTTGGAAACTCATTTTAGGTATTTCATATCATACTTTAGGTATTTTTCACACTTTAATGGGCATTTTGCAATTCCATAAAGTTTAGGGGCTAGTTTACAAGTAATGAAAAATTATGTTTTCTAGTCAAAGGTGTTTGACCGAACCTTCATATGGATGTTCTTCATGATTTACATGCTGATTTTTGCCTAGTTAATTATATTTTGTGATGATTTAGGTTTCTTTTTTACTTAGGTACCTAAGTGTTAAATCAAAAAAAATTAGGGACCTTTAAGGAAATCTAGCATTTTTAGGACAAAATGGTTATCTTTAGCATGAAATCATCCACTAAGATTATTTTAAATATTTTTAGCATTTCATTGGTCTTCTGATGAGGTGCTAAAAATATTAAAACCTTTCGTATTCTTTTGGTTCTCTATTAGGGTACGAAATGTAATTTTTGAAAATTTAGAGACTTAATGGTATTTTTGCATGTTAGGTTATTTTAAAATTTAAATTTCTCATTTAAGGTGTTTTGGGTTAAAAAAATCTTTTTTAGCACTGTAAACCAATTTAGGACTAATATTTAATTTTGAGAAATTTGGAGATCTATGTGTAATTTTTGTACTTTAAGCTATTTTTGTAATCTAAATTACTCATTTAGAGTAAAAATCATCATTACTTGTCTTTTTGAGTTCTTTAGGGTTGCTAAGATACTTTTATGTCGAAGGTATACCTCAGGAGTATTTTGATAATTTCTTTCGAGCCGAGTCCTAGGCAGTCATAGGGATGCTTTTATGTTGAAGATATACATTTAGGATAGGTTCACCCTTTTTATGATTGTTTTCGAGTCTTTTAGGGTTGTCAAGATACTTTTACATAAAAAATACACCTTAGGGGCATTTTGGTAATTTTTTTGAGCAAGTCTTAGGTAGTTATCAAGATACTTTTATGCCTAAAATGTACATTTAAGATAGGTTCACCTTTTTATGATCGTTATTGAGTCCTTTAGGGCTATCGAGATACTTTCACGTCAGAGGTACACCCCAACAGCATTTTGATAATTTCATTTGAGCCGAGTGCTAGGTAGTCATTGGGATGCTTTTATGCCAAAGATGTACATTTAGGATAGGTTCTTTCTTGATCATTTTCGAGCCTTTAAGGTTGTCAGGATACTTTCACATCAAAGGTATACCTCAGGGGCATTTTAGTAATTTCTCTTGAGTCAAGTCTTAAGTAGTCATCGAGAGGCTTTTTATGCCAAAGATGTACATTTAGGATAAGTTCACCTTTTTATAATCATTTTCATTTCCTTTAGGGTTGCCAGGATACTTTCACATCGAATGTATAGCCCAAGGGCATTTTAGTAATTATGCATTAGGACCAAGTTCTATATGATTACTAGGATATTTTCATGTCAAAGGTATACATTATGAATAAGTTCATTATTTTAGATTGTTATTGAGTTTTAAGAGGTTTTATAAATATTTTCAATAAAATATAAAATTTTCTTTTTAGAAAATTAAGGCAATGTCTCTAAGTTAAAATAATACGTAGAATTTCTCCAAAAAAATGAGAGAGGTTCTACAGATTATTTTAATATCAAGATATCCTTTTCAAAATGAAAATCGAGATTTTATAAATTTTGAAAAAAATAATAATAAAACCTTTCTTATTCCTCTAGCCCTTTATCGCAACGTACCTTAGGATGGATCCTCGCAGATCTATGGATGCGTATGACTTAAAATATTTTTCTGACTTGGAAATCTCTTATTGATCAAGACTTTTCCTTCACGAAGTGATAAGAATAAGAAAGTATGGATTCTTGACTTGTGATACAGTGAAGGGGACCATAAGATGAATCATTTATCTTATTTGTCTCGGATGACCATCATGGAATGGCCAATGCTTGGAGTCGCCATTGATAATTTCAGGCTAGGCATGATCGGATACCTATTGAAACCTATAGTTTGAGTTACAAAACTCAAAACATCGATCTCGTGGTCTATATAGTACAAAGATTCATTGTTTGGGTTCAGGAGTTGGTTACACACGATGAGGTATGAACCTCTTCGCGATGCCTGAAATCGGTACCTTACTAGCTATGTCTTATATCAATTTCGATTCTTTTGACCTTAACTCGTCATTATTTTGATATAACCCTTTTTTAATGCATGAATTATATAGAAATACAAATCCAAGTTTTGATGAAAAGATTTAATTTCATATATGCCCCAAAGAGATGGGGAATATAGAAATTTTCAATAAAAATGACCTCTGGATTTTACTTTGAAAATGGAATGTTCCACTTTGGGCACTAGAGAGATACCCACGCGGATCATTAACTTTAAATTTATTTAAAATGACTGGAAAACATGAATGCAAATAATCATCACAAAGAAATCATGTTAGTAAGGCAACAAATGAAGTAACATAACATGGATAATTCAATGTAATGATAAAGAAAAGGGATAGACCATTGGAATTTATCTTGCAATTAACATCAATTATCTGGGAATAATCGAATTGATGATTTTCGAGACGCATCTGGGTTCCTTAATTGAGCTAGGTTTATTTGACACATTCATGCAAATTCGAGAAAAAATTTAATTGTAGTTGAAAGATAGGGTTGAAGTATCCCCATGAAAAGATAGGGTTAGAATATCCTTGTGGATGACAAACAATTTTTGACAAAGAAAGAATTTTAAATTTTGTCAATTTTGGAAAATGGGGTTGGAGTATCCCTTCGAAAGGTTAGGGTTAGAGTATCCCCGAAAGTGACATTATCTAATACTTTTTAATGAAGTCAAGTTGGAAAACTTAAGTTGACAAAACTTTATGATTTAGGAAATGTGTGAGCATTTTGACAATTTTTTTGGCAAAAGAAATTATTGTGAATGAGGATGGTAAAGATGTAAAAAAATATTTGTGCCTTGATATGAGCTTGTGGGAGGTCGAAGCATGTTCTCGAGTCTGATCAGGGTGATACGGAGACATTTGAATGTCTCAAGACGAAATTCAGGAAAATAACTTAATTTTGACTATGATCGTGAACAGGGGACAGCATTGTGTGATCCCATTTTTTGAATTTATTCTAAATTGGTTTGAAGGCTTTAAAGGGTGCACAAGATACCATTAGAAAGGTAACTCGACAACGGTCAATTTAAAAATATTCTCAATATCTTAAAAGTTCACTTTTCGAGGGAATATATTTTGCACATCAAATGGGCATTAAGGCATCCAAATCCTAAACTACCACAACCAAAGGCCACAATAATGCATGAGAATCCTAAAAGGGTGATGGAAACATGGAGAGCTCACTAAAATGATGAAGATGCTAAAAAATAAAAAAAATGAAAGTGATAAAGTAGGAAGTTATACCAGCAAAACTTTAATTTTTGGCTAAATAGTTGGAGCAGTAAAGATGGCTTGTATTTCCTTCTTTTCCTTGTTGTTAATAAGCAAGAAAAATGAGAGAAATAATGAGGTTTTGATTCTAGTATGGATAAGGATGATTTTTAAAATGTGTAATGGTTGTAAGTGAGTCTTTTGGGGCTGTTTTTAGGTGATGAGTGAAGAGCTACGAGATTTGGTTTTCTTGATATGTGAATGTGTTTTTAGAAGCTAAAACAAGCTAGAATCTAAAGTCCCTCAGTTGAGATATAAGTAGTCTATTTATACCAGCATTTTGCAGGTGTTTTTATTCATTTCTCAAAGGGGACAAAGTGATGTTAGCTTGGTAGCTATAGAGTGGCTGTAGAGAGTAATTTGCTACCAATGTGATAGACACAGGGTGGTTGGTTTAAATGCTGAATGATTTTCCAGCAAATAAGGTGGCTGATGGTGATCTTAGTCAACAAACTAGGAAAGAGTAGGGTGATCATGTGACATTGACCTTTTTGATCTAATTTAGACTTAAAAAAATGTTTTGATTAATTCAAAAGTCTAAATTTGTAATTTGATATGGGTTTTGAACTTTTCTGATACAAAGAAACCAGTTAAAATCGAGTTTTTGATCAATGGTGGATGAGTCAAAAATGCTTGGACCATGGAAAATGACCTGTTTGTATCGATACATTGCAGAATGTATCGATACAATAAACATTATAACTATACAATGATCATTGTATCAATACTATAAATCGTTGTATCGATTCAATGCTTCATTGTATCGATACATGTTGATATGTATCAATACATTTCTTTACAGAATGCATGTTTTGGTCTTGGCATGGCCTAGTATCGATACATAAGTTCTCATATCAATACATAAGCTCATGTATCGGTACATTTACATGTTATATCAATACAAATAGAGACATTTCAAATTTTTGGATCATTGAAGCATTGTGTCGATACATGGAACCATGCATCGATACATTTAAGCAAAGTTATGAATCTTTTTATATCTTTTGTCCTCGAACACCTTGAACTACATCTTTTAATGCCACTTTTTTGCATTTATCTTTGATATGATCCGTAGGCCTTCTTGACCTCCTAAAAAATACTTTTCATCGAGCGACAATCATTGCCCCCTCTCACATCCATGCCCTATGTTGCTAAAAAGTTAGCCCAAACAAAATAAGATGTCACAGCTGCCCCTCTTTGACCGTTGCTGAGAATCAGGAACAGGGCAAAGAAAAATAGACACTATTTTGTCTAGGGCGAAATGACTTCCCCAAACATTAGGTTGATTGGTTTTCTAAGGTTTAACCTCCTTAGGCAGGTGCAAAGTGACATGGATTTTTGATATGGGTGCTACCAACTTGTACAGACTTTGACCTAAACTTGGGTGCCACCAGCTCGTGTAGGCTTTGATTCGAGTGCCGCCAGCTTGTGCGGGTTTTGACTTAGACTTAGGTGCCATCAGCTTACTTTGACTTGGGTGCCACCAGTATGTGTGGGCTTTAACTCGGTTGCTGCTAGCTTATATGTGCTTTGACTTAAACTTGGGTGCCACCAACTTATGTAGGCTTTAACTCGAGTACCACCAGCTTGTGTGGGCTTTGAAGAGGTGCCATAGACTTATGGGCTTTAAAAAGGGTGCCACTAACTTGTAGGCTTTTAGAAAGGGTGCCACTGACTTGTGGGCTTTTGGAAAGGTGCCACTGATTTGTGGGCTTTGAAGAGGTGCCACTAACTTGTGGGCTTTGAAAATGTGCCACTAATTTATAAGCTTTTTGGAAAAGGGTGCCATTGACTATGGGCTTTTCAAAAGGGCACCACTGATTTGTGGGCTTTTGAAAAGGTGCCATGATTTGTGGGCTTTAAAGAGGTGCCATTGACTTGTGGGCTTTGAAGAGGTGCCACTGACTTGTGGGCTTTGAAAAGGGTGCCACTAACTTATGGGCTTTGAAGGGGTGCCACTAACTTGTGGGCTTTTGGACAGGTGCCACTGACTTGTGGGCTTTGAAAAGGGTGCTGCTGACTTGTGGGCTTTTACAAAAGTGCCACTAACTTGTACGCTTTCAAAAGAGTGCCACTGACTTGTGGGCTTTGAAAAGGGTGCTGCTGACTTGTGGGCTTTTACAAAAGTGCCACTAACTTATACGCTTTCAAAAGAGTGCCACTGACTTATGGGCTTTGAAGAGGTGCCACTGACTTGTGAGCTTGAACAGGGTGCCACTGACTTATGGGCTTTGAAATGTGCCACTGATTTGTAGGCTTTTAGAAAAGGGGCCACTAACTTGTGGGTTTTTAGAAAGGGTGCCACTAATTTATGGGTTTTGAAGAGGTGCCACTGACTTGTGGGCTTTGAAAAGGTGCCACTGACTGCAGGCTTTTGGAAAAGGTGCCACTGACTGTAGGCTTTTGGAAAAAGTGCCATTGACTTATGGGCCTCTGGAAAGATGCCACTGATTTGTGGGCTTTGAAGAGGTGTCACTGACTTATGGGCTTGATGTGGGTATGATTTGCATCCAGTTATTTGTAGACAAATTTGTTACCACTAGCTTGTATAGGCTTGAAAAGGTCTCTTGATAGGTGCATCCTAAATAATGCTTGGTTTACGAAGCTCAGAGTTCTTACCAGGGAATCCTTGGAGGCTTGTTGAACCTGTCCTGAAGTAACATTGCTAAAATCATGATGTGTGATGGTAATGTGAATGCGTGATGTGGAATGCTATCATGATTGCACGATGTGAAGTCTAATATGGGAGATAGTCGTAGTTTTTCTTGTATGTCATTCAGATTTTCATAAGGATAGTGATCCATCCTAGTTTAATTAGGGATGGAATTTTCTTAATTTCATTAGGGATCGTAGGTTATCCTGATTCCACTAAGGATATGACAAAATATTTATTCTCAAGAATTTAGATTATTGCATTTCTCGATTCAGGAGGCTTAATCATTTTTCTAGCAATTGGAAGGCATTGTCAACAATTTGGAGACTGTTTGACTAATTAGGTTGATGTTTCTGGTTTCGATAGGATCTGATAGAATGTATAAGTCAATTTTTGGTTAGCTTAAAATGGTTTTTCTTAAGATGTGGCTTGTGAAAGCCAAAAATGGTTTGGTGTATGATCATGCCGAGCAGGTGTTTGGATCAAAAAGTGCATGATCTTGACAATCAGGGCATGAACAGAGTTTTTTGTGCTTTTCTCTTCCTTTCAATGACATATCGAGATGTCTTAATGCGTATTTCAGTTGATTATCAAACATTATCAACTAAATGACAAGTGCAATTCGAATTGTAGAGGGCTTAAAAGAAATAAGGCAATATTTATTCATGACAACAAAGAGACATAACCCGATATATCTTTTGACAAACAAGTGATAGGGTGGCCAGAAGGATGATCGTTTGGGCGAAATATGCCTCTGATGATCACGGCATGAATGTTCTTTAGGTGCTTTCCAAGATCTTTCTCGAACAATGAATGTGACTAGTATGAGCTAATCTTCAGAATATCTTTAGGATTGCTTTGCTTTGTTCTGTAAGTGATCTCAGTCTATGCCCCATCAAAATTGATCTTATCAAGTTCCCCTTGCAGGTTTTCAACTTTAGCTAGGTTGGTTGCCTAGATGCCTTTTTCGGATTTTCATCTGGACCTTTTTTGTTTTCTTTTTTCTTTTGTTTCTTTTTTTTAAAAATTTTTTTGGTGTTTTTGTTTTTGTTTTGTTTTGTTTTTTTTAAGTATGCCTTTTTAGGATTTCACCCTGTACATATAATATTTCTTGACGGAATCTGAGCTAACTAGGTTGGGCAAGGTATTGCAGTCCATTTCTAACAAGATTAGGGCCTTTTCAAAGAAGGCTTGCTTCATGACATACGATCATTCCTAATTAGAGGTCCACTTGCCCCATGTGTCTTTGTGAATTGAAAGGATTTTTTTTAATACCAATTCACCTGGGTGAAATTATCATGGGCTCATTTTTTTGTCATGGGCTAGGATCATGCGTCTTTGATATATTTTACCATGGTAGATGGCTTTCATGTGTTTTTCCTTGATAAGGTTGAGCTGGTCATATCTGTTCTTGACCCATTCAGCCTCTTCAAGTTTGGTTTCCATCAAGACTCTGAGAGAAGGGATCTTGACTTCAATAGGCAATACAACCTCTATCCCATAGACAAGGGAGAATGGGGTAGCGTCAGTAGAAGTACAAACTGAGGTACGATAGGCATGAAGTGCAAAGGATAGCTTTTCATGCTAGTCTTTGTAAGTCTCGACCATTTTCTCAACTATTATTTTGATGTTTTTGTTAGTCGCCTCAACTATGCCATTCATCTTTGGGCAATAAAGGATAGAATTATGATGCTGGATCTTAAACTATAAGCAGACCGCTTGCATCATTTTATTATTTAAGTTGCTTGCGTTGTCTAGGATGATTTGGCTCGGGAGGCCATCTCTACAGATGATGTCCTGCTTGATAAACTTGTGGATAGTCAGTCTAGTGACATTAGCATATGAGGTAGCCTCCACCTATTTGGTGATAGAGTCGATTGTTGCTAAGATAAAATGATGCCCATTAAAAGCTCTAAGGGTGATTAGCCCGATCATATCAATGCCCCACATGGGGAAGGGCCATAGGGTCGTCATGGCATGAAGTGGCATTAAAGGGACATTGATCTTGTCCACATAGATTTGACACTTATGGCATTTTTGGGCATAATTGATACAATCTCTCTCGAGGGTCAACTAGTAATAACTAGCTCACATATTTGCTTGGCCATCTAATGTCCATTAGCATGTGTGTCGCAAATCCCTTCATGAATTCTTCCAAGATCCTTTTGGCTTAAGGAGTGTCGACGTATTTGAGCAATACTTGATCGTGACTCTTTTTGCATAAGATTTTTCCATCGAAAGCTAATCCCATAGCGCCAGCCTTTTGATAGTCCTTTAATCAGTCTCGGTTGCATGTTTGGGATATTGCTGATCCTTGATGTGATGAAGAATGTCATAGTACCATGGTAGGCCATCCTTCTCTTTTTCAATGCTATGACAATGAACCAGAGTTATGTAGATGCTCATCTGGATGGAAACAATATTCGACTCTTGGTTAACTTTAAACATGGATGACAAAATAGCCAAAGCATCGGCTATTTGGTTCTCTTCTCTTGGTAAGTGTCAAAAACTAATATCATCAAATTTTTTCTTGAGTTTTGCTATCAGCTTCCCATATTGTATCAGCTTGGCATCGTGAGTTTGCCATTCCTCTTTCAATTGGTAGATGACTAGGTCTAAATCATCGAACACCTGTAATGTCTTGACATTCCTCTTAATGGCTGCTTGAAGCCCCATTACACAAGCTTCATATTTTATGATATTATTTGTGCAGTCAAAATTTAGCTTTGTTGTGAATGGGTAATGACTCCCGTTAGGTGACATCAAATTGCCCCAATTCTCTATTTTAGAGCGTTTGATGCTCTATCAAAATACATCTTCCAGGATTGATCTTGGTTGGAGGCATTTTCGTCTTCAGAAATACAAATTAGATCTTTATTTGGGAAGTTAAAATTTAAGGGTTCATAGTCATCTACCGCTTGACTTGCCAAAAAGTCAGCTATCACATTGTATTTGATGGCCTTTTGGCTGACATAGGCAATTTTGTATTCAGAAAGTAGGACTTGCAATCTAGCTAGCCTTCTTGATAGTGCAGGGGCTTCATACATATACTTTATGGGATTAAGCCTTGTAATCAACCATGTGGTGTGATATAGCATGTACTGCCTGAGCCTCTTGGTTGTCCACACCAAAGCATAACACAACTTCTCAACTACAGAATAATTGTACTCACAGTTCGTGAACTTTTTGCTTAAGTAGTAGATCACTTGTTCCTTTTTTCCTGACTCATCATGTTGCCCTAATACATAACCCATAGATTTGTCAAAGACTATCAAGTAAAGGATTAAAGGTTGACTGGGCACCAGCCATACCAACACTGGTGAGCTTGATAGATAATGTTTGATTTTATCAAAGGCTTTTTGACATGCCTTATTCCACTCTCCCAGATTTTGTTTATGAAAGAGTCGAAAGATGAGGTCGTATTTGTTAGTGAGTTGGGTTATAGGGATATGAATCTAGCAATATAGTTTAGTCTCCCCAAAAAGCTTCTCACTTCTTTTCGAGTTTGAGGTGGTGGCTTATCTTGAATGACTTTGACTTTGTCTGGGTCAACTTTAATCTTTTTTTTGCTGGCTATAAAGCCTAGAAGCTTACTTAAAGTGACTCCAAAGGTACACTTAGTAGGATTCAATTTGAGTTAAAACTTTCATTGTCGTTCAAAAATTTTCTAAAGGTCTGTGACATTCTTATCCTTTTTTGTTGACTTGGCAATCATGTCATTAACATAGACCTCAATTTTTCTATGCATCATGTCATGGAATAGGGCTACCATGGCCCGTTGATAGGTTGCCCCAACATTTTTGAATCCGAAGGGCATGACATTATAGCAAAATATCCCCCACATGGCTACAAAAGTTGTTTTTTCCATGTCTTCGAGTGCTATCTTGATATAACTGTAGCCCAAGAATCCACCCATGAAGGAGAAAAGAGAATTCTTGGTCGTGTTGTATACCAAAGTGTTAATGTGAGGTAGCGAGAATTTATCCTTGGGATTAGCTCGATTTAGATCCCAGTAATCAACGCACATTCATAGTTTGCCATCTTTCTTTGGGACTGGGACTATATTGGCAACCCATTCTAGATACTTGGCTACTTCAACAAACCGTGCATCAAATGGCTTCTTGACTTCCTTTTTAATTTTGAGGAGCATTTCCAGCTTCATCCTCCTTAACTTTTGCTGAATTGATTTGCATTTAGGCTTGATGGGAAGCTTGTGGACCACCAGTGTCCAATCTTGGCATGTCTTGATATGACCTAGCAAATACATCTTGATATTCTTAGAGTAATTCCATCAGCTTGGTCCTAGTCATTGACTTTATTAAGGTTTCAATTTTAACCTTCTTTCGATCCTCTTGAGTACCCAGATTTATTACTTCTATTGGGTCTTCATTGGGTATGATCTGCTTCTCCTCTAGCTCAACTAATCGTAAGAGGTCTGATGGTATAAAGCTTTCTTTGAAATCTTCTTCAGGATCAACTTCACTAGCACAAATTGACTGTTTAAAATCGATCTTCAAAGACCCATCGACATATCCATGTCACTTTTGTTAGGACACCTAAAATGGTGAAGAAATAAACATTGCACACATCACACACACAAACTAAGGATTCTGATAAGAATAGAGGCAAAAGAGTAATTGAGACAAAGAGATTGAAAAGTGATGTAGGCACGAAATATGGAATGATATATGCAAAAGTCATTTCATCGATAATGTTTGATAAAAATACCCCTTACATAGGACACCTACCTGTTTTTGGGCAAGGGCAGGTAGGTTTTCATTTCTTAACATTACATGAAAGGGATAGAAAAAGTGCAGGGGCTTTTGTCATGACCCGATCATTAAAATCAGGTCTTGGTGGAAGGACACAAATTTTATGGCTTGGTATCCTTGAGATCGAGTTAATAGAAGGCTTTGTTTAAGATAACCAAGATATCTTTAGCCTTTTGCTCTTCTGGTTGGCTTGAATCGATTCATCCTCCCGAACAGAATATCTCATGGAGAGATAGGAACATTATTAGCTTTGATTCCCCTTCTTAACCCAATGATCATGTCATCTCTTGATTACGGATCCTCCTTTCTTGCTACCTTCTTGATTGTGCCTTGGCCTTGAATCTTAAGCCTCTTTTGTTGACTTGAGTGGTGACCTATAGAGCTCAAGCCATCCCTTGTAGATTCTTACAAAGCCCTTTCCTAACACGTGAACCTTTGCCAACGGTCATTTTTAAACCCAAGTGGGTACTCTTTAACAGATGGGGTTCAACTACTGGTAATCCTTCTCCTGAAAATGTAGCATTAATGAACTCGAACGATTGGAAGAATGACTCCGATGCATCTTTATTAGGCTCTATGTAGATCTCTTTAGTGAAAGCAGTGGTGATCATTTTTTCTTTAGCCCTGATTGTGACTACTTTGTCATCTAACATAAAATTAAGTTTCTGATGGAGATAGGTTGGGATGACTTCGACAGAGTGTATAATAAGCAGTTGTAAGAAGGATTAATATCCATAACTTGAAAGTCCACTTTATATGTACATGGGCCTATCTGGAGCTAGATTATGATATTTCCAATTAATCTGTGACATGTTCCATCAAAAGCTCAAACTATTGTGTGGCTATTTTTGATGTTAGATTGATCGATAGGGAGTTTGCCTAATATAGTCATAAGCATAAGATTAAGGGCTGACCCATTATTTATGAGTACTTTGGGCAAAATGCATCCTTTGTAATAGGTAATGATATGCAAAGCTTTATAACTGCCCATGCCTCCAGGTGGGATCTCATCATCAGTGATGGAAATATAATTATTGGCCATGATGTTGTTCACTAAATGATCCAATTTGTCCATGGAGACATCCGATTGCACATATGCTTCATTTAACACCTTCAGTAATGCATTTCGATGAACCTCTGAATTAAAAGTAGTGATAGCACATAAATCTTTATAGGTTGTTTGCTTAACTGGTCTACAATGCAGTATTCACTATGCTTGATAAACTTGAGAAACTCCATGTCTTCTCTTTCACTTACTGCTTCCTTAACTTTTTCATGCTTGAAATTCTTTATGTAGGCCTGAGTGGTACTGGCGCTTGGAGTTGCATCAACCTTCTATTTTTTTTGAGCTGGCGAAACGTAACATCTACCGCTATGGGTTGGGTGACTAACTCCTAATAGTTTCATTGTAGCAGTTGAGGGAGTTAGTCGCCAATCATCATTACATGATTCTTATATTTTCATAAGATATATGAGAATCGTTTAGGTACCTCCACAACTAACTTTGGTGTAGGTATCGAAAAATTAACCTCGATACTTGACTTTCCATAAAGAATGAGGGGTTGGTTTCTCCCATAAGGTGGCTGTAAGGTTTCATCCCCTATCATGTTGATAGATTCAGTAGCAGGTGTGATTTCATGATAGAACTCTATTTGGCCTTCATTCATTATTCTTTGAAACATAGACCTAAACTCCTTACATGTTTGTAGGGTATGACCTATAACTACGTGGAAGTCATAAAAGTTTTTAGAATTATTTTTCTATTGTGTTAAGCAACCCGACCTCAGTCAATGCCTGCCAGATCAAGAACATTGGCATCTTTACATCCTCTATAATTGCCTTGACTTTATATTTGTTCTTAATGCCGATCATGTTTGCAACTGGCTCAATGTGGTTTGGTGAAGGTTTGGCAGCAATATTTGGTCCCTAGCTCATCCTGAATTGTATAACTTTTGAGTTAATCAAATTTTGCATATTTCGCTTCAAAGATATGCAGTTCTCGATGTCATGCCTTACGGCTTCAGCGTGGTATTCACAGTGGGCATTAGGTTGTAGGTATGGCGGCTTCTTTTCTGGGACATAGATTGGAGGCACTAAATGATTTTGGAGCAAGGCTTCGTAGAGCTCCTTATAGGTCATAGGGATGGGATTAAAATATTGTCTTCGTTGATTTGCACCTTGATTTCCAAATGCATTATTGGTTGCTCGATTGGTACTTTGGTGAACTTATGGAGGGTAACTTTATGGTAGGTTGGATTAGATTGCAAAGGATAGGTTGTAGGTTATGACATTAATTGGCTGAGGGGAAATTATGATAGGGCAAGAATACAACGTGCTTGGGTAGTAAGGGTCAAGTATTTGACACCGTTTTGGTTGAGATGAGCTAGCATAACTTATGGCATTGGCCACTCCTTCCTTCTTCTTATTGGCAACTGGCTTCTTGCTCAATCCAGACATTTCCCTGGTTGACATTCTACCACTCTTAATGGCTGCTTTAATCATTTCTCCAGAGAAGACTAGGACTACGAATTTCTTAGTGGCATTTCCTACAAGCGTCTCATAATAAGGAGACATAAGGTGTAATAAAAGTGACAGTTATCTCTTTTTCTATAAGGGGAGGCTGGATTTGGGTGTATTGCTTGAAACTTTCAGTGGATCTCTTCTCGAAATTCACCAAGGAAACTCAATCTGGTGCCTAATCCGACACATGCTAGTATTGATTTAGAAAAGCCTTAGCCAAGTTGGCCCATGATTGGATTTTCACATTGTCTAGCTCGATATTCCATCGAGCTGTTGCCCTAATGAGGCTATGCTGAAAGCAATGGATGAGGAGCTTTTCATCTTTCTCGTACCCAATCATCTTTCGTAGTTGCATTCGAATATGGATGAAAGGGTTGATGGTTCCATTAAACTTCTCAAACTCTAGGACTTTGAACTTTGAGGGAATGATAAGGTTGGACACCAAAGACAGCGATTGCACGTTAAGAGCTCCGAATTTGTCATTCCCCTTGATAGCTTGGAGGCATTTTTCTAGTAGCTGGAATTTATTCACTTCTTTCGTGGTCATGTGGACTTTTGACCTTCTATTTTCTCTAGTTCCTCATGGTCAAGGGTTATCAGATCTGCCAATAAGACTCTTGCATTTAAAGAATGAATTGACCTATCGCAATGGGATTTAGGTAGATGACTAGTGGAGCCTGAGCGGCAAGTGTAGGAGCGGGCCATTGTTCTTGTCTAGTTTCCTTTTGGGTGGTTTTTGGATTATTGGCAGGGCAACTTTTAGTGTTAGGAGGATCATTCCTCGTGTTGGCAGTGCTGGCTTGCCTTTTTTCTTTCACAGAGGCTGTCATTAGTTCCATAAGTCTTGCAATTTGAGTTTGCATTTTGCTTGCTGACAGAGTATCTGGTTGCTGTGATTCCTTAACCATTAGTTCAAATCGCTTAATACGAGCTTCATGATCACTCTCCATGATTTGCTTATAGCGTCGCATGTTGTAGCGATGCATGATGTAGGGTTTCGTGTTCCTGATTAATCTCGACATCCCTTGCACTTTTATGGCCCAATTCCCATATTAGACTTTTATTTAAAAATGTATTTATTGATGCGTATTTATGATGCAATGACGAGTTAAGATAATTAATGATTGATGCAAGTGTAATGAAAAATGGTGAAATTAAATGCGCATATGCATTGGAGATAATTGATTCTTGGAATAGCTTCGTCAATAACATCATTCATAGTCACAAAAGGGTTTTTTTCTTTTACGACTTGATTACATTTGAAAGTATCTAACGTGATTGCATTGTGTAATCACACGATCAAGAAAACCCAAAAGTTGTTGCTCATGATCTCTAACAGGTACGATGTCTCACCTTATGGACCAAGCTACTTCAAGCATGTCATCCGCCTCTTGTTGATCCATCTGAACTTGTTCAGTGAAGTGCTAATGTTGTTCTTTGTAATTTAGACATGCTTGGTCGATTGTCGCATGCCAATCTAGTTTATGTTGCTTGGAAGCCCTTATTAGTACATTGATATGACCTTGATAAACCTAGAAAGACTATTCTAACTCTTGGATTCTGTGAGTGAGGGCTTCTTCTTCATCCCTGGTAACTCTCGCATATTGCATTTGGGCCTTGAGTCTTTGATTCCTTCGTTGGTAGGTGGAAGCAAGAGCACGTGCCCTCATAAACTTTTCTTTGATGGTTCTAACTTCCTCCTTTTACTTATTCAGCTTGTGATTAAGAGTGGCACCACTTTTGCTTCCTATTTGACTGATGTCTTGCCAATACATCGGGACTTGTTAGCCTTTTGGAGCATCACATAATCCTTGGTTAGGCTTTCAAGGTCATCTTTGAAGTGATCCCTTTATTTAATGACTCGATCCGTTTCACCGTTCCTAAGATAGATATCCATCTCTAGTTGGCCCTTTTCCTCCTTAAATTGAGAGATTTCTATGGCAAATGATGCCTGTTCTCACTCGAACTCCTTCTTAAATAGCTCGATCTCAGAAAGCAATTCCTCTATTAGGATTTGTAGTACCCCAGAGTTGGGTGGTGGTAATGGATCGTTGATACGATGGAGTCTCCATTCTTCGTATTTAGGCTTGGTGAGGCTTCCTCTCCAGTATCTTTTCATACAATGGACCTTCTTCTAGGCTTGGAAAGCTAATTGAACTTTTGCTTTATAATTGGGCTCTCCATATTCAAAATCCCAATGTCCCAAGTTTTCGAAGAACGGGATGAATTATTGGCACTGGAGCCGACGCAATACCAATAGAGGAGCATAACTGGTATTTCCCCATAATCCTAAGAGCCGTACACAAGTGTAGTCTCCACATCTGTACATAATCAACTGAAGAAACACCCATGGGCCTCTCCACATGATTTCTTCTTGCTTGACATTTCGTAATTCCTTGACCTAATTTTATTCTATCTCATCTTGATGACATTCTTCCTCTAGTACTGTGGAAAGAGGACTAAACTTGAAGAAGAAATTTTTCTTGGTTATTTCCTCCCTAACATAGAGATGATTTAGGAGCCATATCTAAAGCAATAGGGAACACCCGATAAACCTTCTTATTCCTATTCTTTTACAAAAGCTAAGGGCATGGATGGTTTCAGTGATGATGGCGGAAAAAGGGTTGATGTCATAGCATAAGCAAGAAAAGAAATCTGTGACTACCGCCTCTACATAACACAAAGTCTTTAGGAATAAAACGAGCCTGTCGATTGCCAGAGCATAGACATCTTGAGCTTTTTTTTTATTAAAAAGATTTACCATGGCCTCTTTCAAGCTGGCCCAAGAGATGCATTCGCTGTTCTCTTTTACTTTGACGTGATTGTCAGCCCACGCTTCTGTGGCTCCAAGAATTTGCCTCAACCTTTTCTTGAATAGAGGAGGCAATAACGCTTTGTAATAAATCTGATCAAACTTAGCCCTTTTTATGTTAAGCAGATATGTGTACTTATCAATGGTAGAGACTAAATCTTATTGGTTGAAGGTGAAACATCGATAGGCCAGATTCCAAAACTGTGCCACTGCTCGCTGCAAGCCATTATCCGACTGAACTTGAAGTAAGAGTTCTATATCCTCATATTTTTTAAGTGAAGGCTTCTTTTTTGTTGTTGTCCCAACTATCCTAAATGTGCTTCAGTTCTCGACAATTATTCTGACGAAAACTAATCTTAACCTCTTCATGCATTTTTGAGGCATAATCAGGTGTAGGATATCCCTGTCTTGACATTGGTGACCTTCTGACCATGTTCTAATGTTTTCAAATGACTCGATAGTAGAGATAAGCTGTTGCTCCATAAATGATGCCCCTTGCTAAACACCGAACTAGAAAAATTATCCCAAAATGATGATAATCATGATAGTTATAATAAGATGATGCATGCACCAAAACATAAACAAGGGGAAGATAAGTTAGTGGAACATATAGGAGACAAATGTAAGGAAATAAAGAATTTAAGAAAATCAGAACAAAATATTCATAACATGTCTTAACCATGGTGGTGAGATGAGAAACGGGTAGCATTTCAACATGCCCAGATGCAATCGGCCCTTTATGAAGTGATGCAATATCTTATTTTGATGGAATAACCGACCAGTAGTAATATTCGTTTATCACCACTAGTCCGGATGTATGTTAAGCCGTGACTCAGATAGCATAACGACTTATAGCATAAAACATTATGAGTGATGGTTTTTGCTCACCATCACTAATTTAGATAAAGATTAGCCATCATTCGGGTCGTATGACAGCATGCCTTGATAAATGATAAAAATGTAAATGCAGGTGACAATTGTATACTTATTGTCACCTATATAATTATGGTAAGTAAGAGTAAAGGTTAGGAATGTTTCCCCGAGTGACCCTATTCTCCATGTATTCTAGCAGTGTTCCGATATGGTTTAAAATGGTTTAGCTCGTAGGGCTCACCATATGAGGTTTAAATTTACACCTAAATAGGTATTTGAATTACTCCTCCATCTAGTAAGGATAATCGAGGAACCTCGATCCTAGACCCATCGTGGGTTTGGTGGAACAGGTTTGATCCGTTATATGTATTTCCCTATGCAAATATGAAGGGTTACTCACGAGAGACATAGGTAATTTACATCTGAGAAGTTATTGCTATGCCTATACGAAGGGTTACTCATGAAGGCAGACAGCTCACTTCCTCCTAATGATTGGGTTATAACCACGCCATGGAGTTTGGCGGGACTCTAATGCTCATGCAAGTGCACGATGTGTGACAGAGAAATGATCAAACCTTTTTGCTTACTTTCGTATAACTATTTTTATTAAACTAATGATTATTCGAAAATAAGACAATCCTGACAATCATGTCAAACAAAAGATTAGTTGACAAAATGAAAAAAGGGTCATAGTTAAATAATAACCGAAGATCAAAGGAATCGGGAACCTAGTAAAATCCGACTAGTTGTTGGCCTAACTCTCTATACAGTCCCCAGAGGAGTCACCAAGCTATAGCAATGTACCCCGAGGTGGATCCTCACGGATCTATGGGTGTGTATGACTTAAAATATTTTTTTGACTTAGAAATGTCTTCTTGACCGAGACTTTTCCTTCGCGACGTGATGAGAATAAGAAAGTATGAATTCTTGACTTATGATACAGTGAAGGGGACCATAAGATGAATCGCTTATTTTATTGGTCTCGGATGACCATCACGAAATGGCCAACGTTTGGAGTCGCCACCGATCATTTCTAGCTAGGAATGATCGGGTGCCTATTAAAACCTATATTTTGAGTTACGAAACTTAAAACATCGATCCTGTGGTCTATGTAGTATAAAGATTTGTCATTTGGGTTCGGGAGTTGGTTACGCATGATGAGGTACAAACCTCTTCACGACACCCGAAATCGGTACCTTACTAGCCATGTCTTATCCTGACTTTGATTCTTTCAATCTTAACTTGTATTATTCTGATATAACCCATTTTTAATGCATGAATTGTATAGAAATACAAATCCAGGTTTTGATAAAAATATTTAATCTCATATATGGCCTGGAGATATGGGGAATATAGAAATTTTCAGTAAAAATGACCTCTATATTTTACTTTGAAAATGGAATGTTCCATTTTGGGCACTAGAGAGCCACCCATGTGGAACATTACCTTTAATTTTATTTGAAATGATTGGAAAACATGAATGAAAATAATTATCACAAAGAAATCGTGTTAGTAAGGCAACAAATGAAGTAACATAACATGGATCATTCAATGTAAAGATAAAGAAAAGGGATGGACTATTAGAACTTATCCTGCAATTGACATCGATTATCTGGGAATAACCGAATTGAAGATTTTTTAGACACATCTGGGTGTCTTGATTGAACACGATTTGTTTGACACATTCATGGAAATCCAAGAAGGAGAAAAATTTAGTTGTAGTTGAAAGATAGGGTTGGAGTATCCCCACAAAAAGATAGGGTTGGAGTATCCCCGTGGATGACAAATAATTTTTTACAAAGGAAGATTTTTAAATCTTGTCAATTTTGGAAAACGAGATTGGACTATGCCCTTGGAAGGTTGGGGTTGGAGTATCCCCGAAAGTGACATATCTGACACTCTCTAATGAAGTCGAGTTGGAAAACTTAAGTTGACAAAACTTTGTGATTTATGAAATGTGTGAGCGTTTTGACGATTTTTTTGGCAAAAGAAATTATAGTGAATAAGGATGGTAAAGATGTAAAAAAATATATTCATGCCTTGATACAAGCTTATGGGAGGTCAAAGCATGTTCTTGAGTCTGCTCGAGGTGATACAAAGGCATTCGAATGTCTCGAGATGAAATTCGGGAAAACAACTTAATTTTGACCATGACTGTGAATAGGAGACATCATCGCATGATCCCACTTTTTGAATTTATTCTAAATTGGTTTTGAAGGCTTTAGAGGGTGGACCAGATACCATAAGAAAGGTAACTCGATGACGGTCAATCTAAAAATATTCCTAATATCCTAAAAAGTCACTTTCCGGGGGAATAAGTTTTCAAGTTTAGATTAATTTCGCTGCTGGCAGAGCATATAAAGGACAAGGTGTGTCAAAATTTGAAAAATCATTCCAAACTCATTTGGTATCAAAAAATTACAAATAATACCTTTCCAGAAAAGGAATTTGATGAACTTTTTAGGAAAAGTTGGATGGATTTGGAAAAATTATTTAGTGGGCCTAAAGGACCCAACCAGAATGCACTCTATTCACTTCAAGGATTCTAGACAGTCTAGGTTTGAAAAATCATAACTCTTTCATTAGGACTGATCCAAGGATGAAAAAGACCTCATTTTAAAGATATTTTAACACACTTTCAAAGAAAAATATTATAAAATTCACAAAAAATCTTTTAGGATTTTAAATTGATTTTTCAATTTTTAACAGTGCTGTTGCCAATAGGGGACAAAGTAAAGTAGAGGATATTTCTTATTTTCTTCATGTTTACGGGTCCAAAGTCAAGTCATCGACTTTCAAAAGTCCATGTTGAAGGGAAAGAGTGGCATGAGTGGCATGAGTGTCATGAACTCATTTGCAAAACCCAAGAGTATTTTGGGATGATGAAACAGCCCACTGATCATATCACTCAAGGTTTCGACTCCAAAACAAGGCACGAACATTTCAGGAACAAGTGTAGGACCATTTTCATTGCAAAATCAGAAGATTTGAGCTCGTTTAACAAAATTCAGATCTAGAAAACTTAATTTTCCCTAAGATATTTTGCTAACTTTAAGGAAAACGCTAAGTTCATACTAATCCTCATTGGTTAAGGTTAACATGCATGGCTTGGGGAAGTTTTGAAAATCAATTTTTGGTAGCCATCAAACATGCATTTTGACAAGGAAAAGACAACAAACATACAAGAGGATGACACATAACATGAATGGGGATGCTAACCTTACCAATGGTCTAGAAAAAGAAAGTGTTATGCACTTTGACAAGAAAATGTTATGGATGCTGATAATGACAATGATTCATGACAAGATGGAAGCTAATGTATAAATATGCTTGAAATATGCTAGGCTAAGGATTCATACATGGATTAATCATAACAAGATGCATGGATATGGCATAAAATGCATGAGTAAGAGCTGTCAAAATAAAGAGGATGAAATAAGGCATTTTGCATGTCAAAAGGGCATTAAAGCATCCAAATCCTAAACTACCACAACCAAAGGCCACAATAATCCATGAGAATCCTAAGAGGGTGATGGAAACATGCAGAGCTCACTAAAATAATGAAGATGCTGAAAAACAAAAAATAAAAGTGATAAAGTAGGAAGTTATGTCAACAAAACTTTAATTTTTGGCCAAATAGTTGGAGCAGTAGAGATGGCTTGTAGTTCCCTCTTTTCCTTCCTATTAATAAGCAAGAAAAAGAGAAAAATAATGAGGTTTTGGTTCTGGCATGGACGAGGGTGATTTTCAGAATGTGTAATGGTTGAGAATGAGTGTTTTGGGGCTGTTTTCAGGTGATAAGTGAAGAGCTACGGGATTTGGTCTTCTTGATATGTGAATGTGTTTTTGGAAGCTAAAACAAGCTGGAATCTAAAGTCCCTCAGCTGAGATATAAGTAGTCTATTTATACTAGCATTTTGGAGCCAAATTAGAGGTGTTTTTACTCATTTCTCAAGGGGGGACAAAGTGATTTCAGCTTGGTGACTATAGAGTGGCTGTAGGGAGCAACTTGCTGCTGATGTGGTGGACACAGGGTGGCTGGTTTAAATGCTAAAATGATTTTCCAACAATAGGGTGGCTGATGGTGATCTTGGCCAACAAACTAGAGAGGAGTAGGGTGATCATGTGACATTGTCCTTTTTTATTTAATTTAGACTTCAAAAAAAATGTTTTGATTAATTCAAAAATCCAAATTCGTAATCTAATATGGGTTTTGATCTTTTCTGATGCAAAGAAACAAGTTAAAATTGAGTTTTTGATCAATGGTGGATGAGTTAAAAATGCCCAGACTATGAAAAATAGCCTGTATGTATCGATACATTTGGTCCAAAAACCTTGAGTGTATTGATACAATGAACATTGTATCGATAAAATGATCATTGTATCGATACTATGAACCATTGTATCGATTCAATGATTCATTGTATCATTACATGTTGATATGTATGGATACATTTCTTTATAGAATGCACGTTTTGGTCTTGGCGTGGCCTAATATTGATACATGAGCTCCTGTGTCGATACATAAGCTCATGTATCAATACATTTACATGTTGTATTGATACAAATGGGGACATTCCAAATTTTTGGATTGTTGGAGCATTGTGTCGATACATAAAAACCATGTATCGATACATGCAAGCAAAATTGTGAATTTTCTCATATCTTTTATCCCTGAATACCTTGAACTACGTCCTCTGATGCCACATCTTTGCATTTATCTTTGATATGATCCGTAGGCCTTCTTGACCTCCTCAAAAATACTTTTTCACCGGGCAACAATCATCGCCCCTTCTCACGTCCATGCCCCAGGTTGCTAAAAAATTAGCCTGGACAAAATAAGGTGTCTACACCCTCCACCAGGGTGCAAAAGATATTTTTAATTTTAAAACCTTTTGTGTTCCTTTGGTTTTCTATTGGGATACAAAAGAGAATGATAAAATGCTTTTGCATTCCATTGGTCCTCTGATTGAATGCATAAGAGATTTTGATTTTTCAAAATTTTAAAAACTCGATTTTCCTAACACAAATAATAAATTTGCATTATAAATTATTATTTTGGGAATTTATAATTAAATGCCATATGTTGAAATCAAATAAAAATTAAAATTCAAGTTAACACATAACTAATAAGGTATCAATTTTCAGGCATAATGAAAGGGTCGATCTTTGTGATTGTAATTGACTCTAGAACCCTCTATATGATCTTCGGTATGATCACGGTCCTCAAAATTAGATTCTGAGGTTTTGTAACCCTCAAAATACAAACTTCGATAGGTGATCAATCTCACCTAGCCCAAATAGATTGGTGGTGACTCCAAATAAATAGTCATTTTGTAATGACTATTTAGAGTTAAGTCGAGTGAATGATTTATCTTGACCACCCAGTCCTTAAAAATAAAAAAAATGTTGAAAATAATATGGCCTATAGAAATAAGAGAATGCAAAATTATGGTATATCAACAAATATAAAAGCAAAAGCCATTCGAGTCAGGCTTGTTCAAGATTCATATCTAAGCTACGTTGTGACAGTTTGGTGACTCTGCTAGGGAAATGTAGAGAGTCAGGCCTAAAATTAATTACTTGTTAACTAAATTTCAATTAATTTGGTTTTAATTGGTATTTAATTTTAAATCCCTTTTTTTCTTTAAATTTTCCTTCTCATTATGTTAATATTTATTTTGCGCTAATCTTTTCATGTTTGCTTTTGTCTTTTGGGGATTAAGATAGTGGGTTTTATTTTAATGATATGCCATAAAAAGGTAAATTTGTCCCTTCGAACACACTATGCACATCATGCTGTAGTTTCTCCTCTGTCAATTATGGAGAGGGCATGGGTGCCTAATATTTTAAAAAGGGGTGAAGTAGCTCTGCCTTCTGAGGTCTTAGCCTCATCGGGGTCGCAAAAAGCTTACAGGGTGTAGATTCCTACGTCCACCCAAGGTGTTAGCCTCGTTATGGACATGGAAGACACACCCACTCGAATTAAACCTATTCCAACATGAATCCACGATGGATAAGGATAAGGTACCTTGCAAGTCCTTTTAGGGCTCAAGGAATTCGAGAACCTAATTAGAGGTCTGACATAAACCACATATAGTGAACCATACTAACCTCCCAGCGAAAACCAAGCTCGATTTTAGGCATTACCAAAATTAAGGACACATGAAAGGGCAAAGTTATTTCTTTCCCTTTATTTTCATATCTTCATTTATTTGGATAATTTTAATAACTTATTTGAATAATTTATGTTTTTTGTTGCTTTGAAATTTATTTATACCTTATTTGAATCATTTGTGATTTTCATTGTCTTGAAATTTTATTTGAATTCAATATTTCTTAAGAATACTAACTCGTTCTCTCTTTTTTTCCTTTTTTTGGTGTATTTTTCTTT
This sequence comes from Adansonia grandidieri, assembly GCA_038382065.1. Lineage (NCBI taxonomy): Eukaryota > Viridiplantae > Streptophyta > Magnoliopsida > Malvales > Malvaceae > Adansonia > Adansonia grandidieri. The sequence goes on from JBBYHK010000008.1 coordinate 3,668,793, forward strand.
CCTTATATGCATATAGGAACCCTTGCTTTAAAAAGAATCCCAACTTAGATAAATTTCTATTTAACTTTATGGCAGAGCCAGTACATGCAGTGATTATCTCCAAAGAATTTGAAGAGATCTGTTCTAAGTCAAATTCAACCAGAAAAGGGATAGAGACTGTGTACCAAGAAGTTGTGTCAAAGCTGCTAAAAATTACACATTTAGACCTTTGCCAGAATAATTTGAAACGGTTAGTCAAAATATGGGATCAGTGGGGAAGTGTAGAGCCAACCCAATTTATAGAAAAATATGGACAGATTGTTCCCTTACTCAAAGTACACATGGATGAATAGCAAGTCAAGGCTATGATTGAGTTTTGGGATTCGTCATTTTGATGTTTTTCATTCAATTAGCATGACAGGACTCTGACCATGGAAGAGATATCGGTTCTTCTTAGGCTTGGGCCATTGGAGACAAGACCCATCTATTGCAAAGGGCGCAATCCCACCAGCTTCCATAAAAGACTGAGCCAATTCTTGGATTGTGATTTCAAAGCCGACCACCATTACACAGAGCGAAAAGGAACATAGTGTCATTTCATGTTAGCATCTACAAAAATATATCAGAGAACATTAAGAAGGCCCTGGATGAATTTGCTCTTGCTATATAGGATCGTTTTCTTCCCAAGAGTGTTAGGACATGGGGAAGTGGCAGTAACAGATTTATTTGATCGATTGAAAAGAAACATGCACCTGACTCCAGCAATTCTAGCTGAAATAATTTGAGCGTTTAATACATGCCAAAAAGAAGGTCAAGGGAGATTCTTTGGAAGTGCTTTGTTGTTATATATCTTGGCTTGAAGTCATTTTCGGGGTGAAGGGGCAGATAAAACTAAACTTTATTTTCCACATTTAGTTCCTCTTCAGGAATTCATAAAAAAAGAGTGGCTCAATTCTGAAACCAAGAAACAATGGGTTGAGATGCTCAAAAGCTTGGATTCTTCTAATATAACCTAGAAGGTGCCATGGTTTTCACCAAAACACTTTGTGTATTGATGTGGTAATCTGCTGTATATGCCTTTACTTAGAATATGGGGCACTGTAGGTTAAACACCATTGTTGGTTTGAAGACAATATGCATCACAGCAATTCATCCCCATGACTTCAAATTTGGCTAGTGTTGACTTGGAATATCAGGGTAAGGATTATAAAAAGTCACTTCAGATAGCTGCCTTACAGTGGAAAGAAAGGTATGAGTCCGGATTACATACATAAACTGATAAAACCATTCCAAGATATGCTGCTTGGAGGGAGTTGGGGTTTATTAACATAATTATTCCTAACTCAAATGGGACCATTCCTCGAATATCTATTAAATTAGAACCTATGATGCCATTCAAGATCAATTTGATTAAGGAAGAAGCTATAAGAGAACGAAAAAAAAAACTGATGAAAATTATCAGCTGCAAGAGAAAATGGCTTATTTATGAATGAAGATGGAAGTAAAAACAAGAGAAGCTAAAAAATGAAAGAAAAGTACAACCTAATGAAGAATGATTGGGTTGAACAAAACAAAAAAATGAACCTTACCGAGATATCTAGGAGTTCTAAAAACTTTGCCCAAAGGATAAAGGAAGAAGTGTGCAAGCTTGATAAAGGAAGAAGTGTGCAAGCTTAATAAAGAGCTGAAAGTATGGAAGACTAAAGCTTTAGAAGGAAAAGCCCAATAAACTATTTTTGAAAGAGAAAGAAGAAAGCACACTGACACCCGTATCCAGTTCAGAAGGTCTACTAAAAAGAATAGATGACTCCAAGCTGCTTCAGATTGAGAGCACGGAAGGGTATCTCAATTATTTAAGGAAAAACAAAGTGTCGCTACAACTATTACAAAGATAGGACTAGAATTACAATGTAAGGGAGATGATATTCACACCTGGGAACAAGCCTATCATAATCTAAATGCATATTGAGGTGATAAAATATGGTAGGCCGAAGATGATGGTAGATGGTGGGTAGTTAACTCTTTGGCTAATAAATGTATGTAGATCATATCATGGAACAGATCCACTCAGCTGTCATCCAAGCAAGGAAAATGGTGGACAGGATTAGAGACTTACAGATGCAAATTAATCCTATAGGATAATAAAAGCATGTTGTACTTCAATTTTTGGATGAGGCTCAAAGACAATATGATCAAGTTAGGAATTTTCTTAGATGTAATCCCTACATGATGGACAACATGAATATGTAATTTGTTATAAAGTTAAAGGAAAAGTTCTGAGTTTAGAATCTTTAGTTAAAGCAAGCATTCCTACAAGTGCATTTGTACATTCACCATCATACATGCATCATACACATATACATACATTTTCATATATTCATTAATAAATTTATAATTTAATAAAATCTAGAATTTTTTGCAAGGTTTTAAACATTGATAATTAGGAGAGACTTACTGAACAATAATTTACTCATCGCTATTACACTAGATTCAGAGCGAGGAAGATGGTAGAGGATCAGTTGGCAAGATTGGAAAGACTTGAAGAAAGCCAACTTTAATCCTAAGAGAATATGATCAAAAGGCAAGAAGAAATGCAAGCACAAATCACCAGATTGATGGAATTACTATTAGCAAGAGAGTCAGTGCCCCTGCCTAAAATAGGTTCTACTATTGTCAGCTCGTCTAGGGGGTTTAACCAGAGACACAACAAACACTTGTACAAGAAACTTAAACCTTGAATATGCCAACTATGCACCAAAATACCCCCGGAGCTACACCACCTCTAGTGATTGTTATTAATCCTGACACTCTCTCATAGAGAGTTGATACTAGAGCTACACAATAGAAGATAGCAATTCCTGCTACTGTTGAAGAAGTAGAATGACAATAATAAAAAGCCAGAACTAAAACAGAGATAGAGAAAGAAAAATTATAGCATTTAGAATAAAGGTTGAAAGCCATAGAAAAAGATAAACTTTGCACTAGCATAGATATCGAGGATCTTAGTTTAGTTTCTGATTTAATTTTGCCACAAAAGTTTAAAATGCTCAAATTTGAAAAATATAAGCGCATTACTTCTCTATAAGCTCACATCAAGATGTTCATTCAAAAGATGGTAGGGCTATTCACATAATATCAAGCTCTTCATTCACTGTTTTTAGGAAAGTTTAACTAGATCAACGTTAAATTAGTACAAAAGTTTGACTCATAGCGAAATTCAATGCTGATTGAATTTAGCTAATGCATTCCTACAACAACATATGCATATGGCTGAATAGGTTCCTGATAGGTTAACCTTTCAAAATATGGAGAAAAAGCCCACCGAGTCCTTTAAAAAGTATGCTTAAAGGTGAAAAGATGTGGCATCTGAAGTTTAGCCCCTTTAACTAAGAAAGAAACCACCATGCTATTTATAGGCACCTTACGTCCTTCCTACTATGATAAATTGGTAGGAAATGCAATAAAAAGTTTCTTCGATCTTTTTATTTCTAGAGAAATGATCAAAGCTACCATAAAGGCAAGAAAAATTACAGTAGGTGAATCTTCCATTATGAAGAAGACTGGACCTCCCAAGAAGAAAGAGGAAATTTCATCTGCCAATCATGTAAGTCAACCTTTCTGCCAAGAATTGCATCCTTTCTACAGAAATCAAAGTCAGCAACCCTGGAATACCATATCTATGAATACACCCCGACCTTTTACCTCATTAAAGCCTTAAACCACCACCCCTAATCATCCTTAAAACCAAACATAGATCAATCTAAATCAACCAACCTGACGAAACAACCATTATAGACCTCATCATGAGCCTCTCCTTTATTCTTACAAAGAAATATTTGATAAGCTTTTGGAGGCTTGATTAGTGGCTCCACTTTTCACAAAACCATATGAAGGTAACTTGCCTAATTGGTATGACCCAAATGCCTACTGTGAATATCATGCAGTAGCAGGTCATCTAATTGAAAACTATACCGCTTTTAAAAACAAGGTCCATAGTCTTCTTAAAATAGGACTTTTAAACTTTGAATATCATGCAATAGCAGCCCTAAGACCCAATGTAATGGCAAACCCTTTGCCTAACCATCTCGAGCCAAGGGTTAATGCCTTAATCATCAAAAAAAATTATTATGAGAAAAAATATGTTTCATAAGTCAAAACCCCAATGGAAAAAGCTTAGGCTATTCTGACTAAAAGCAAAATCCTTGGTCAAAATCATGAATATGAAAATTGCTAATTAAACTCTAGCCTAAATTTTTGCAAGTTTCATGCTATTCAAGGGCATAGTTTACAAAACTAACCAGATTTTTTAGCTCTGATTCAAAAAATGATGGATAATAGTGAGGTTAAATTTTACACAAAAATTCTTGCTCACGAAGAAGAATCAGGTAATATGATTGATGAAGGGTCTTCAAAATTGCCATATAGGGTTGGTCATCCATTGATCATTTATTGTAATAAACCAAAGCCCATGCCTCCCAAGAATGAAACTGCCCCAAAGCTTATCATTCAAACTCCCATACCTTTCTCATACGAGGGCAACAAACAAGTACCTTGGAGATATGATGCTTGAGTAACAACTCCAAAAACTTTAACAAGTTAACAGCGATGGTTGATATCACTGGAGTCAGTCATATAACCTAAAATGGATGCTTTTACAACCCAGAAAGTAATAAAGTTGCTACTAGATCAAAAACCAAAGGGCAAACATCCGATAAGGCAGTAGCTATTAAAAACAGTCCTGTGAAAATTAAGGAACCTGTCAAGGAAAAAGATGCTGTTGAATTTTTGAAATTCATAAAGCATAGTAAGTACAGCATCGTGGATCAGTTAAAGTAGCAGCTAGCAAAAATTTCTATGTTGGCATTATTGCTCAGTTCTTAAACTCATAGAAATGCTTTATTAAAAGTGCTTAATCAGGTTTATGTTCCACAAGACATTTCAGTCAACAAGTTGGATCATATAGTGAATAATATTATTGCTGACAATTTTACTTGCTTCAACGATGATGAGATCTACTAGGTGGGGCTACTTCTAACAAAGCTCTTCATATAACAACTAATTACAATGGGACTATACTTTTTAAAGTGCTTATTGACAATGGTTTAGTGTTGAATGTCATGCCATGGATTACTTTTTCACACTTGCTAGAAGATTGCAGTTAGCTTAAGGACAGTCAAACAGTGGTGAAAACTTTTGATAGCATTAGAAAAGAGATTAAAAAATTATTTTGGTTCATTTAATTATCGACCTTTGTCCCTTTGAAGTGGAATTTCATGTATTAGATATTGCCCCTATATACAACTATCTCTTAAGATGACTTTGGATACACTCTGCTGATGCTATACCATCTTTTCTTCATCAGAAAGTTAAGTTTATAGTTGATGATAAGTTGGTTAGCATACATGGGGAGGAAAATATAATTGCCATGACTTCAACTGATGCTCCCTACATTAAAACAAATGCTGATGAAAAAAAATGCTCATTTAGAGCATTTGTGGTTGTCAATACCATTTTCATTGCTAAGATATCTCTCTTTTGGTAACTTTACCTCTCTAAAAGCACTCATTTGGGTTTAAAGCTTATGGTGGAAAAGATGCCTGAGCAAGGAAAGGGCTTAGTAAATGCCTACCGGGGATAAATTGATCTATCCAAATAGTTGGCAAAAGAGATCGTAATTGGACTACAACCTCAAAGGGAAAATAAAAGTAAGATTAAAAAAGGAGCTAAAGGGAAGAACTCGAATCAAGCTTTAGTTTTATATACTTCTTTAAAGGAAAGATTTTGCTATGGCAAAGTCATCAATCCTATTGCTCAAAAAAAAAAAAGAAAGAAGCAATGATAAGATGATGATCATTCTAAGTTTTAAGAATTTGCAATTGAATGCAATTGAGTTAAATAATGAAGAGTCAAGGAACGACCATGGAATTCATCATTTCCCTTCTAGATATATTTGGACAAATTAGACTATCAGTAAAAGAACTATAGTGTCTAGGCTTAATCTAAAGTAATCTCAAGAACTCATCTCGTTTGTTTTGCCTGAAACATACGAGAATCTTTTTATAAAGGGCCTAAAATGTCATATCATCCTTTTTAGAAAGGAAATGCATGAACTTTTTATGTATATATTCAATCTCTTTCATATCCATACTTTTTTTTTCTTTTTGCTTTCATGCTCATATATGAATCATCCCATACTTTCTTGTTTACTTATTTTTGTTTTATTTACTTTTATAGATATCTGGATAAAAAAAAAAGAGAATAACCTTTTTTAGGATTCAAAAGTTGATTTTAAACAATCCATTTATTCGAACGAGGATGATCTCAGAGAAGATTTCAATAATTGCACTTTATTACCTAAATTGTTAAAATTAATTAAGTAGGAAGATGGGCAAATAATGCCTCATGAAGAGCCCACGGAGATTATAAACTTAAAGGGTGAGGATGATAGAAAAGAAGTTAGAATTGGAACGTTATCACGTCTGCCAATAAAGTAGAATTGATAAATCTACTTATGGAATTCCATGATGTCTTTGCGTGGTCATATCAAGATATGCCAAGCTTAGACCCAAAAATAGTGGTTTATAAGCTTCCTTTGAAACCATAATGTAAGCTAGTTCAACAGAAATTGAGGAAGATGAAGCTTGAAATGCTATTAAAAATTAAAGAAGAGGTGAAAAAACAATTTGATGCTGACTTTTTAAAGTGGCGAAGTACCCAGAATGGGTTGCTAATATTGGCCCAATCCCTAAAAAAGAGGAAAAAGTTAGAATGTTTATGGACTACCAGGATTTAAATTGAGCAAGCCAAAAGGATAACTTTTTTATCCCTCATATTGACGCATTAGTTGATAATACTATAAAGAATTGTCTATTTTCTTTCATTAATGGATTTTTGGGTTATAATCAAATTAAAATGGCACCCAAAGACATGGAAAAGATAATTTTTGTCACCGTTTGCAGCACCTTTTGTTATAAATTGATGCCATTTGGGCTAAAGAATGGAGAGGCGACTTATCAAAGAGCGATGGTCACTTTATTTCATGATATTATGCATAAAGAAATTGAAGTATATATTGATGACATGATTACCAAGTCTCTCCAGGAAGACAAACATGTCACAGATCTGCAAAAAATATTTGAAAGACTTAGAAAATATCAATTAAAGTTAAACTTAGGAAAATGTATTTTTAGGGTAAGATCAGGGAAGTTAGGTTGTATCATAAGTGAAAAGGGGATTAAGGTTGTTCCTGATAAGATCAAAGCCATTTGGGAATTGCCACCTCGGTGCACACCAAAAGAAATAAGAAGTTTCCTCAAAAAATTGAATTAGATTGCTCGCTTTATTTCCCAGCTCACGGATAAATGCAATCCAATATTTTAGCTTCTCCAAAAACACAACCCGAGAGAATGGGATGAAAAGTGCCAAATGGAATCAAAAAGGTTAAACAATATTTAGCAAAACCTCTAGTCCCCATACCACTAGTCTTAGGGCATCCCCTCATACTATACTTTTTCGTATTTGAGTGGTTAATGGGATGTATGTTAGGGCAACATGACGAGATCAAAAAGAAAAAAAAAGATAATCTATTACCTCAGTAAGAAGTTTTTTGAATATGAGGTAAATTCTCCCAAATAGAGAAATATGTTGTGCCCTAGTTTGGACTACAAAAGGGCTCAAGCAATATATGCTATATGACACTACATTGTTGATCATAAAGATAGATCCGATCAAGTATCTTTTTGAAACCCTAACATTGTTTAAAAGAATAGCAAGATGGTAAGTTTTATTATTAGAATATGATATAGTCTATTTGAGCTAAAAAGTAGTTAAAGGAAGCGCTATTCTCTAATTTTTAGCAAGCCATGCCCTGAATGATCATTAGCCATTAGATTTTGATTTTCTTGATAAAAATTTGATGAATGTTTTTGTTGAAGAGGAAGAAGATCAAACTGAGACACTAGAATGGAAAATGTATTTTGATAGGGCCTCAAATACTTTAAGACATAGGATTGGAGCAATTCTTATATCCCTTCAGGAAGATTATTATCTTTTTACTACCAAGTTAGATTTTGATTGCATAAACAACGTGGCAGAATATGAAGCATGTGTTATGGGACTTCGTGCAGCTATTGAAAGAAATGTTTGAGTATTGAAAGTTTATGATGATTCATCCTTAGTGATCTATTAGCTATGTGAGGAGTGGGAAACTTATATTCAAGGTTAGCCTAATATAAGAAGTGGATTCTTGAATTATTACAAGAGTTCAAGAAGGTTGATTTTATTCATTTGCCTCGAGATGAAAATCAAATGGCAGATGCTCTCGCCACCCTTACCTCGATGTTTAAGGTGAATGGGAAAGAAAAAGTAATCTCGATTCAAATAAGCCTATGTGAATTTCCTGCATATTGTCATAATGTTGAAGCTAAATCAGATGGCCATCCATGGTATTATGATATTAAAAGGTATCTTAAGAATCAAGAATATTTGGATAATACTTCTGAGAATGACAAGAAAACCTTGAGAAGGTTAGCGATGAGCCTTTTTCTAGATGATTAGATCCTTTAGAAGAAACACTATAATCAGACGTTATTAAGATGCGTGGATGCTTCTGAAGCACAAAAAATTTTGGAAGAAGTACACGAAGGAGTTTATGGAATTCACACTAATGGGCATAAAATAGCAAGACAAATTATATGATTGGGCTACTTCTGGATGACTATGGAAGGAGACTATATTAAGTATGCCCAAAAATGCCATAAATGCCAAATCTATGTAGACAAAATCCATGCTCTGGCTTTGTCGCTGCACATCTTAACTATTTATGGCCCTTTTCTTTCTGGGGCATAGATGTTATTTAGCCAATTATCTCTATAGCTTTAAATCGTCATCATTTTATTTTAGTGGCTATAGACTATTTCACCAAATAGGTTGAAGCTACTTCTTATGCAAATGTGACGAGGTTAACAATGATAAAATTCCTGAGGACAAATATTATTTGTCATTTTGGAATACTCGAGAGAATCATATCTGACAATGTTTTCAACTTGAATAATAAATTAATGACAGAGGTTTGTACCTAACTAAAAATCTCTCATCATAACTTAATAACATATCCTCCAATGAAAAATGAAGTAATGGAAGCAGCCAATAAAAATATTAAGAGGGTTATGGCAAAGATAGTGGAAACTTATAGAGATTGGCATAAAAAAATCCCTTTTGGACTTTTAGCATATCGAACTTCAGTTCGGACCTCTACCGGGGTAACATCTTACTCGTTGGTATTTTTATAATTAATTTATACCACAAGGTGTCAAGTTTTCCATTTTTATAATTAATTTTAAATTTTTTTACAATACAATAGGTATTATAATTGGGAAATTTTTTCTGATAAAGTTATTTTGAATTTTGAATTTTTATCTTTACCATTTTGTAAACCAATATTTTGGGAATATGTTTGATTTAATTCATTTTATATAAGTTCCAATGTATTCTTTTAAATTTCTCAGTTTCAAAATACGAGTTTTCCTTTACCTTTAAAATTTTTGGTAGAATTCTCTCGAGTTTTGAACTTCAAATTCTTTAAGCATTTCCATTTAACGACCATCAAATCAGTTTTGCAAAATTCATTTTATGAGTTTGGTATTTTATTGTTATTTTTTTTGTTCTCAAGATATGGAGTTTTCTACTATGTAAATTTTTTCAGGAGAAATTTTTTGATTTTAATATTTTTAAAATTAATTAAATATTTTCATTAAAATTATATTAAATCAGTTTTTAAAATTTTAATTTATTTTTTGAGTTTTGAACTTTTTCAACATTGAATTTTTTTAATTTTCATCAAAGATTTTCTCATAAAATTTTACGAGTTTTGGTTTTAATTATTTTTTCCTTGCATATAACAATTCTTAAAAATTTTCTTGTATAATTCAACGCTTGAAATTTTTACAAGAAAATTTTATTAATTTTATTTTGTGTAAAATCTCTTTAATGGACCTAAAACTTTCAAATTTTGTAACTAGGCTAAATAAACTTCATAATCTCAACAAGCCCAATGACCTTACCAAGTCCATTTTCTAAATTTTTCACCAAGCCTATTTCATTCTCTGAAAGGCTACTAAACCCATCTTAATATCCAATTTTCTAACAAAGCCCACTAATCTTTTTTCTTTCTAATTTTATATCAATTATTAAATTTTTTATTTATTTTTAATGGAATTTTGATTGGAATTTTCACATGATTAAATTCTTAATTGGATTTATCATTTGAATTTATTTATTTATTTATATTTTTGAACTTTAATTTGTTATTTTTTTATAGAACTTTCAATTAGGATTTTCTTGCAATTTGATTGCATTAATTTCTTTACTTCCAATAGTATTTTTTCTTGTAAATTTATAATTTTATTTTGCTTTTCCATAATTTATTCTAATTTGCTAATTTAGTTACATGAAATCTAGTTTGGTTGGAATTAAATTCTTTTCCAATTGATTTAGTTTCATTCCAACTAATTCCATCAAGTTAACCAAAATGACACATGATCATCATTCTACCTAAAATAGCATAATCATGACAATGGAGATGGTGGCTTGTAAGAAAAGATGACAAGGGTATAGGCTGATGACACAGCATTTATTATTTTTCTAACCGAACAAGTAAACTTAACATCAAGCAAATTAAAAAAAAAAAGAAAAAATATGAAAAAAATGAAATTTAGCAAAAGAGGATTCTCACCTTTCTTGGCTGAATCATCCTTCTCCTATAAATAGGGGAGGATGTTTTCTTCAAGCATTTTTGGAGTTTTGGAGAGAAAGAAAAGGAAAAAAAAAAGAAAAAGAAATTAATAAAAAAAATTTAAAACTTTGTTAAGGTATAATCTCCACTAAAATCTTTGAAGTTTTATTTATTTCATGCATTTTTCTTCTTTTTGGTGAGCCAAAAATACACTTAAGTTCATGGATTTCTTATCCATGTTGAAAAACTAAGCATAATAGCCATGAACTAATTTCCTTGATTTTATTTTATTTTATTTTTTCTTTTCTCTTCTTGTTAGCAAATTATTTTTCTTCACAAATCATGTTTATGTTGATGTGATGTTGGTTTTGTTGTTGTGTTTGTCATATATATTTTTTTTTGTGTTTGTCATATATATTTTTTTTCTTTTAGTGTTTTCTTGGTTATTATGGTGAAATCACATGTTTATATACTTATTTTTGTAATTTTACCATATAATGGTATTAAATTGTGTTAAATAAAATATGAATATGTGATTATTAAGAAAAAAAATTTATTGGTAGATTGTTTAGGTGTTGGTCAAAATTCATGCTTGTATATGTGTTTTTGTGGTCATTTTGTAAATGTAGAAAGTTTAGAGACTAATTTGTAAAAAATAAATTAAAAAATTAAAAATTTTGTTTAAACTTGTATGCTTGGCCGAAGCACACTTGCACCCTTAGGAGTGTATTTTATGCGTTTATCAAGTTAAAATACATTTTTTTAATTTTGAGGTCTCTTTGTAATTTTAAGAAGTCTAGGGACTTTTGTGTAAATCTTAAAAAATGTATTCTAGGGGCAAAAAGAAGTGACTGAATCTTGCTTGTGATTTTCTATGTGATTTTTGTGATTATTTTGGTTTATTTAAAGCTTAATTTTACATTTTAATCATTTAGGGGCCAATTTGCAATTTTAGGAAATTTTAGGGACTAGTTTGCAAATAATAGAAATTTTTTGTTTTATGGTCAAAGGATTTGACCGAAAGCTTCATGGATAACTTGGAAACTGATTTTGGGTATTTAATATCATGGTTTAGGTATTTTTCACACTTTAAGGGGCATTTTGTAATTTCACAAAGTTTAAGGGATAGTTTGAAATAATGGAAAATTTTGTTTTCTGGTCAAAGGTGTTTGACCGAACCTTCATATGGATGTTCTTCATGATTTACATGCTAATTTTTACCTGATTAATTATATTTTGTGATGATTTAGGTTATTTTTTTTACTTAGGTACCTAACTGTAAACTAAAAAAATTTAGGGACCCTTAGGGAAATATAGTATTTTTAGGACAAAATGGTTATTTTTTGCATGAAATCATCCACTTAGATTATTTTGAATATTCTTAGCATTCCATTGGTCCTCCGGTGAGGTGCTAAAACTATTACAACTTTTCGTATACTTTTGGTTCTCTATTAGGGTATGAAATGCAATTTTTGAAAATTTTAGGACTTGATGGTATTTTTACATGTTAGGTTATTTTAAAATTTAAGTTTCTCATTTGGGGTGTTTTGGGTCAAAAAATATCTTTTTTAGCATTTTAAACCAATTTAGGACTAATATTTAATTTTAAGAAATTTAGGGATCCATTCATAATTTTTGTACTTTAATATAAATTACTTATTTAGAGTAAAAATCATCATTACTTGTCTTTTCGAGTCCTTTAGGGTTGCTAGGATACTTTAATGTCGAAGGTACACCTTAGGCATTCCTAGGGATGCTTTTATGTCGAAGATGTACATCTAGGTAGGTTCACCTTTTTTATGATCATTTTTTAATCCTTTAGGGTTATTGATATACTTTCACATCGAAGGTACATCTAGAGGCATTTTGGTAATTTCTCTTGAGTCGAGTCCTAGGTAGTTATCGGGATGTTTTATGCTAAAGATGTACATTTAGGATAGGTTCACCTTTCTATGATTATTTTTGAGTCCTTTAAGGTTGTCAGGATACTTTCACATCAAAGGTACACCCTAGAGCATTTTGGTAATTTCTTTCGAGCCAAGTGCTAGGTAGTCATTGGGATGCTTTTACGCCAAAGATGTACATTTAGGATTGGCTCATCTTTCTATAATCATTTTTGAGTCCTTTAGGATTGCTAGGATACTTTCACGTCAAAGGTACACCTCAGGGATATTTTGATAATTTCTTTCGAGTCAATTCCTAGGTAGTCATCGGGATGCTTTTATGCCAAATACGTACATTTAGGATAGGTTTGCCTTTTATAATCCTTTTCATGTCCTTTAAAGTTGTTGGGATACTTTCATGTCAAGGTAAAGCCAAGGGCATTTTAGTAGTTTTGCATTAGAACCAAGTTCTATGTGATTACTAGGATATTTTCATGTCAAATGTACACATTATGAATAAGTTCATTTTAGATTGTTATCGAGTTTTAAGAAGTTTTATAAATATTTTCAATAAAATATAAAATTTTCTTTTTAGAAAATTAAGGTAATGTCTCCAAGTTAAAATAATATGTAGAATTTCTCCCAAAATATGAGAGAGGTTCTACAGATTATCTTAATATCAAGATATCCTTTTCAAAATGGAAATTGAGATTTTATAAATTTTGAAAAAATAATAATAAAACCTTTCGCATTCCTTTGGCCCTTCATCAGGGTGCAAAAGATATTTTTAATTTTAAAATCTTTTGTGTTCCTCTGGTTTTCCGTTGGGATACAAAAGAGAATGATAAAAAGCTTTCATGTTCCATTGGTTCTCCGATCGAATGCATAAAAGATTTTGATTTTTCAAACTTTTAAAAACTCCATTTTCCTAACACAAGTAATAAATTTGCATTATAAATTTTTATTTAAGGAATTTCTAATTAAATGCCATATGTTGAAACTGAATAAAAATTAAAATTTAAGTTAACACGTAATTAATAAGGTATCGATTTTTGAGCATCACGAGAGGGTCGATCCTTCTTGTGATTGTAATGACTCTCGAACACTCTTATATGATCACTGGTGTGATCGCGAGCCTCGAAATTAGTATTCAGGGTTTTATAACCCTCAAAATACAAACTTCGATAGGTGACCAATCTCACCTAGCCCAAATAGATTAGTGGCGATCCAAAATAAATAGTCATTTCATAATGACTATTTAGGGTTAAGTCAAGTGAGCAATTCATCTCGATCATCCCGTCCCCAAAACTAAGAAAATGTTGATAATAATATGGCCTATAGAAACAAGAGAATACAAAATAATGATATATCAACAAATATAGAAGCGAAGGCCATTTGAGTCAAGCTTGGTCAGGATTCGTATCCGGGCCAAGTTACGACAGGAATGTGCTTGAATTGAATTTTAAAGCAACGGTGAAATGGTTGAAAAATGGCTTGAAATAGGCGAAAATGCCTTGGTATATCGATACAAAACATTTTATATCGATACATAAGGTTATTTTTGCTTAGGAGGATCGATACAATGAAGCATGTCTTGATATCAAGAGCCAAAAAAGTTTTCAATCTCGACACTTAGAGGTATGTATCGATTCTTCATGGACTTTTATCGATACTCAGACATGTGTATCCATGCATTTTGCCAAAAATCACAACTTTAGCTACCGCCAAGTTCTATATTGATACAAACATGATGAGTATCAATACCTCTCACTAGGTCTTGATATAAACCCTCTTGTGTCAATGCTACATGTGAAAATTTAAATTTTTGGTGACATGAAAGCTTTATATCAAGACTTATGCACCAATGTGACTTGCACATACCTTAGGCTCTTTGAATACCTCACCTTGGTCATAAACAATGGAAAATTAACTTGTGAATGACTTTGATGAGACCCTGAATAATGACCTTTGATGCCTTACTTTTACATTTTTCTTTAATATGACCCATAAGCATTTTAATCCTTCTTAAAAAAAATTTCCTGCCTAGCGTTGTGTCGCCTAAGAGTGCCAGCAACACAGCACCTGGCAGTTATCTCTATATTTATTTTCTTATTATATCATCTTTTGATTATATCCCAAGATGCCATAAATTGGTCGAGACAAAATGAGGTGCCTACATTCGAGAAGACAACTTTCTAAGGTAAGTAGTCTAAATTCATAGTCTGTATTCTATGGAGTTATTGTGAACAATTAAACCATATTAAGACTATTATGTCATCTAAATCCAATTATAGAGATGGCTTGTTTTGGCCATCTGTAGCAGTCTGACTCCTAAGTAGAGACATAGATATATTATCTAGAGGTGGTGATATATTGGACTAGACTAAAGTGTAATTAATCCATTAATAAGTCTGTTTACATGGATTAATTCACTTTTGATGCTCATTGTGTAATTACCTTAATCCTAAGTAATTGACTCCATGTTTACAACTTGTATACTTTGACGTTCCAAAGGCTAAAACATCTTGAAGTAGTAAGCTACTCGACTGGTTTATTGGGTATATGACTTATATCGATAAGAGCTTTACTCATAGACTTGGAATCATAGTTCCTATAAAGAGTTAAGTTATCCTCTTAAAAAGTATTATACGGGATAGTAAAAATTAACAAGGCCTTGATCATTTGTATGTGAAATGATGAATTGTTCACACGTGGTGTATAATCATTTTCACATAGAGAGTATAATGGAACTTTAAGATAAGGTGATCAAATAAGTAAAACAAACTTTAACCTTAAGTTGATCAAAGATATCATATAAGGGTATTACACATATAACAAAGTCATTGGACTAAAAGTTTATTTATAAACATTATGTTATATGATATATAATTAGGAGTGTGGTCTCAAGTTTTTAGTGGTATGACTTTGAGATTAATAATAATGTAATTAATTATTCGGTATAGAATAATTAATACATAGATTATCGGAGCTTAATTATATATGTCCAATTGTCCCTCCACTAGCTCAACATAATTCCTTAACGGATGGTTATTGATTGGAAAACCCAAAGTTGGATGATTCTTAATATGGTGAAGTGATGCGTCAGATACACTCTTTTTAGAGGAGTAGTATTTGCGTTGGTAAACAAATAAAAGATAATTTTTGATGTTATTTATTTAGAATATATATTTCATTTGATTAAATATTTATTTAGATAAGAATTAGTAATTTAAATTAATTATATTTATCTTTTGATAATAAAAGAATTAATTTAAATTAAATATATTTATCTTTTGATAAATAAAAGAATTAATTTAAATTAAATAGATATGGAAATCAATTATTTAAATAATTAATTTAATATCTATAAAGTCTAGTTTAAATATTTTTTATAAATTAAATATGAATAATATTTTAAATAAATTAAGAAAAAATTATTTTATTTATTTAATTTTAATTTATGATTAAAATTAATTATTTTACTATAGTTAATTTTATTTTGATAATTAGTGCATAATTATTCAAGTTGAATAAAATTGCCATGATTTTATTTTAAATTAGAATTGGAGTTATGAAAAGTTATTGGGCTAAATAAAATTAATGGTTTAATCAAAATTAATAGATATTCAAATTAATAGACTAAACGCTATAAAATAAAATTGGGCCAAAATTATGTGTAGCTACATTAGGGCTTGGCCAAATTTTGGGCCATTCTTAAACTAGGGTTGGCGAGAACAAAGGTTTTAAGGAGTAGGTAAAATAATTATTTTAATTAGAATTAAAAACTGAGGCCACCTTGTTACCTGATATAAATAAGAGGTAGTGCCTACTGTTTTAGGTAAGACCATTTGCGCACCCTTAAGGTTTTTAATCACAACATCTCGTGATTTTTAACTTATTGGCACAAAGGTGGCCTTGAAAAAAAATCAAGCCGTACAAATCTAGAATTGAACAAGACAAAGAGTGCCCATACACTCTACCATCCAGGAATTGGCGAATAGCGGGAAGGCTAGCTATTTGAAGTTTAACACGGATCCAGGAATTCATGGATGGGATTTGTAGATATATAACTCAGGTACTTGTTTATGGTGGTTTTATTATATATAACAATACCATCTAATATGATCAGGTTTAATAAAAAAATTTTAAAATTTTGCTACACAAATTGATTTGTTTTTCCAATAGCTCTAATAATGGAACCCAACACCGAGGCAAAGTAAACATGGGCTATTCGAAACATTAAAGAAGCAAGAGAATGATTTTTGTCATCAAAACTCAACAAAAGAATCATCTATCACAAGATCCAATCGAGCAAGGTCTAAAATATTGCAGAAGTGGCTCACTAGAATGGATGTAAAATTTGGTATAAAGGAAAAAATAGATAGAAAAGGGTCAAGAAAATCTACCAAGTAGTTGTTAGACCTTACTTGTTCATCTTTCATTGCCCTTAACTAAAGCATCTTTCTTAGCTTTTTTTTTTCTTCCTTTACCATTTCAAAGCCTTGCAAAGTTTCTATATATAGTAGCCTTGGTGGCAATGTGACATGTGAATATGGGAATGAATTTCTTTAATGGCTAAGGTATGGTGGGTGGTGAAAGAGGGTTTTTTATGGTTGATATAAGAATGTGGTAGAATGTAGGGCTTGTGTATGTGTTAAGTGTTAAGTGGTGTGATGATGCTATGTCTTATTTTTTGCAAAGCAAAACAAAGCAAAGTTTGCTTTGCTTTTATAATACCACCCACGATAAGAGAGAAAAAAACCTAGCTAGGTTATCTTTGTATTTTGCCTCTCAAAATAGGATGAGTCATGGTATTAGAAAATGTGCTTACAATTTCTAATTGGCTAGTACACTCTTACCTAAGTACCAATTAGCATTAGAAATTCCAAAATGCTTTTCTTTAATTAAATTTTGTCTAAAAATGTCCTACCATCCAGTTAATTAGGCCTTAAAGAAATCACATTAATCTAACCCAGTAGGCTTAAAATTAATTAAATAAATGGACATATGGATCAGAATAATTTAAATAAGGCTTAGTATGAATTAGAATAACAATTGTAAAATTGGCTTTATATAATTAAATAAAATAGGTAAAAACAAATTAATTAAATAAGCACGTAGACCGTATAAGCTTGATCTTAAAAATTATTTATGACCTTATGTTAACTCAAAATGATAGGAAACGGATCCGACTTGAAAATTTGGCCTTGATGATGCCTCAAAATGCTTGCATGAAAGCCTAGAAAAAATTGAGTGTCTACACCTTACTTCAAATCAGGTATCTGTAAAAGAAAATAATGAATAATCTTATAAGGACAAAGCCAAAGAAACCATTTTATCATTTGAAAAAGAAAGTCAAGCTACTCTACATGCACTTCTTTATGCTATAGAAGTTGTTCTTTCACTTAAGCGACAAATTCCATATTTGAATATATAAGAGGCCTTTCTAGTAATAATAATATGAGCCTATATATGACAAAATTTTGAAAGTGTTGTAATGCCTCAAAAAATTAATGCTTTTAGGCATGGCTTAAAATACCTAATAAAAAATACTACTCCTAAGTAATGGCTTAAACTATTATGTTGCTCCTAAGCAAATGTCTACACTACCATATTGCTCTTAAGCACTAGCTTAAATTGTCAATAAAAAATGATGCTCCTAAGTAAGAGCTTGAACTATTATGTTACTCCTAAGTAAAAGCTAAACTGTTATGTCATTCATAAGCATGAGCTTAAATTGCCCATTCAAAAAGAAATAATGTTCCTATGCATGAGCTTAAATTGCCAAATACAAAAATACTTTGGAAGGTTCTGAACTTGCTGCACAATTGCACTTCAAAATTATCTTCAATCTTAGCTATAAATTTTTTGAACTCATATGGATTAGAAACTAAAGCTTCACTTTGCTAAGGGATGTGTCATCATGGAATTTTTCTAGCTTGAATCGCTTCCAATGTTTTTCATTATCACTCTTACCAACAATATTCCAAGAAGTCTGTACATATTTCTCTCTTAAATTTGCAGTGGTTAAGAGTTTGGCTTTATGCTGGAAAGATTATTGCTAAATGATGTCTTTTGAAGCTACTCTTCTTTTTATAAGTGATGTTTAACTAAACTTTGAAGTATATCCAAATAGGTCCTCAACTTTGATACCCATAGTAATCTCATGCTTAAGTAACATTAAGTCTTAAGACAAAGCTTAAGCACTTTATTCTTTTTGAAGCTAATCTTCCACTTGGTGTTGCAATAGCTTGGATGAATCTTGTTTAGCTATCAAGTTAATACATACTCTATCTTTTACCATCTTGATGCTACGTCTTAGATGATTCTTCCTTGTCAATAGGTTCGATATCTTTCACCATCTTGATGCTAACATTTTGGATAAATCTTCATTGGTCATTAAGTTTAGTACATGCTCTATTTTTTGCCATCTTGAAGCTATAATAGCTTGATAAATCTTCTTTTTTCTCAACTTTGTTGCACACTTCATCTATCGACATCTTGAAAAGAATTTTTCTTTGTCATCATCTTTAAAACTCTATGGCACAAATGACTTTGCCATAAACTTGGTGGTCAAAACTTCTACCTCATACAAGTCTCATAATGAAAACTTTCTTGGTGGCAAGTTGAAAAGTATCGGTCATTAAGGATCAAGCTTCACAAAACATATAAATAATGTCCTTGATCTAATCATCAATGTATAATGATACATAAACATCATCGTATATACTTGCTGTCATCAGGTTTTTCAAAAATAATGTGTCAAACATAATCAGATTTATGGTCTTGACATAAGGATTGTAGACACCTCATTTTATCCAGATCAGTTTTTTTGGGAAGGCCTAAAATGCCTATGGACCACTTTAAAAAAATTTTAAAATGGGCAATTTTCCTTTCTTTGTGACCAAGATAAGATAACTCGAGGAACTTAAGGTATGCATAGATAATATGGGTGCTTAAAAACTATCACGAGCTTTCACATTACCAAAATTTTGAATTTCCATGTGTAGTATCGATACAAAAGGGTTTGGTATCGATACCCAGGGTGTGGTATCAATACTTGGCATGTCTGTATCGATACAGACCTTGGCAGTAGCTAAAGTTGTGATTTTTGGCAAAATGTATCGATACACAAGCATGAGTATCGATACAAATCCATAGAGTATTGATACTGGCCTCTAAGTCTCGAGACTGGAAACATTTTTTTTGCTCTTAGTATCAATACACAACTCATTGTATCGATACTCAAGAGTTGTGTATCGATACAACATGCTCTGTATCGATACACCAAGACATTTTTGCCTAGTTCGAGCCATTTTTCAACCTCTAAAAACCCAATTTAAACATGTTTTTGCACCAAATAACTATCATAAAACATTGCAAACCTTAACTATGGGTTCATTAACGAATTCTAACAAATTTTTGGAGTCCAAACAATTAACGACAAAGGTCACTTTCATAAAATATATGGGTGTAAGAGGGTGGTAGGCATATCTCCAGCTTGCAGGCTTTCACAGCCTTTCTGCCTCCTTGATCAGCATAGGAGAACCAATAAGAAGAAAGTCAATTGAACATGGTAGCTGAAGATATGCCCTGCTGCTGAAGAAAAATTAATGAGGCCCTTTGCATTGTCTTCTAAAAAGGATGGGCTGAACCAATAGAAAAGGGATCTTAGAGGAAGCTACCTTAGGAAAAAAGGCTTCCAACTATAAAAAAAAAACTCTCCAGCAATCCCAAAAAGCTCTTCACCTATCCCCACAAATCCTCCATCCATTCTCAGCCCTAAAAACACTTCCAAAAACACTGTTTCATTAACCTTCATACTCTATTCCCGTAGCTACCCCAAACCACCACTAGAAAACCTTCAAGAACCCAACTTTCCACACATTTTGATCTTTAAAAAGCCTCATCATCAACCATACCACCAAAAGGCTACTTCTTGCTAAACAATAGCAAGATGAAGGAAGAAATTGAGCCTACAGCCACTACTCCATAAAAAAAGGAAGTTGAAGTTTTTGGTATATCCCCTCTACCTTGATCTTTATATTTTCTGTTTTGTAATCAACATCATCTTAGTAAACCCTTTTATGCTTTTATGGCCACCCTAGGACTCCCATGCATTTTTATAGCTTTGATTGTGGTAGTTTAGGATCTTGATGTTTTTCTTGGTGTCTACATACTATCCCCTCACACTTTCATTACCATAACAACCTTTGTCCATGTGACCTTGCCATGTTCTTTCCACATTCACACCTACATCTCATGTTTAAAGCATGCATCTTAACATGTCATAGGTATGGCCATACATTTCCAAGCAGCTTAATAGGTTCCATGAAATAAAAATGCTTTTTTTTAGCATGTTCATCCTAAGTATGTTCATGCATCTATCTATAATCTCCATGCATGCTTTTTTTTGTGCATACATGTTCTCCATGTTCTATATCATGTTTATGGCACTTTGTTTGTGTTGAGATGTTTGTTTGGTTGCTAGAAAACCCGATTTCAAAGAGTACCCCCCAAGTTAAGCACATGCTACCTTCCATGCATGGAGAATAACATGGGCTAAGATTTTTATGAAGTTGGTTTCCAACCTTGGGGGTAAAGCAAGCATTCTGTTTGGATTCATGGAAGAATGAGTATAAGAATGCTGATTTTCAAAAATGAAATGAAATCTTGCAGTTGAAAATATGAATCCCTGGTCCTTAGCCAAACACCCTCATGATGGCATGGTCAACAGGTTGTTCCATCGTCCCAAACTACTCCAGGACTATGGAATGAACTCGTGATGCCCATGTCAACCCCTCATATTGGTTACAAATGTTCAAACATTCATGGCTCAAGCTCAACCCAATGAAAAACCAAAAATACCGAACACCTCCCCTGTTTTATTTTGGTAGCACAATGGTCTAGATTTGAAAATTTATTTAAAAATAAAAATGATTTATCTGAAATGTATTAGTATTTTTCCTTTGAAGAATTTTGAATTACCTTTCCAACAATATCTCATTTACCTTCAAATCATCTCGGATGAAATAGTTATGATTTTTGAATCTTTGCTATCTGGAACCCTTGGATCTAGCAAGCAGTTTATTGTTTGGGCTATTTCGGCCCAACAAACAACATTTCTGAATCTCTTTAATATTTTTCCCATCGAGTTCATGAAATTCTCTTTCTAGAAAGGTATTATTCACATTTTAACGATTCCAGATGAATCCAAAATGATTTTTCAAAGTTCATCATACCTTTACCCTGTACATGCTGCCAATGTCAAGACAAGTTGAAGTTGAAAAATTAATTCCACCTAGAAGTGATTTTTTAGGATTTTGGGACTATTTTTGCATTAATCCTCACCGAGTTACCTTTCCAACGGTACCTCGTTTACCTTTGGGGACCTCTGGTTGAGCTCAAAATAAATTCAGAAAGAGAAACAATGCAACACTATCCTCTGTTTCTAGCCCAATTTTTGAAACGCTCTTATTGAGGCATTCAAACGCCTTATGATCTACTCGGCTCATTCCCATGGCCTAAGCCCTTTAGACTCGGACCAAGGCTAAACAAAAGAGAACATTTTAGCCAAAACTTTGGCTCTCGATTTTTAAATACTCTCTTTTTTTAAAATATGACCCATCCTTTTAATATCAAAGATTTTTATTTTTGAGGATACTCTAACCCCACTATTCTGAGGGGATACTCCAACTCCGCTCTTAATGCAAATCCAATATCAAACCTCCATTTTTGGGAATACTCCAACCCCACTATTTCGAGGGGATACTCCAACCCCACTTTTACCTCAATATGACATCAACTTTTCACCTTTGGGGATATTCCAACCCCATTTTTCTGAGGGGATACTCCAACCCTGCTCTCCACATTCCTTCTAAAATTCTAGGACATCCTCGAGTCATCAAATTTTTTTCTCCTTAAATTTCCACTGAATCCGACTAAGTCTCAATGTTGTCGTCTCAGATATTCATCACTAATCGAAAAAAACTATGAGATACATTTTGATCACCCCATTTTTTAATGTATTTTGTGTGTTTATTTTTCTGTGGATTCATGTATTGCTTTCTTTCCTATCTTACTAATGTGTTTCCTCTTGTAGGGACCTCGAGCATTTATGTTTTTTTAAAAAAAAAAATTATTTTTAGAATCACAAAATGATATCTCTCTAGTGCCGGACATGAGATATTTGATTTTTTTTAAAAAAAAACTATCTGTAGATCATTTTCATCAAAAGCCCTAATTTTTCTCACCTCTCCGAGGCGCATAGGAGATAAAATTTTCATTAAAACTTGACCTCGTATCTTTACGAAATTTCATACATTAAAGGGAATTATATTTAAATAATGATAAAAATGGAACCAAGGAAACCAAGATTTAAGTAAGATATAGTTAAATGGTACCAATTTTTGGGTGCTAATCCTTCCCCACATGTAACCAACTCCCGGACCCAAAACAACGAATCTCTGGTATTATTTTCAATAGGCATCTGGTCCTGCCTAACTTAAAATGATCGGTTGCAACTCCAAGTTTATGGCCACTTCATGGTGGCTATCCAAGACTGTCGGATGAGTGATTCATTCGATGGTCTTTTACTCCTTCATGTCGAACATCAAAACATTATCAAATACTTTTTAAGTCGACTGCGCTTTGGCCCTTTAGATCATCTGAAGTTCATAAAGGCCAGGCACATGGAACGTCGACAAGGTTTACATTCAAATGTTCCAGACATGTCAAACCTAGATCTAAGCATGTCAAATCGGATGGGATTTATGGTCTTGACATTGAGACTAGATTACAAATATCTTGTCTATGGAAAAGATTATGAGCCTTGAGAAAGTTCTATTAACCAATCCCTCAAAGTGAAAGAAAATGAATAGTGTTTAAATTGATTTATAGCTACCAAATATGAGTTTTTTGGTGAAAAGATAAAATCTTATAAAAAAAACAGTTATGAAATCAACATGCAAAAATTTCTTTATGCATGGAAAGTCAGAATATTTATGCATAACTTAAAAAAATCTTGACGTCATGAAAAAAAAAGTGTCTGATATGTGTAATCATGCATGGTTACTAAAAAAAGATAAAAATGGCACATTGTAGCAATAAAGCTTCACCAATTGACCAAAATGTCTTTCAAGTCCATGGATATACATGTTATAAAGTAAAAATTACATCCTTTTTTATGCTTATCATGTTCTAGGGCTATTCTTAGCATAGCATCTTTTTGGCAAGATATGCAATGTGGAGAGTAAACTTTAGTAGTATATTAAATAAGCTTCATCTTGCACATATCTTATATCGCTAATTATGTTTCATGAACTATTAGCATGTGAATATGATTAGAGTGATTGAACTTGAGTGTCACCTGTAGGTGACTTTTAACTAGGATTTGGATTACAACTGATCAGGGCGACCTTTATAGCATCTAAACACCTTTTAACACAGGTTCCAAGATACTGATAGTAATTAAACAAAATGATAAGTTTGCAATAAATTTGTAGACACCTCATTTTGTCTAGACCAATATCCAAGGCATCAAAGATCATTATCTGAGACACCACCAGAGTCATTTGGAGCAGCACAGATAAATTCTCGATCATTTCCATCTAAAGTGAGGTGTTAAGGGAGTCAAACGTATGAAAAATCCATATTTTTGCATGCAAGTAGTACCTAGCCTACATATGTTGATATAAGGCCTCCACATCATCAAAATTCAAAATTTCATTATTTTTATCAATACAAAAGGGTAAAGTATCGATACGAAGGTCAATGTAATGACACATGAGCGATATAAGGTTATGTCATAGCTAAAATTATGATTTTTGGCCAAAATGTATCAATAATAAGTGAATGTATTGATACAGGCTTTAGTGTATCAATACATTCTTTAATATATTGATACATCTAGGTAAAATCTATTCTATATAATGATACCAAATGCATTTTATTGATATAAAACTCCTTGTATCGATACAATATGTAGCTTTGGCCTAGTTCAAGATATTTTCACCACTTTGCACCACATTAAAACTCGTTTTTGGTCATGATTTTGGCTCCAAAAGTCATCCAATCTCAGACATAGCTGTTGTCAGATTTTCATGCAAGTACAAGTACAAGTAATATAGTATTGAAGTAGAGTATCGTTCCCATGAGAAATTGCACCAAAATTCACCGAGTACTAAAATTAAAACAATTTAATCTTATCCAAACAACTAATTAAAAGATTATAAAATAAAATTAAAATTAAAATTAAACTAAAATTAACTGAATAACAAAATAAAAAAATAAGGTTTTTTTTAATCAATAATAAAAGCCTAGGATTATAATTTTTGTTGACACTTTATTTGAACTTGCTTTACCCTCTTAACTCGACTAATAATAATGACTTGTTAACCTAAAGTTCTAATTTATTTATAAGTATCTTTCGATGATCTTATAAAAATATTTATCCTAACCAATTTAGTATATTCCTATGCAAAATGCATTAAAAGAAACTTATTAAGCTTAAACTCTAATTTGGTTATTTATGGCATGCTCGTATATTCCTATCTAACATGCAAATCAATTCATCATAATAAAGGAATATGAAACATGTCATTCAATCGAAGTCTAAGCACAAAATTTCTTTTTCTAAGTTCATTAAGATTACCTAATCAATCTAATTGGTGGATAATCGACTAGAAGTATTATGAAAAAGATTAAACAAACAACTATTAAATCAAGAAAAGATAATTAAATAATCCAAACTACATGTTGAGTTCCATTATAGCCCTAGAAAATAAATTTTAATTCATATTGATTAAATAAAACTCTAAACACTGGAGTTTCACCATCATAAAAATCACAATAAAGATAAAAAAATTAGGGGAAAGAGAAAACTAAGAGTTGCCAGTTCGGTCTTCAAATTTTTCAATCCTTCTTTAATTGCAAAATCATAATGGTTGCTCTCCTCTTTAGAAAACTAGAGAAAAATAAAAGTTATAAAGTGTCTGGGATGATTTTTAAATTTAATTCCGATAGTCCTATATATAGGCAAAACTTAAAGGGGAGAAACTTGGTCTCCAAGTAAATTGAACAGATTATTTTTAGAAACTACCAAATTAGAACCACCTTGGTTGATTAAGTCTACTTTACTTCTTGACTAAGTTATTGCACTTTTGAAAACTACTTTAGATTTTATCTTACAAAAATATGAAATACATTTAGATAACTAAGTAATTAAACATAAGGAAAGTAAATAATACCAAATTAAAAAATACTAAAAATAAAAAAATTTTAAATAAAAATCTCTAAGACTTATCTAATTTAATGCACATAATGAGGCTGAATAACACTATTTTATAAAGTTATCAATAGCCTTATCCATATCATGTGGATTCATTTTTAGGCCTGTTAAATTTTAAAGGGTTCAGTAAGCTTGACGTAAGAGCATTTTATGCTATAATTTGATTTATTTAAGGATAAGCTAGACATTGCTCACTAGGTCAGCCCATGCATTTCGACTGCAAGAATGATATAGCACCTAATGAGAGTTTGAACACTTAGCCTTAAGTACCATGACTTATTAAGTTGTACATGCCAAATGTCTCATGCCCATATTGTTAGGTTATTTTGGTGGCTGAAATCAATCTTTATTTAAATGTGATTTTAATACTCAGCCAATAGATTCTGGCCTCCTACACACTCCACCCTTAGCAAAAACACTATTCCCATAACTCTTCCTTCACCCCACCAAAAACCTCTTATTTCTATCATTTCTCCCTTCAAAACTCCCTTCCATTGATACCATAATGAAAAAGATCTTTTTTTCATTCCTTTGTTGCTAATCCATAGCAAAGAGAAGAAAAAAAGTTAACTCAAAGTTGCTTGTTTGACTGTTTAAAGAAAAAGCTAGGAGTTAAAGCTTTTTAGTATAACTTCCATCTTATCTCAATTTTATTTTCTATTTTTCATTATCTCCATCATTTAGTAAGTCATCAATGTTACCATAACCTTGTTAAGACTCTCATGCATTATTATGGCCTCGGTTATGGTAGTTTCAGGATTTTTGTGATTTTTTTAATGCCTTGATGTTGTTTGGATGACTAAAAGTGCCATATTTCATTGCGATGTTAAAATAGCCTTCGTTCATGCATTTTTTGCTATGTTTCATTCATTTCTACATGCTTATTTTATGTTTAAATTTTCATTCTAGCTTGTTGTGAGTATGACCATGCATCACGTTTTGTTTGATTAAATATTGATTTATGATGTTGTTTTGAATACTCATTTATGTTTAATTCCTCTACTATATTTAATTTATCATATGTTTGTTGAAATGCATTTACGATTGTTTGCAAAAATTTGTTTTCCAAAAAAGGACCCAAATTAAGCCAACATTGCCTTCAGTAAATGAGGATTTATGTTGACTTAATGTTTTCATCAATTGGTCCTCCAATCTTAGGGATAAATTAGGCTTAAACGTTTGGATTCATGACCTTAATAGGCAAAATAAATTATGTTTTTAAGCCCAACAAAATAAAAAAAAAGTTTTCAAGTGTTTAATTAAAACTTTGTCTTGAGCCTTGTGTTGTGACTCGATGGCATAGATAACATACGGTTTATCAGCCTACTCTCCAAGATTTGGATTAGTCCAACATTCCATTGCCATAGACCTAAAATTCTAGAAATTAGAATGTTTGGAACCTTTACAAATGATTAGATAGCCCCAAACCAAAACTCCTTTTTTTTAGTATTGACAGTACAGTGATCCAAACTTGAAAATTATTTTCCAAACTCTAGATGAGTTTTCTAAAATTTTATGGTATATTTCTTAAAGGTCATTGAATTAGCTTTCTAAAGGTATCTCGTCTGCCCTCGGATCATCTAGATGTGAGAGTTATGATTTTTTCAATCTTCAGTGTTTGGAACCCTTAGAATCAATGATTTGTATTCTGTTTGGGCCATTTTAACATCTTAGATGAATTTTTTGGATTTTTTTAAACATTTTTCCTAAAAATTTCACAAAATTTCATTTTGAAAAAGGATATCGTTTGTGATTTAATGATTTTGAATGAGTATGGGATGAATTTTCAAAGTTCGCTGCACATTTTCCCCTGTACATGCTATCATTGCCAAACTAAACCTGATTTCAAAAATTAATTATCCCTAGAAAGCGATTTTATAGAATTTTTGGAATATTTTTATATTAATCCTTATCGACTAACTTTCAATAGTGCCTTGTTTTTGCCAGAAACCTTTTAGTATTTATCAAAATTAATGAATTTTCCTGAAACACCTATTCAAAGCATTTAGATGCCTTGGAACAAGCCTGTTTAATTCCATACAGAGTCATGTGTCACACTACAAGTCCCGCTAAGCTTGGATCAAGGCCCAAACACTTTTAAAATTAATTTTGTCTTATTTAAATTATCGATTTTTAATTTAAAATCTATATTTTCACAAAAAATTATTCAAAAACATTTCGATTTTCAAAAATTACTCAAAGCTTTTTTTTACAGGGATACTCCAACCTTGTCTTTTTTGAAGGGATAGTCCAACTCTGCTTTTTTGAGAGAATATTCTAACCTTGTGTTTCAAAACTTCTTTAAAGAAAAACAAAATTTTCTCTTTCCCAGGTCACCCTATATTTTTAACCAAAACTTTTGTTTTTATGCCTTTTATGACCCATAAGTCCAAACGTGTCTCAAAATTACCATTTTGGTTATTTCTCAATAAACATGGACAATTACGAGATATATCCTGACTGTCCTTCCACTATTTGTTTTGTATGTTTTTATTCTACGTGATATTTATTATCTTTTTCTTCGCCCTACTAACACATTTCTTTTCTTAATGATAATTTCGCATCTATGTTTTTAAAAAATCAAATTTCATAAAATTTAAAGCAATGTTCTATGTCAATATCCCTCTAGTGCTCGACACAAAACATCATTTTCTAAATTAATCTGGAAACTGTTTTATCAAAACTTCTATGTTTCTCTTCTTTCTTGGGCTGCATAGAGAGATAATTTTACTATAAAAGCCTACATTTAATATTTCTAAAATTGCATCATGAAAAGAGGATTACATATAAATAATGACTATATAAAAACCAAAAAAACCAGAATCAAAATAATTTATGGCTAAATGGTACAAACTAAGGGCATCGTAGGACTACCAATTTTTCCTCATGTGTTTTAACAAACTCTGGTATGCATAAACCTTAAAATCAGCATTTTGAGCTTTATAACTCGAAAATACCTATTTTAATGTGTGTTCATTCATGTCTACAGCAAAATGATCGATGGCAACTCCCATTTATTTGCCACTTCGTGGTAGCCATCCAAGATCAGTTGGACAAACAAGTGATGTGTCCGAAGGTTTCCCTGCTCCAATCATAAGGCCTCATTACGCTCCAATTCAAATTCCCAATCAAGAGATACACTTTGCAAGTCGGATGCATCGATCCAAGCGATCTAGTTATGGGCATGTGGAGAATTCTAGGAAGCCCAACCTATTTAGAGTTTCTAGAAGCTTGGAGATTCAGTCAAACAAAACTAATCTAGCTTACTTAGAACTCTTTAGAGATTGAGTTTAAGTTTATCTGAGATTCTAGATATTTGTAAATAAGTGCAATCTTAGCTATCCATTAGATTTGATCTCAACTATTGACGTATGGGGAATTTAATTATAAATGGAGGTCTTCCCAGCCTCATTTGTATCAATAATACAATGAACATTCTTCTTTGTTCTTTTTGTGTTCTATTTTTCTGCTAAGCTCCCTTTAAGTATTTATAGGTTGACTTAAGAATATAAGGAAGCATTAGATTAAAGTCCAGGGCTATTAGACACATAGTAAATAGTTTATTTCTATTGGTTAATTTTATTTCTTTGTTGCTCTATCTCAATTTGTATTGATTTGTTTAGATATGTTCTAAATCTTTAGCGGCACCTGTGTTGAAACAAATTTTGTTGGTTAATTTTATTATTTGTAGTTCTATATTAATATGTATCGAGTTTGTTTAGATATTTTCTAAAACTTTTACGGCACCTATATTGAAACAAATTTTAGGGAAAAATGAATTAGCAAAAATGGAGATAAGAGATTTCTACAAACAAACACCAAAATGTTGTCATAATTCTAATCTACCGCAAAAACAATGTTATATTGTAATTAATCAACACGTAAAAATAGCCAAATTAAAATTGAAAAATAAAAATGAATGAAAGTATCATTATTATATGTACTTTTCCAAGGGACCACTCCTAAACCAATGATAATCCATTGGATTAACCATCTAAACTATCATAATATATTAGTTGTTTTTCAATAGATTCAAACAAACAAAAAACTAAATAATTTAATTAATACATTTTAAGGATTAAATATAAAAAAAAATCAAAATTAAGCTAAACTATCAAGGAAATTAAAATAAAACATAAAACTAGAAAAATGGATCCCTATTAAAGATGCACATTATACAAAATATGGGACAAAGTATTAATGTTTTCGCCGTTGTGAGAAATAAAATTGTAGCTAGCTATCATGTAAAATGTTTTTGAAATATTGGTGTTTGGCAAAGGATCCTTAAAATTACGAGAGCGAAACATAATTCGTAACAATAAAATGTGTGAATTTGGAATTTCAATGCGAGCTTCAATCCTTATAACTTTTAATTACTTAAAGATTAATTTCAAAGTGAAAGATCTAAGGATCCAATAAACTTTGTCTCTGAATTTTATTTTACTTCATATATGTATCATCTAGTTAACTATAGAAAAAGAAGTTAATGTTATATTACTATTAATTAACATATATGAATAAATTAGGAACAATATAATTGATATAAAATACAAAATGAAAGTTAGAACAGCATAAACATTTGACTATGTCACGGCCAAACAACTATAAGTCCACTTGGAAACATATTAAAATTATTTCACAAACTCATTTAACATCAAATAGACTTTTATCTTAACATGTAAATATTAAAATTATTTTTTATTTTAATAATAAATAGTTTAATTTTCTCAACTTGATTTTGGAAAGCTAGGATAAGATGTTTCTTTTTGTGTTTCATTATTTTATTGTTTCACATTATTATCCAAGATTATAATAATCTCTTATCAGATTTTTTTTTTTAAATTATTATCGAAGGTAATAATCAGTAAAAAATAAAGAGATTTTATGGATAAGATGAGCTATAATCAAACAAAATGTCTTTTTTATCTTAAATTTAACTATTAAAGACGAATATCGTTCTAAAACTTTTCAGAGATACAATTTTAAGGGATAATTGTTAGGGATAAATTTTTATTTTTTTAAAATAATTATTAATCATTCTTAATTCTTTCAAATTTTGTAGTGAATAATTCTAATTTATATTATAATTGATCGCATTTAAATTGAAATCTATCAAATTTTTTAAACCAATCTAATTAATTAATATTATTATTAATTTCACATAAAAAAATAAATAAAATTTGTAAGTGATAAGATTGTTAACTATTAAAATTTTAAAGGTATTTAACTTTTAATATTTTTGAATTTCACGTAAATACATGTAAGATAGAAGATATATAAAAGATCCTATAACCTTTATGTGATGTCCAAGTTGCGTGCATAAATTTTTTTAATATGCTGCCAGGAACGTTTTGGCTTATACTCCCAAGCAATACCATATATCATCATCATTACAATTTAGAAGATTAGCTCTTCATATATAATTACAGTAGTGGATAAGGGATCGACGGAAGAATAATATTTTAGTCATTTTCGTTCAGATGAAGATATTTACTTGAGATATTTATTTTTTTTAAAATTAATTGTTTTTTATTATTCATTCGACAAATTTGAAATGCCCAACTTGTAGCTAACTAGTCGAGTACATTAAGTTAAATCATGACGAAACTTTCTGTCAACTAATGACCTCGATTCCTGCAGCTTATATATATATATATACATATATATATATATATATATATATATATATAGTTATGCAACTTGATTTGTTCCCTTAACTCGATAACATCAAAGCTTAGCTTATTTGGGTAAGAAGTGAGAGAAAAGTATGGAGAACCTTGAAGAACAAAGGGTGTGCCTTAAGTCCTCTCTGATTTCTAAGGATAATGCATTTGAATCTGGATTTGGCAAAGATGAGATCCTCGCTGAACTCAAGAAGCAATTGCTGTTAGCGGGGCCTCTTGTGTCAGTTAATTTCTTGATATTTGCTTTGCAGGTCATCTCAGTCATGTTTGTTGGTCATCTTGGGAACCTTGCACTTTCTAGTGCTTCGATGGCAACTTCTTTTGCTTCAGTAACCGGTTTTAGCTTGTTGGTAAGATTGGGTCTAATCTAAGTACATTATTTGTAATTGATAACAAGATGAAATCTACCTGATCCTCTCATTTTTTTTTATAATGCTCTCTCTCTCTCTCTCTCTCTCTCTCTTTTTAAATATATATTATTCAAATATTGTATATTTGTCTCTTTACTTCGAGCCTGGAAGCTCCTCGGTCAAAGAATATTTATTCATATGCAGGAAGGTCGATCCGTTGAATTAATGCTCCGCACACTTACCCTCTGAAACTTTTTTTTTTGGGGTACATTTTATCCTCTGTAACGTAAGATCCTTATCATTATCTCTATTATATATATGGTCTTCGCCATTTTACATCGGCATTCAGCAATAAGACTCTTTCTGTTAGCAATCTTTTTGAATTATTTTATGATATCAATACTCAATCCCCCCTTTTTTTCCCCGGTAGAATAGTGTGTTAAGCCGTTGTTTCTATTTTGTTTTTCTTTCTGATGGTTAGAGGGGAATGGCAAGTGCATTAGATACATTGTGTGGTCAATCCTATGGAGCAAAACAGTATCACATGCTTGGTATTCACTTACAAAGGGCCTTGATTGTTCTGTTATTGGTTAGCATTCCCCTTGCCTTCGTCTGGGCCAATGCCGATGACATTCTTTTGTTCTTGGGACAAGATCCTGAAATATCAGCTGAAGCTGGACAATACGCTCGTTTCATGCTACCTAGCATCTTCGCTTTCGCCATCCAGGAATGCCATATCAGATTCTTACAAACCCAAAACAATGTAGTTCCAATGATGGCTATCTCAGGATTTACAACATTACTTCATATCCTTATTTGTTGGATTCTGGTGTTTAAGTCTGGCCTCGGAAATAAAGGCGCTGCTTTGGCAAACACCTTATCTTACTGGATTAATGCTTTACTTCTAGTACCATATGTAAGAATCTCTCCCTCCTGTAACAAGACTATGACAGGGTACTTGAAGGAAGCCTTCAACGGTATTCCCAAGTTCTTAAGACTATCAATTCCTTCAGCTATAATGCTCAGGTAATTAACATTAATTTCCCCTTTTTAACTTAGCTTCATATTCATGTGAGTGTTTGTTAGTAATTAATGAGCGATTTAAGATCTGAATTGAAGAAAATATTGTATATTATAGCTTACATGTTTTGGAACAGCTTGGAAATCTGGTCGTTTGAGATGATGGTTCTGTTATCTGGCCTTCTTCCCAATCCAAAGCTGGAAACATCAGTTCTGGCAATCAGGTTTATGCTCCATCCCATTCTAATGGAGATAAATAGGATATCTATAAATGCATAACAAATGATAAAGTCATTAATATCATTGACAAATTTTGAGATTGATACTCCAGCCTCAGTACATCTTCAACTATTTATATGATACCTCTTGGGCTTAGTGCTGCAGTGAGGTCAGTTCAAGTTAGTTTGGCTGATACCATGTCTGCAGTTTCATACGATTTGCTTCTTCTTTTATTTCCATCCTCATGGTATAGTTTTTGCTAACCAGCACAAGAGCTTCCAATGAACTGGGAGCTGGACGACCACGAGCTGCTTATCTAGCAGTCTGTGTTGCAGTGTTCATTGTGGCAACTGAAGGAATTCTATCAGGCACTTTCATGATTTTGGGTCGAAAATTTTGGGGCTTTTTCTACAGCAAAGACGACCAAGTAGTGAAATATGTGGGGGAAATGTTGCTGCTAATTGCAACCTCCCATTTTATTGATGCTATTCAATCTGTGCTTGCAGGTTAGTGGCAACTTACTGGCTCTATTTTCTTTAGACTTGTTTTTCAAGCTTCACTCGTTTCTCAAGTAATTATTTTCTTTACTGATTTACTCTAATGGAATGGGTAAATAATGCGGATGATTGCTACAATAGAAATATGCACTTCTTTCTTTGTACCAGTGTTGTCAGTACTATCTACATACTTTCCTGCTTTTGGCTTCTTACAGCCTTTTTGCTATTTGTTCTTTATTAATTAATTTGTAATGTGCCCTCCTCTTCCCCCCCCAACCCCCCAAAAAAAAAAAAATTGCAGGAGCTGCTAGGGGATTTGGTTGGCAGAGGATGGGGGCCTTGATTAATCTGGGAGCATATTATCTTATGGGTATTCCCTCTTCAATTATGTTAGCTTTTGTCTACCATCTTGGAGGGAAGGTAATATTCTAAATTTATTTGTTTTCAAGGCTTTCCAATTTAGCTGCTTTGCTTTGCTTTGATATGTACACTTCTGCATGATATGGTTTTCATTGCTGTTTCACAGGGACTCTGGACAGGACTTATAGTGGCACTTTCTGTGCAGGCATCATCTTTAGCTGTAGTAACTCTAAGTACCAAATGGGAGCAACAAGTAAAGTTGTTTAGGCAGTTGAATCCTGCATATACATATATATATATATATATATTATTCCCTCTTAAGCTCCACCTTAAATTCTATTTTGTCAATTTGCAGGCAAAGAAAGCTATTGCTAGAGTCTATATAGCATAACAAATTGTAAGGGTGCATTATCATAAAGAGAAAAGACGACTTGGAGTAAATTGTAGCAAGGCCTCTATTTGAAGCAGCAGGAAAATTGGGCGAAGATTGTTTGCAATAAAAAGGCCTTACTAATCATTCACGGCAAGATAAAAGATAAATATTGGATTCTCGTTTTATTCTGTGTGAAAAAGATCAAAACTCGGAACCTGGTATCTTCTCTGTACTGATAAACAGAACCAAGTTTTTCAATTACATGGTTTCCGTTTTCAAAGAGAACTAAAATCTGTACTGATTATACAATAGATTTTTTGATAATGAAGAAAATCATAATACCTAGATTCATAAACTACACATTTTCCGAATTCACATTCATATAAGCTATTCATATAGGTGCTTGGATGGATGGGAAGCTGCTTAGTTCAGTTCACGCTCGCTTGGCATATAAATGGGACACAACACTTTCCTATCATTCGTGCCATCGATTCTAAGCTTTTAATGGAGACTTAAGAGTTAGTCACATAGGTTTTTGGGATCCATTGGTAGAGAAGGCGAAATCAGTCGCTTCTTTCGTGCCAAAACTGACACAATAAGCAGTGGCAACAGTGGTACATGATGAAAATGTTGCAGGGGCAGCAAAAGTGTTGGGAGTCCGTTCTAGCAACTGTAGCACCAGCAGCAGCAGCCATAGCGGCAGCCGTGGCTCCATTTGCAGCTCATTATCAGCCGAGGCTGGCATGGTTATAGTTGTTTGTGAGATCCAAAAAGCTGCCACTAGGATGAAATAAAACCTTGTCCAGCATTGTGGCTGATTTGGGTTTGAAACTTATCATCTCTAAAATATGTTTCCAAAATACAAATAACATGGTTTTTGTTAGGAATTTGATTCTTTCGGGGCATTTACTTTAACTTCTAGCGCTATGCAAATTAGCCCAGTACATGAGAACCAAAAGATCAAACAGTATTACTTTGACAAGTTCTATTCAACACTCTAAGCCAAGGTCATTATTTATATATGTATACTTTATAACTAGTGTGAATTCCGTGCTTCATATGGGACGTTCCAAATATGTTTAAAAATTTGGTTAAATATTTAGAGCTAAATTTAAAGAGAGCACAAGGAAACATCTATTTTTGCAAAAACAGTTCAGCACCATGACACTAGCATTTCACAATTACAGAAAGTATTGGAATCTATCAGTGAAAGCAGCAAAAAAATAAAATCCTTCAAAGGCTTGTTATGATGGTTACATCAAACATCATACATCATGTAGTCCAAAACGTTTGTTATCCTTCATAATTGCATTTCGATTGATAGATGTTCCTTCTATGTTGTTGCTCTGTTTTGTTACTTACTGATTGCAGTAAACGGGAACAGGAATTAGCAATTTAATGAAGCAATCAAGCTAGGAACAAAATGCAAAAGTGACAACATAAACCTAGTTCACAATAAAGCAACATGAAGTAGTTAATGTTCCAGGCTTATAATATATGAATTCTGGAGAATGGAGAAAAATCTTTTCCAGCAAGTTACAGTTAAGAAGTCAAAGAGTTAATTCCAGATGATTACATTGAGTGGGGGTAAGGCGGAAGGGATTGCACCATGTCAAACAGGTTGCTATGCTCAGTAATAAACGGTAACCGACAATGCTCAATTTAAAAACATAATAGTAATCATTTGAATCAATCATGAAGTGTAACAACGGCTAAAATTTAACAACCAATCTAACCTTACTCTATTGAACCTTGCCTTTCCAACCTTCTAAAACTATTCTCTTTCACTGACATAATCCATGATCTAAGTAACGAAAAGGTCATTATATCAATCAAATATTATACATCTATATCTATAACCTATATCTAATTTATAATACATATAATATAATGTAATATAATATAATATAATATAATTATTAATTATTATATATGTATAATAGTAACAACTCAGAAAACTATAATAATAAACTTCATATTTACCTTGATAATTTATAAAACTACCTGTTATGTCTTAATTAATTAATAATTTTTTTATTAAAATTAAAATATTGAAATAATTTTATTTATTTTCTTGTTAGCCCTGAACAAAGAATTAAATCAGATCAGACCGGTCGGTTTAAATGAAAACGGACAGATCCCCCGGTTTAACTATAAAATTTAAAAAAAAGGGGGCAAGAACCTGTAATAAACCGGGAACCGGAAACCATTTAACCGGAAAAAACTTGAGAAAACCGAATTTGTGATATTTTCTACTTTTCCTCTCTTCATTGTCGAATTTCAACTCACACTGTTCAAATTTTAGAATCAAAGAGGAAATAAAAGCGAAAGAGAAAGGGGAACAAGGATGGTTGTGAGAGGTGAGATAGGAACCACTTGCACCCAAACGGTGAATAAAAGGGAGAGAGAAATGGAGTGGACGACGTTGATGAATCTGATGATGGATGAAAATGGAAGCAAATGGCATGAGCGGCGAAAGTTGGCTAAAGCTGCAGGCATGAAGAAAGAGCTTAGGTCAACGAATTACCTAGTTGTTAGATAATTTTATATTTTAATTTCTATCCTTGACCATTTTATCTTTGCGAAAATTTCAAAAAATAATCTACCGAAAATAAAGGAAAAAAAAGTGAAATGCAGGAAAATTATTAAAAAATATCAATGTCTAAAAATATTAAGAAAGAAATTGAAAATATTATTATACCCTTATTGTAAAACTAATCGTTTGCTTTTTCGTCCACTAAGTTTTGATGTTTTTAAAACAAAAAAAAAGGTGAAGAACAAGGATTGCCTGTTGAGTCCATGTTGACTTTGGAGAGGAGCTGTTGGTAGCGTTCAATGGTGAAATTAAGCTTTGGATGTGAAATAGTTTGTAGCCCATGAATATCACTGTAAATTCATTCCCTAGTTTCATTGTTGTTCCCATCATCCTTTATTTTAGTGCTTGTGCGGAGGCTAACCTTATCAATTATAGTATTCAGGAAAAAGATGTAAGCAAGGAATATGAAAGTATGTCCTAATTACTTTAGCACTGTAGCATTAGATTTTTAGTTATAATTGATTAATTATAGTCATTGGTATTTAGCAAGAATTCAGAAAATTTAAGGTATATATATATAGGATGTAATTTTTTAGGAAACTAGATTATGGAGAATATAGAAATTGATATGTATAGTAAGATTCAGTGACATAGTTGATATAAGTACTTTATGTAAATAATGCTTCCATAGTAAAAAAGATTTAGAGATGAAATTTATTGAACCGATTTGTTTCAGATGTAGGGATTGTGACCAACATATGTTATCATGTAGAAATCAATACTATCTTGATGAATCGGAGGTCGTTGTTTTATTATTATTGGGATATGTATAGGGAGACCTTATTCTATGTAGTAAAATAAGGATTAGTTGTTAAGAACCCAACCAATATGTAAATTGAGCATATCAATTTTTGCTATTAGAGAAGAGAACATTGGGGGTTACATTTGCAATGATTCTGATCATCACAACTGTGTCAAACTTCCTAATATAGTTGTCGAAGTTGTTGGCTGGTATAATTGGATTAATAAAGTGGACATTTTAGGATCTATAAGTCATTTTTGAGTAGGGTTAATTATCATGGTTTATGTGTTTTAGGGTTATATTATGAATGTATTTATTGTAGTTTAATGGTTACAGCTGTAATAGGCATGGTTAAAGAGTGCGAAAAGATGTGGTTGCTTAATGAATTTGGATGAGTTGTCAATCATTCTCTCAAGGTAAGCACCGTTTTAACTTCGCATGGCCATACGATGGTCCAAACATTCATATATCAGTATATGCACATTTACTGATTGGTATATACATTTGAGTTTTAATGTTTCCAACATGCATATAACGTGTAAGAACATTCAGATATTGGCATAAGGAAATCTAATGATGGTGATTGTCATATATTTTGTCTAACTAATGTGCACAATTGCTATAAGACTTGTTTATAGGGTTCATAGCCATATGACTTAGTGTAGAATAGATTTTACGGTCTTGTACATTCCTTACTGGCTAGTTGTACATTTAGATATGTATGTCATACATTTAGTTGTAGTGAGTCATATATTTATATATCCTGACATGTGCATAAAGCCACGTGTTAAACTTTTGACTCGTAATGTTTCCAACACAAATCTAATGCGTAAGCGCATTACATAATGCGAACATACTTGGTGTACATTACTGCTGAAATGTACATTTACTGCATTAGTTGTTGTGTGCCTTGCATGATTATCATGTATCTTGTCCAACGAATGCTGCACAATTGCTTTCAGACATTTTTATTTGGTTCATTGGTAGACGGTGCAACATTGGACTGATTTTATGGTTCTATACATTTATTAAAATTCAGCTGTACATTCAGATGTTGTTTGTTGTACATTTGTTGTAAATAGTTGTACATTTAGCAGGAGTAAGTCGTACATTCCTATCTCATCACATGTACGTCAAGGCATGCGAACCTAGTAAGGATTCTTTATGTTCCCTACACGAATTGTACATGGTAAGTGCATTTCGTAATGCACAATGTAGTTGGTGTGCGTTACTGGTGAAATGTAAACTAATTGCATAACTTGTTGCGTGCCTTGCGTGATTGTCATGTATATCGTCCAACGAATGCACACAATTCCTCTTGAACATTTTCACACGTTTCATGGGTGCACGGTGCAACGTAGGATTGGTTTTAGGGTTGTGTACATTCATTAGAATTCAGTTGTACATTTAGCAAGAGTCAATCATAGTTTCCTATATCCTCACATGTGCATGAAGGCATGCGTATGCACTAAGGACTCTTGCTATTCCCTACACGAATCCATTGCATAAGCGTATTTTGTAATGCATATACCATGTAGTTGGTATACATTACTTTTGCAATTTACACTAATAGAATAACTTGTTGTGTGCCTTGCATGGTTGTCATGTATATTGTCCAATGAATGCATACAATTGGTCTCAGACATTTCCACATGTTTCATGGGTGCACGGTGTAGCATAGGATCGGTTTTAGGGTCATGTGCATTCAGTAGAATTCAGTTGTCCATTTAGGTGAAATCAGTTGAACATTTAGTTGTAATCAGTTTACATTTAGCTGAAGTCAGTCATACATTCCTTTATCCTTACATGTACGTCAAGACAAATGTACCACTAAGGACTCTTGCTATTCCCTACACGAATTCGCTACATAAGCATATTTCGTAATGCGCAAAACACACACTTGGTGTACATTTCTTATGCAATGTTCAATAATTGCGTAACTTCTTGTGTGCCTTGCACGATTGTCATGTATGTTTTCCAATGAATGCACACAATTGCTCTTAAACACTTTTACATATTTCACGGATGCATAGTGTAGCGTAGGATCGATTTTAGGGTCTTGTACATTCATTAGAATCTAGTTGTACATTTAGGTGTAATCAGTTGTACATGTAGGTGTAATGAGCTATACATTTAGTTTTAATTAGTTGTACATTTAGTTGGAGTCAATCGTACATTCTTATATCCTCACCTATACATGAAGGTATGCGTACGCACTAAGGACTCTTGTTATTCCCGCAACGAATAAACTGCATAAGCGCATTTCGTAATACGCATACCACGTATTTGGTGTACATTAGTTGTGTGATGTACACTAGCTACAAAACTTTTTGTGTGCCTTGCGTGATGTCATGTATATTGTCCAACGAATGCACAAAATTGTTCTTGGACATTTCCACATGTTTCAAGGGTGCACGATGCAATGTAGGATAGGTTTCAAGATCTTGTGCATTCATTAGAATCCAGTTGTATATTTAGTTGTAACCAGTTATACGTTTAGCTGTAATCAGTTGTACATTTAGGTGTAATTAATTATACATTTAGTTGTAATCAGTTGAACATTTAACTGGAGTCAATCGTACATTCCTATATCCTCACAAATACATCAAGGTTTGCATACGCACAAAGGACTCTTGATGTTCCCTGCATGAATCCACTGCATAAGTGCATTTCGTAATGCGCATACCATGCACTTGGTGTACATTACTTGTGTAATGTACATTAACTTCTTAACTTGTTGTGTAACTTGCGTGATTGTCATGCATCTTGTCCAACAAATGCGCACAATTGCTCTCGAATATTTACACATGTTTCATGAATGCATGGTGCTGCCAGGGATCGATTTTAAGGTCTTGTACATTCAATTAAAGTCTAGTTGTACATTTGGTTGTAACTAGTTGTACATTTAGGTGAAAACAGTTGTACATTTAGCTAGAGTTGATCGTATATTCCAATATCCTCACATGCACATCGAAGCATGTATATGCAAAGGACTCTTGATGTTCCCTACATGAATCCACTATGTAAGCGCATTTCATAGTGCGTGTACCGCACATATCATAGGTGTAAATTACTTGTGCAATGTATAATAATTGCACAACTCGTTGTGTGCCTTATGTGATTTTCATGTATGTTGTCTAATGAATGTCCATAACTGGTCTCGAACATTTCCACATGTTTCATAAGTCCACGGTGCAGCGTAGGATCAGTTTTCTTATGCATTCATTTGTACATTTAGGTGTAACCGGTTATACATTTAGGTGTAATCAGTTGTACATTTAGCAGAAGCCAGTCGTACATTCCTATATCCTCACATGTACATTAAGGCATGTGTACGCACTAAGGACTCTTGCTGTTCCCTATACGAATTCACTGTGTAAGTGTATTTCGTTATGCGTATAGTATGCACAAGTGTACTTGTGCAATGTACAATAATTGCATAACTTGTAATGTGCCTTGCATGATTGTCATGTATGTTGTCCAATGAATGCACACAATTGGTCACAAACATTTTCACATGTTTCACGAGTGCGCGATACAGTGTTGGATCAGTTTTAGGGTCCTATACATTCATTAGAATCCAATTGTATATTTAGGTGTAATTAGTTGTACATCTAGTTGTAATTAGTTATACATTTAGATAGAGTTAGTCGTACATTCTTATATCCTCACATGTTCATGAAGCCTTGCATACGCACTAAGGACTATTGTTATTCCCACAATGAATACACTGCGTAAGTGCATTTCGTAAAGTGCATACAAGCATTTGTTGTACATTACTTGTGCGATGTACACTAACTGCATAATTTGTTGTGTGCCTTGCGTGGATTGTCATGTATGTTATGTAACAAATGCGCACAATTGGTCTCAGACAATTCCACATGTTTCATGGTGCACAGTGCAGCGCAACATCTATTTTAAGGTTTTATACATTCATTAGAATGCAGTTGTACATTTAGTTGCAAGCAACTGTACGTTTAGGTGTAATCAATTTGTACATTTAGTTGTAATCAGTCGTGCATTCCTATATCCTTCCATGTACATCAAGGCATGCGTATGCACTAAGGATTTTTTATGTTCCCTAAACAAATCCATTGTATAAGTGCATTTCGTAATGTGCATATTGCGCACTTGATGTACATTGTGGTGCAATGCGCACCAATTGCATAACTTGTTGTGTGCCTTGTGTGATTGTCATGTATGTTGTCCAACAAATGAGCAAATTGCTCTCGAAACTTTATGCATGTTTCATGAGTGCATGGTGCAGCCAGGGATCAGTTTTAGGGTCCTGTACATTAATTAGAGTCTAGTTGTACATTTAGGTATTTGCACATTTAGTTGTAATCAATTGTACATTTAACTACAGTCAGTCATACATTCCTATATCCTTACATGTACATGGAAGCATGCATATGCACTAAGGACTCTAGATGTTCCCTACAAGAATCCACTACGTAAGCGCATTTCATAATGCGCGTACCATACCCTTGGTGTACATTATTTGTGCAACGTACACTAACTATATAACTTGTTGCATGCCTTGCGTGATTGTCATGTATGTTATGTAACAAATGCGCACAATTGGTCTCAGACAATTCCACATGTTTCATGATGCACAGTGCAGCTCAACATCTATTTTAAGGTTTTATACATTCATTAGAATGCAGTTGTACATTTAGTTGCAAGCAACTGTACGTTTAGGTGTAATCAATTTGTACATTTAGTTGTAATCAGTCGTGCATTCCTATATCCTTCCATGTACATCAAGGCATGCGTATGCACTAAGGATTTTTTATGTTCCCTAAACAAATCCATTGTATAAGTGCATTTCGTAATGTGCATATTGCGCACTTGATGTACATTGTGGTGCAATGCGCACCAATTGCATAACTTGTTGTGTGCCTTGTGTGATTGTCATGTATGTTGTCCAACAAATGAGCAAATTGCTCTCGAAACTTTATGCATGTTTCATGAGTGCATGGTGCAGCCAGGGATCAGTTTTAGGGTCCTGTACATTAATTAGAGTCTAGTTGTACATTTAGGTATTTGCACATTTAGTTGTAATCAATTGTACATTTAACTACAGTCAGTCATACATTCCTATATCCTTACATGTACATGGAAGCATGCATATGCACTAAGGACTCTAGATGTTCCCTACAAGAATCCACTACGTAAGCGCATTTCATAATGCGCGTACCATACCCTTGGTGTACATTATTTATGCAACGTACACTAACTATATAACTTGTTGCATGCCTTGCGTGATTGTCATGTATGTTGTCTAAGGAATGCGCACAATTGCTCTTAAATATTCCCACATATACATCAAAGCATGTGTACGCACTAAGGACTCTCGATGTTCCCTACACGAATCCACCGTGTAAGCGCATTTTCTATTGCACATACCATGCACTTGGTGTACATTACTTGTGCAATGTACACTAACTGCATAACTTGTTGTGTGCCTTGCGTGATTGTCATGTATGTTGTCCAATGAATGCATAAATTGCTCTAAAAAATTTATGCATGTTTCATGAGTGCATGGTGTAGCAAGGGATCGCTTTTAGGGTCTTGTACATTAATTAGAGTCTAGTTGTACATTTAGGTATTTGTACATTAGTCGTAATCAGTTGTACATTTAGCTAGAGTCAGTCGTACATTCCTATATCCTGACATGTACATCGAAGCATGCATACGCACTAAGGACTCTTGATGTTCCCTACAAGAATCCACTATGTAAGCGCATTTCATAATGCGCAAACCATACACTTGGTGTACATTACTTATGCAATGTACACTAACTATATAACTTGTTGCATGCCTTGCATGATTGTCATGTATGTTGTCCGAGGAATGCGCACAATTGCTCTTAAATATTCCCACATATACATTAAAGCATGCGTACGCACTAAGGACTCTCAATGTTCCCTACACGAATCCACTGTGTAAGCGCATTTCCTATTGCGCAGGCTACGCACTTGGTGTACATTACTTGTACGATGTACACTAATTGCATAACTTGTTGTATGCCTTGCGTGATTGTCAAGTATGTTGTCCAACGAATGTGTACAATTGCTTTCAAACATTTACATAACTTTCATGAGTGCAACGTGTAGCCAAGGATCAATTTGAAGGTCCTATGCATTCATTAGAGTTTAATTATACATTTAGTTGTATCCAGTTTTACATTAGGTGTAACCAGTTGTACATTTAGCTGAAGTCAATCATACATTCCTATATCTTCACATGTATATCAAGGCATGCGTATGCACTAAGAACTCCTGATGTTCCCTATAGAATTCACTGCATAAGTGCATTTCATAATGCACATACCACACAGTTAGTTTACATTACTTGTGTAGTGTACACTAACTGCATAACTTGTTGCCTACCTTGGTAATTGTCATTTATGTTGTCCAACGAATGCGCACAATCACTCTCAAACATTTGAACATGTTTCATGAGTGCACAGTGCAGCTAGGGATCGATTTTAGGATCCTATACATTCATTAGAGTCCAGATGTACATTTAGTTATAATTAGTTGTATATTTGGATGTAATCAATTATACATTTAATTGTAATCAGTTCTATGTTTAGTTGGATTTAGTTTCTACAATCCTATATCTTAACATGTACATCGAAGCATTCGTATGCACTAAGGACTCTTGATGTTCTCCAGATGAATCCACTGCTTAAGCACATTTCATAATGCGCATACCACGCACTTGGTGTACATTACTTGTGCAACGTAGACTAACTGCATAACTTGTT
Organism: Adansonia grandidieri; assembly: GCA_038382065.1. Lineage (NCBI taxonomy): Eukaryota > Viridiplantae > Streptophyta > Magnoliopsida > Malvales > Malvaceae > Adansonia > Adansonia grandidieri. The sequence goes on from JBBYHK010000008.1 coordinate 3,713,291, forward strand.
GTGTGCCCTGCGTGATTGTCATGTGTGTTGTCCAACAGATGCGCATAATTGCTCTTGAATATTTACACAAGTTTCATGAGTGCACAATGTAGTCAGGGATTGGTTTTAGGGTCCTGTACATTCATTATAGTCCAATTTTACATTTAGTTGTAACTAGTTATACATTTAGATGTAATCAATTGTACATTTAATTGTAATTAGTTGTACATTTAGCTGGAGTTAGTCATACATTCATATATCCTCACACGTACATTAAAGCATGCATACGCACTAAGGACTCTTGATGTTCTCTAAACGAATCCACTACGTAAGCACATTTCCTATTACGCATGCCACGAACTTGGTGTACATTACTTGTGCAATGTACACTAAATGCATACCTTGTTGTGTGCCTTGTGTGATTATCATGCATGTTATCGATCGAATGCGCACAATTGCTCTAGATCACATACACAAGTTTCATGAGTGCATGGTACAGCCAGGGTTCGATTTTAAGGTCCTATATGTTCATTACAGTCCAGTTGTACATTTATTTGTATCCAATTTTACATTTAGGTGTAATTAGTTGTACATTTAGTGGTAATCAGTTGTATATTTAGCTTAAGTCAATCGGACATTCCTATATCCTCACATGAACATCAAGGCATGCATATGCACTAAGGACTCTTAATGTTCCTTGCACGAATCCACTACGTAAATGCATTTTGTAATGCTTGTACCACATATTTGGAGTACATTACTAATGCAATGTACACTAATTGCGTAACTTGTTAGGTGCCTTGTGTGATTGTCATGCATGTTGTCGGTCAAATGCGCATAATTGCTCGATCATATACACAAGTTTCCTGAGTGCATGGTGTAGCTAGGGTTCGATTTTAAGGTCCTATACATACATTAGAGTCCAGTTGTACATTTAATTGTATCCAGTACATTTAGTGGTAATCAGTTGTACATTTAGCTTGAGTCAGTCGTACATTCCTATATCCTCACATGAACATCAAGGCATGCATATGCACTAAGGACTCTTGATGTTCCTTACACAAATCCACTACGTAAGTGCATTTTGTATTGCGCGTACCATGTATTTGGTGTACATTACTTGTGCAATGTACACTAACCACATAACTTGTTTTGTACCTTGCGTGATTGTCATATATGCTATCCAACGAATGGGCTCAATTACTCTCGAACATTGACACATGTTTCGTGAGTGCAGGATGCAGCTAGGGATCGGTTTTAGAGTCCTGTACATTCATTAGAGTCTAGTTGTACATTTAGTTGTAACTAGTTATACATTTAGATGTAATCAGTTGCACATTGAGTTGTAATCAGTTATAAATTTAGTTGGAGTTAGTCGTACATTTCTATATACTTACATGTACATCAAAGCATGCGTACACACTAAGAACTATCGATGTTCCCTACACGAATCCACTACATATGAGTATTTTATAACGCGCGTGCCACGCGCTTTGTGTGCATTACTTGTGCAATGTACACTAACTGCATAACTTGTTTATGCGTTTTGCATGATTATCATGTATGTTGTAGAATGAATGCCTACAATTGCTCCCAAATATTTACATAAGTTTCATGCGTGCAGGGTGTAGCCAGGATCAGTTTTAGGATCCTATACATTCATTAGAGTATAGTTGGTACATTTAGGTGTAATTAGTTGTACATTTAGTTGTAATCAGTTGTGCATTTAGCTAGAGTCAGTTGCCTATTCCTATATCCTCACATGTACATCAAGGCATGCCTATGTACTAAGCACTCTCAATGTTCCTTACACGAATCCACTGTGTAAATGTATTTCGTAATCGCATGCCATGCACATAGTGTACATTACATGTGCAATGTACACTAACTGCATAACTAGTACCTTGTGTGATTGTCATGTACGTTGTCTAACGAATGCACACAATTGCTCTCGAACATTTACATATGTTTCATGAGTGCGCGGTGCAGTTAGGGGTCAGTTTTAGGGTCCTGTACATTGATTAGAGTCCAGCTATACATTTAGGTGTAATCAGTTGTGCATTTAGTTGTAATCGGCTGTACATTTGGCTAGAGTTAGTCGTACATTTCCATATCCTCAAATACACATCGAAGCATTTGTACGCACTAAGGACCCTTGATGTACCCTACACGAATCCACTGCCTATGTGCATTTCATAATGCACATGCCACGCACTTGGTATACATGTGCAATGTACACTAATTGCATAACTTGTTGTGTGCCTTGCTTGATTGTCATGTATGTTGTCTAACGAATGGGCACAATTGCTTTCAAGCGTTTACACAACTTTTATGAGTACACACTATAGCCAGGGATCGATTTTAGGGTCTTATACATTCATTAGAGTCTAGTTGTATATTTAGTTGTAACCAATTGTACATTTAGGTGTAATCAGCTTTAGATTTAGTTTCAATCTGTTGTACATTTTGCTAGAGTAAATCGTACATTCCTATATCCTCACATGTACATTAAGGCATGTGTACGCACTAAAGATTTGTTGATGTTCCCTACATGAATCCATTGTGTAAATGCATTTCATAATGTGCATACCACGCACTTGGTGTACATGTGTGATGTACACTAACTGCATAACTTGTTGTGTGCCTTGCATGATTTTCATGTATATTGTCCAACGAATGCCCACAATTAGTCTAAGATATTTCCATATATTTCATGTGTGCACGGTGCAACCAGGGTTCGGTTTTAAGGTCTTGTACATTCACTAGAATCCAGTTGTACATTTAGTTGTAACCAACTACACATTTAGGTGTAACCAACTACACATTTAGTTGTAACCAATTGTACATTTAGGTGTAATCAACTATAGATTTAGTTGCAATCAGTTGTACATTTTGCCAGAGTCAATTGTACATTCCTATATCCTCATATGTACATATGTACGCGTTAAGGACTCTTGATGTTCCCTACATGAATCCATTGCATAAGCATATTTCCTAATGTGCACACCATGCACTTGGTGTATATTACTTATGCAATGTACACTAACTGCATAACTTGTTGTGCCTTGAGTAATTTTAATGTATGTTGTCCAATGAATGGGTACAATTACGATCAAACATTTTGATATGTTTCATAAGTGTACTGTGTATCATAAGATCGGTTTTAAGGTCTTGTACATTCATTAGAGTCAAGTTGTGCATTTAGGTGTAATCATTGTACATTAGTTGTAATCAATTGTAATCAGTTGTATATTTAGCTGGAGTTAGTCATAAATTCTCATATCCTTAGATGTACATCAAGGCATACATATGCGCTATGGATGTTGTCAAGAATACCATAACGAATCCACTACGTAAGCGCATTTCGTAATGTGAATACCATGTACTTGGTGTACATTACTTGAGCATTGTACACCAATAGCATAACTTGTTGTGTGCCTTGCGTGATTGTCATGTATGTTGTCCAATCAATATGTATAATTGGTTTCAGACATTTTCACATTTCTCATGGGTGCACGGTGCAGCGTAGGATCTGTTTTAGGGTCCTATGTATTCATTAGAATCCAGTTGTACATTAGGTATAATTAGTTATACATATAGGTGTAATCAGTTGTACATTTAGTTGTAATCTGTTGTGAAGTCAGTCGTGCATTCCTATATCCTCACATGTACATTAAGACATGCGTACGCACTAAGGAATCTTGATCATTACCGGAGTCTCAAGTTTCCTCTCACAACTGAGTCAGCGATGAAGAAGATTGAAGACAACAACAATTTGGTGACATGAAGGATATTCATGTTTTCAAGAAGAAGATTAAGGATGTTGTTAAGAAGATGTATGATATTTAGGCCACAAAAGTGAACACCTTGGTTTGCTAAAACTGTATTTGTGCTTGTTAACTACCGTTGTGTCCATGAGCTAGTTTATGTTTCCAATAGCTTTTTTCGTATAGCTCAAGGTGTTTTATCATTTGTATAATTAATACTGCATAAGTTTGTTGAATAGTAGATATTTTGACACCCATTAGCAGCTCATCAGTTATTAAAAAGCTACATATGGGGAACTGGGAACCATAATGCTTTGAGTAAACATGTAATAGTACTTTAGCACTCTATAGTTGCTTTCAATCTTGCCCATTTAGTTGTAGGAAAATGACTACTGAAGATGAATATGAAGAATTTTTCTGAGTAGAAACTACGTCTATATCATTCAATACATTGCTATTGAATATCACTCATACAACTGATAGTTAGTTATATTATAGGGTATAATACAACAATGGACATGGACAAAAACTGTTCATTTCAAACCACATCGAATGTATACAGTTCTAGATACAATAACCTTATACAGGCATATAAAAAGTTGCAGACATATATTCCCTTTACATTGCATTACAGTCCATTACACAAAATACACATGACAACCCAAAACAACCAGGATCTTCCTAACTACACCTCCAGTTACATGATTTTCATTATGGTAATATGGATATCTACCACATTCATTTTATATCCAATGTACCCAAAATTACAAAATATTACTTCCAAAACGAAGCTAGCCCACGGTCGGCATCCTTTCACCTACGTATGAAACTTTTTCATCTAGCGATAAGACTTACTTAGAGATTACATGGACTTGCTGATCTACATAAAGCATTGTTGTGGCTAACTTGGTTATGTTTTGAACATTGTATGGGGTGTTTCTTAATGAATTAAGATTCTACTCGCTTTAATTTTGGCCTTCTTGGTGGCCTCTTCGTCAAAGGTGGCTTTAAGGATATATGGTATGCATCATTGTCCGTTTGAGGCATATATGGCAAGTTATGAGTTTTAACCTAAGCCATGTTCATGGCATGAATCCACTCCTATGTAACTGATGTATAACAATCCTCAACAAATGCATATATGTCTCCATGTTTTGCATTGATGATGGCACATGCATATAAACAAGGCAATCCACTCATTTGCGAAGCTACATAAATGCATTGTCAGCTAGCCAAGTCCATGGCCACATCTTTCCCTCCTTAATTGACCTGAACCCTAAAATCGCTGTAAAAAAAGACGTTGAAGTATTTGCCTCTAGCAACATTCTCCTATAATTTTAGATCCACAACAGGCCCTGCTTTATTCTTCTAATTCCTGACATTGGATTTTGATTTATAAAGTTTGTGGGGCCAACTTTCCCTATGCTCATTTATGAGGCTAATTATGCTATGCCTCTTTTCTTAAACTAACCATGCATTGAATGACTCTGCGACATTAGTTATTATATGGTCTCAATGATGAGGCTCGAACTTGGACATGACCCAATGTACGGTTGGTTGTTTACCTCCCATTCAACTAGCTCTTTTTTATATGTAGCCAAATTATTCACTATAACGCTGTAATCGGATTCTAGTCCTGCATAGACCATTGCATGCAATGACTGAAGTGTTTGCTCTTTCACATTTTTCCCAACAGCCATCACTTTGTTAACTTTAGAACTGAAGTTTTCCTTGATATGTTGATAATATGCATGGGAAGTTGTGCTGTATATCTCACCAACGGCTGTAATGATATTCTAGTGCCTATATGATATTATGGTAACGAATACATGTCTCGTAACATTGGACTTCAGGTTCCCTAAGAACTACATCCAATCCTCCAAACTCTTAGAGCTGGCCACTATAACTATTAAAGGGAAAAGCGAATTATTTACATTAAAGGAGCTAGCTGACAACAAGGTGCCTTTATTACGATAGCTCCAGTGGTAGTCGTCAATAAAAACCAACCCTCTACAACCATTCAGAAAATCAACAATGTTGTATCCATACGATATAAATAATTGCTTAAAATGTTGTTTCGAATTGAACATGCATAAGGCAATGCTTTGAGGGTCTACATCTTGAATCTGTTCGCACATCCATGGTACTAATCTGTATGAGTCCTAGGCCTTCCCATCCAACATCTTCATGGAATGCTCTTTACATAACCAAGCTTATTTGTATGTCATTTGAATTCCACAATCAGCTTCAAACGTTGCCTGAATTTGATGTGGAGTATTATCAGGCTACAAATTCAATTTCTCCAGTACAATGGCGGCAGTAAACTTGGACTTTATTTGAGCTCTTCCATCAATCGTATCTTGAGTATTGTGGTTGTGTTGATCTGTGAAGTACCCACTACCATAAATTCTATTGCACCCATTCTATGCATTAGTAAATGCTAAGGGCATCCCTTTGCCCTGTAGTTGATACTTATGAATGACTTGCTATTCTTCTTGAAGGTATATGAAAATACATTTGCCGCACTATACTGATAAAGTGCAAGCCTTAACGTAAGTGCATCTTTGAAAGTTTAACTGCTGCTAATGATTTTATCTTCTAGATGCCATTAATAAACCTATCTTTCATTAAGGCAGTAACAGCTAAGCTAAAATTCCCTGCATAATCAGTAGATGAAATTATACTGGTTCCATCTAATATAACGGTGTTTTCATGTGAGCCTTCATTATCCACAGGTCCATTACATGTCATGTGTATAATAAAAAATATGAGCTCAATGTGCTAACGATCAATGAAGTTGAAATTACAAAATAATAGGACAAATCTTTATACTGACACTAGGTACACGACATTAATGGATTGAATGGATGTCTTGTCATCTTCATGGGATTAGAATCCTACTGATCCAATATATACAAATTTGACTTCCTATCACTAAACTCGACCAAACTTTCAAACTAGCATCATTGACTAAATCTATGAGCAAAGTTGGGTCGAAGTCCAATGTAAATATGATAATATGATGATCAAGGTTCATCAATAGTTTTTTCCAATCTGTTTACGTAATTCTAAGACATTGGAGGTCTCACCAATCATCACCCCAATTGTTGATCCACCATGGTATCCCACAGAGTTGCTAGTAACGATGATCTTGCCATTAATATGGAAATAACAATAAACTCATTTGTTTAGAGTAGATGAAATCATCGCAAGTTCAGTCTATTATCCATAAAATTCTATATGCAAAGGGGACTCTTCATACACTACATACACTAACATATAAACTCCTATTTGAGTAAAAGCTTGCACTAAAACCCTCAAATTTGCATGCATGCAACTCTAACTTTTTAGGTATTACTTAGGATGAAATATATGACAAATTCCATGAATGGAAATAACCACATTCAGTTTTAAGGTATGATGCATGCAAATGATTTTTAAGAGGACTTCAGATTGTACATAGCTCCTGTACACTAAATCCAGGGAGTTATGATAGAGCAGTCCGAAAGGGGAAGTAGCAGATGCAACTCAAATTTTGGGCAGAAAAAGAACAATGTATGACATTATGGTGAAACGAGCCGATTCTAGCCCACACCATGCTGTATAGACAAACTTATGACTGAAGGAATGGTGGCTTCTCGATTTGAAGGGAAACTTCCTAAGTATGCAAAGAAGGGAATAGTTCAGTATGGGTAAAGTTTCATTCAATTAAAGTAAAAGGGCATATACGTGGACAGTGGATACTTATAGTAGAAGACATTATGGTGAATTAAATATGGGGCATTAATATCATGGTAGTCCAACTAGGCTAACCCCAAAAAAATGGCTCCAACCATAGTCTACTGTGACTCGCTCCAACTACGATCAGAATCTTCCTTTAAATAATTGTAAACAATTACGGATATTTTTTGATTATGGGTTTTTGGGTGGATTTGAATATAAACCTAACATGTGAAACTGAGATCTGATATCTATATGCATTATCCAATATAAAAATATTTTATTTGCTATTGTATGTTACATAACAGTTAAATTATTTATCTATGAATTTATGCACTCAGTTATATAATATGTATATATAAAAATTTCGGGTAAGAATGCTGTCGATTATGAATAAATTATGAATAAATTAGTAGGGAATCGGCTCCATGCTTCTTTAAGAGCAGGCTTCCACATAACAAAAGAACTGGCCTCATGCTTCTCTAGGAAATGACTCCCACATATCCATGGCATCGAGGCCATGCTTCTTAAGGAATTGGCTTCCACATAACAAAGGAATCGACTCTTTTGTTCTTTAGGAGCCAACTCTCTCTTAAACTTTCTCGCTCAGGACCTTGAGCAACCGGCTCCAACATGGGATGGGAACCAACTTTATTTCACTTAAGACCTTGCTCCCACTTAAGAAGGGACCTACTCCATATTGGTTAAGAACTAGCTCGCTTATTCAGCTTGAATCGCCACCGCTTACAAAATTAAAACTAAAAAGATGGCTCCTTGAAATCCTTCAAAAACAAATCCCTTAGGTTATAGTTGCCATTGCATTTCATCGAAACCCACTAAGAATGAAAACATCAGACAGTCGCCAATTTAGACATAGCACCAAAGACTTACATTCGAAAGAGGGCTTTTCAACTAAATTAGAACTAGACAGTTGACCCAACAGTAAAGGATAATGGAACTAACCCCTTTAAACAAGCTTCACCTTGGGAACCCACAAATGACTTCAACTTTACGGAGTAGGAACGCTACTTCAATGATCGTTATGGGTCAAAAAGGTTGTTAGGAGGAAGAAATATTAATGTAAGGTTTTTGCAACAGATTGATTTTCCATACTTTGATACATTGAAACTCTATTGGTTAGGAAATTTACTAGCACCATTGATTCAGTACTATGAGAGATTAGTCCAATTATTTTACAATAACATTGATATAGGAAGAAACGATAGTGTAGAAGAACATTTTGAAAACCTTGCTGAGATTTCATATGACAGTTTTTTCCATACATACGTTGGAGGAAAGCAAATACTAGTCAGTCCAGGAAGTTTGTATGAGGCATTTGGTGTGGATTATGTGCCCTATAATCAATGTGAACCGTATATGAGTGTGTGCATATTAGATCATGCTAAGGTCATATTTAAGGACTCCTTTCTGCAACGTATAAAGACTAATACTAACAGCCTGAATAGACATGAAAGACTATTGCATTTGATAGTAGTTCACATATTGATCCCTAAAAGAGGGAAATTTGCCACGACGAGTCATGAAGACACATAGCTTATGTCTTGCTTGATGAGGGGCAGAAATCTGGGCTTACATTTCATAATTCTTTAAAAAATAAAGATTGCCTACAATAGTAATAGGAGAATCTATCCGTATGCATCCCTTATATCTGAGTTCCTATTGCATTGTGGAGTTTGTAGCACCAATGAAACATGAACTTCATTATCTAAAACTTATGTAATAGGGTGAGCTGGCCTGAAGAAGTCTGGCTTTAACTTGGATGGAGGGAATGACTGAATGCGACAAAAAAAAAAGCAAAAGAAGGGTCAAACTTATTTGGAACTTTAGCGACAGACTTATCAAGCCCACCTTAAAAAATGAGGATTGTCCAACCACTAGCATTGTATGGGAAAACATAACAAAATGGAGGAACACATGGCATCAATAAGATCGGATATGGCAATCATGGGCAGACAAATTGGTTTTCTCATTAGCTTTGTCAGAGACAAGGTTGTGCCCAACTTATCTACCCAATTTACTTGCTCAAGAGCAACTGTGAATGAAGACATCACCGTCGTTGCTAAGAAAGGGTGCTCATGGGATGATGAGGTATATTGAAGTTCCCTATTATATATATGGCACTTTAACAGTAAGGATTTTAATTGATGTTGTTTTTTCTTTTTCCTCGTCTTTACTTAGTTTAGTTATGGATTACAATAGACTCTATTACCATATATGGACCGACTAATGAGCTTCATTTAATATGAATGATAGGGACTAAATTATAATAATTGATAACCGAAGTGAAATACCAAGAAACTCATTGTCCTTGATGTCAATAGTGTGTTAGCAAATCTAGTGCACTCCTCAAAGTGTCCACCAGATTTCAAAGAGAGAAAAATCCACTCCTACATAGGTAAGGCAATCATTCCAGTAGTAGTATTACCTAACATAGTAGTTGTCATTAACAAAAAACCATACGGTTAGCTGTTAACTTCATTTCCCTCTCACACTTTTTATAGTGAAATTACATGATTTCTTAGTTTCATGGAGACCATTTTGTGAGGATTTCATATGGTTCTGCTTTGATACCTTTGAAGTTGGGGTTTGGTTATCAAGAAGCAAGTAAGTTGTGCATTAAATCCCAACGATAAATAGTTGAGACATTAAATTGTAGTGTCATATGTTGAGATGCAAGAAAAACTTGAAAGGTGTTCTGACATATTTGCTGGGTGACATGAAGGACAGATTGTTGTTTTGTTGGGTAAATTGTAGCAAACTTCATTCAAATTATGTGAAAAGCATGATGATCAAGTAAACTTAAATCTAATAGATTGATTTCTCATTTTGTAGGATGCGTACCACTATACAAAAATGAAATACAGGATAGTGGACAAGCTGCGAAGCTTTTGTTGTTTAAGGATTTACGAAATCTATGGGATAGTTGTGACGGCCTTAGGGAGAAGGGTTACGATGAGTCAAACACGTTGTTGTTGGATGACACTCTTTACAAATTGTTGCTAAATCCTGTAAGTCATTTCATGAATAGACCACCATGAGACATGTGACTTGCGTACATAGTGTAGGAATTCATCGTTAAGTTATTTTCTCATTGCTATTGATTTGATTTGCATGATTAAATGATTTCGACATTTTCCAATGTGATATAGCCACACAATGCAACACTCCCGTATCCATACAAATTTGGGGATGACTCTGATGCTTCATTGGGTGAGTTGTAAATTGATTGTGAATAAATAATTACTATTCAATTATTACATGTCATTTACATCAACATACCATATTGTACTAACACAATAACTTCCACATGCCCAACCATTAGGGATCACTTAAAGTATATCTAGAGAAATTGGTAAAAGCAGAAAATGTCCCCAACTTTCTATGGCAAAACTGACTTGGATAAGACCCTATCACTGAAGGACACAAGGATTAAGAGTTTTACTCATGAGTTATTAGGAGTTTAGGATGAACTACACCATAAATAATATACAAACATTCAGTTGCTGGCTCTATTGCGCTCATTAAGCTAATCACTTTCTTAATTTCTTAATTATTGGTTTCGGGTGCTTATACCTGTACAGTGAAATTTATACAGTAACATAAATGAATTTTTAATGTATTGGACAATTATAATCAGTTATAAAACCATATTTCCACCTATTTACGACCTTTGTTTGAATGGATATAAAGTTTCCATATTCAAAGTTTTCAAGTTCCATACAAAGTTATGGTGTAAGAAATGTTTAATTGCTCTGACATCCATGTACACTGCTCTAAAATTCGCTAAAAATATATATTACTCTAATAATAAAAAATATGCTGAGGATAACTGAATATAAAGATGGAGAACAATGCAAATGCACATATAATGAAAACTGAATACACATACGCCTACACTGGATATAAACAGCGGAATATGTATTAACCTGGGATTCTAATCCCCAAATCTATTTAAGTTATCTAACATAGATTTAAGCTTCTGCATCACTTTAAGCATTATCTCAATTTTGACCTCAAACTCAGCAGTATATTTATCCATATACAACTAACGGGTCTATTGGAGTTCTTTTATAAAAGATTGCCATATCATGTCAATCAATTTCTAGTTATTATACATATGTTTGTAGTGTTCGAACATGTCACGATTGTAGTCATTGATTTCGAAGCTGAACATGCTTTCATCTGAGTAATCGCATTCTTAATGGTTTCATCTTCCTAAAACTCACTTTCTGCTAAAATATCTACTAAGTTCTCTGATTCATAAAGCGACATAATACGAATAATTGCCTTATATTCATTCTCCACATTGAGTACAACATGATAAATTGAAGTACCATATCCATATAAATCAGCAACCTTGCACATAAGGTCCTGAAAGTCAATTAAGATGATTTTCATTGGCCTACGACCAAAAACTACGCATAGACTTATTATGAACACAAAAAAAAGGAAAGAGAAAATGGATACAGTTTGAGTTCCCACTATAATGCTGCTACATATATATAGGGTTAAAGACGTGGACAACTGTGGCGGTGGTTACAAGCAGTTAGTTTCACTCTATACACCATTTAACAAATGTTAGAAGTGGATAATTAATGGGCAAAATTTATGGATAAAAAATAAAAGTCCATTTCATATGCTTAATATCGGTATGTGTGAAGTAATGTGATTGTGTTGACTACAAAATGAGGAATATAAAGATTATACTGAATATAAATTGGTTATCTCATCAGTTATAGTCATGTCAAACTATTACCCCGTAACTACCTTTACTACTGGGATGTCTAATTGAATGCTGTAACCTCTAGAAAATATCGCTTGATGTGAAAATAATACGTATTGTTCGGTTAATTAATATTTTGAAATTAACAATGTATTACAAAGTTTTTAATTTAATTTTATATAAATATATATGATCATAAATTACTGTACATAGACAATTTACGAAAATACGTTGTACAGTAACTGAATCCTCATATGGTAATCATTGAATTCATATTTCAAATTTTTGAAGGTTCACATGAGAATTTCTGAGTGTACATATTAGATTTACCGATACAACAGATCAAATTGTACCTACAATGAAATGCTTGTATATTTAGTAACATAACACTAGAATGAATATAAATAAATGTATGCTTCACAACCACTATATTGCCAAACCAGCAAAGCTAATTTTTTGTAAGACAATTGTCATTTAACTAGTAAAGAAGGATGTCAAGAAAATAGTGTCATATCCTATTTACAAATAAATTCTAACGTCAACTGTACAAATGAGTTTGAAGAGGGCTATGTAGATAGTATGGATAATAGCGAATATATTTAGCTATTGGTAAAAATGGATTAATATCAAGGACATACATAAGTGCAAGTGGATAATTGTGAAAGTGAAAAATGCATTGATATTATATAATATAATTTGTACAACATTCCTGTACATTATTTAAAGAATTTAATTTGTAGTTTTGGTGACCATAAACCCTTACAAACCCTAAACTAATTTTGAAATGTACATGTCACTCCTATGTATACTTACATGTCAATCCTATGTACACTTTATATGCCCTAAACATTAGTCAACATGCTTAGTACTCTATCCTTTTCTGTATTCCTTGGGTCCAAAATGTATTGCGCCATAAGTTTTAGTCTGTACTTCTTAGCATCAGCCTATACATAAGCCAACGCGTTTGTTATCACTCAAATAACAGTTATGACTAGAAGGAAATAGTGAATCTTATGAACTACGTGCTCACCCGATTGAATGGTGGAGTGATTCAGCCATTCCAGCCTTGTAAATGCTTAATTACAAGTACCCTATAATCATCATAACTGTAATACAATGCAGAAACAAGTTAAGTCTAAATCCATTATAAATACAGAACTAGAAACAAATGGACCCAAACTAATATTTTGATAAGTGATTAAAGATTTACTCATCATCTGACTACCATTCCAACTAGACGTGTTTCTCCTTGTACTACTGAACAGCATCTATGGCTAGATGGTTCCACTCACACAGTAAAGCAAGTAAATACTTCTGCTGCAAGTAAGAACATATAGTACATCAATATTACTGTCAACTTCATCCTTAACATATCACCTTAGATGAGGCTACTATAAGTTATGTTTTCTTAGACATTACTAATTTTCTGGGGAATCGAAAGTGATCCCTCTCTAACAATAACCCTTTGGAATCAACAACTTCTATCTTGGAAGAGAACGTATTAACGCAATATCTAACCCAATGATTGTTTACACATAACGACAAGCATATCTAACCATTATATAAAGTATTAGAAACAAATCATAATTATTTACATATACAAACAACTTAATTCACCTTACATGCATAATTGAAACATACCAATTGAGCTTCGACTATTTCAGTGTTGTATAGTTCAACCGCTATAAAATTACCAAAATGAGTCACGACATTATGTTGGCTTATTTTTTCTATGGGATTGTAGTACAAAATCGCACCCTACATGATAATATCACTACATATGAACATTTGCTAACTACAATAACAAACATTCAACAAAACGTGTGTATTCTGATGTATATCTGATCACAACGTCTAAATCATACCGCTATATGGGAGGTTAGAACAACCCTATGCAACTTTGATTTTTTACTTGCATAGACTTTTTCTGCATTAATCACGTGTACAAACATCTCCACTACCTGAAATATATGTACCTAAACAAACTATTATATTCATCATGAAAATATACATATTCATGTAATGCCAAATTTACAAAAGACAAGTTTAACATACCATATTGCTGATCCAATTGGATTTTGCTAATGATAAAATGTCTGTCTTCATTAGATTCTAGCCATGCATTTGGCAGAGCGATTCCCTACAACAGAGCGTGATGGATATGTTATAATGCTTTTATATGTAAGCGTGACTAATGTATAATATTTATGCTAAACTCACTCTATGGGTAAATTTTCATCCCATGCATACTCTATCACAGCTCTTTCAAGTTTCGTCATTGAGCCGAGAGGATAACTGACCAAATATTTTGATCGAAGACTCGCAGCAGCTGTAGTCACCCTACGAACATATGGAGAACTCCTAATCGCACTCCCATTGGCATCACCACATATTTCTTCCTTTGCATATCCGATACCTTATCCTCAAATTCACCCCCTTTGATATTCTGACTTTCGAAGGATGAGGCAGCACATTCACTTCAGAACTGCAACCAGTCTCGAATGGTCTAAACTGAAGTGATGGGGATCATTCCATCTCTCAAACGATGGTTGTCACCTTCCTATGCCTCGGCTGTTCTATTTCATTTGCAGCATCTGGCATTCCACTATTTTCGTGTGATGATAACAGCTTTGCCAATGCCATTATATATAGGAGATTACCTTTATGCAAGCTCACAATCTCCTGGTTTCACTTCATTATCTCCTCAGTTCTTAACTAATCCTCGGAAACATAACCTAAAGCATAAAGTTATTTATATCATGATTTAGTTGACAAAGATTGAATTACCAACATATTACATAAAACTGTACAAAACATAGCCGACATACTTGCCGATGTTAATTGTTAACAACACCCAATGTTTATGCTTTATAGGCTGAACAAGAAAAAAGAAAATTAAACATACCATCACCTTCAGATCCAATTGCATGGATTCATTCCCCTCGCCACTTTTGTCCTTCACAGGTTCAATATCTCTCACAACCTACAAACATAATAATATAACATTTTTGGTGGCAACAATTATAATTGTTGCAAATACTTAGTTTGCTGTTTTAATGCAAAACTGTTTAACTGATAACCAAAAACAAAATAAGTTTTAATGATATCATTACAATTACTTACCAAAAACCGTATCCACTATACTCTTCCACTAGCTGTATCCATTTTTTGACTAAGTCATCATCCCATTTGCTTATCCAGGGCATAGCATGAGGTACGCATCTTTCAGATAGGAAAACCTTATCCAAGTAAAACATCTACAAAAAAAATTTTAATATTATATCTCCAATTTAAGCTTGCTAGGGTAATGTTATATACTGAAATTAGTCACTAAAGCATAGTTTTTGATACTTGAAGAAATAGGATGCAGTCGATTAGATGTGTTGTGTGTTTTCTTCGTTTGTGCTTCCTATGAACATTAACCAAGTGCTTCAAGGTAAACCCGCCCTAATTATATGCCTTGACTTGTGCTGGATCAAAGATGATCTTCACGGACTTCGAATTAACCTCCACCCTACTACTTGATGCTAAGATGGACCTTATCATATAAGATAAAAATAGCCTTTTCCTATCATCTAAATCTGTTATAGTGTGTAACAGATCCTCAACATCCAATAATGAATTAGTAGGTAGCACCCTATTGCACAGCACTTGGGTTATCCCGAAGAGCTTGCTATGCCCGAAGACCCCGAAAGGGCCATCATCATCTTAGTGGATTCAGGCTCGGCAGCAATGATGACCCTCACAATGAAAACAAAGGCCAAAGCCAAACTCTGGGAGCAGCCTAACTTACATAATAAAATGAAGAGGGCTCTACCCTTGAGGGAGAACCTCACTTTTGATAGTAGGTACAAAAACCAGTCCTGCCTTCCTAGTCTCAGAAAAAAAAATAAAAACCATAGTGGCTAAGAATAGGAAAGGCTATCTCATCACTTTTGTCTACAGATTGTTTAGTAACTTTTACCCTAATAGAGGGAATGCCAAACACTAGTCTTACATCAGCATCCCTAATTGCAATGACATTGTTTGACCATGTCAAAGCATTATTTAATGTGTTAAATGTTCAATCAACCATATACACAATAGGTGATGTAAAAAGGTTATTCTTAAACTCAAAAAACCATCAAAACCTATTTCTCTAAGTGCATTCTCCTTTCTATCGTCACCTATAACAACCTCCTTCATTAACCTAACCAACCTAACTAGGCTACAATAGGTGCTTACTTTACAAAGAGGCTATAATTTTGCATAGTCTCATTCTAGTTAAAATTGGAAAATATTAATACGTTCAACCATACAGTCTTAAGAAAAATAACTTTACCTCAATATTTGTTTTCTTTTCTGCTCTCCTATGACGGCTTTGATCCATTTGTCCCTTGGTTTTATGTTACACCTGTAAATATTATGCTGCTATAAATCTAGACTTATGTATATATATATATATATATTGACAATAGCCTTTCATAATTAAAACACTTAGCCATTGATGCATGCTTATTATTAAAATCATAGTCTAATTTTACTAACAATTAATAGTACATTGTATACTAAAAGTCATGACTTAAAATTTTCTACGTTAGTTAATCTTGCTTGCTAAGTTTTAACAACTGCACCATGTCTCACCCCAAATATGCATCCATTGCTAGTGGTGTTATAGCATTCCTAGGCAACACTTCCATGGAAAATGTATCTCACAACTAGAGCTTTATACATAGAGCAACACTAGCTTCTACAACTGTACATATATCTTTGGTTTTCAAATTTTTTTCTCAACATAATACAGCTAAATATGTCCTGCTGAACATACATAAAAGTTTGCTCAACATATATTTCCACCTTGTTTTCTTTGTATGTCCTGGTGAACATATAGCTAAATCCTACAATTATAAAATTCATTTTACAACTAACCCTAAACAAATTATGCCCAAGAAAAGAACCAAAATTATTTCCTAATAATTCAATTTAACAATCAAAAGTACCAACATCATACCTTAACTTCCTTGCAATATCACTTTTTCTATAATTATGGGATCCAAAAACACCAATATCGCCATTCCCAAATTTTTCGAGATTGATCGACACTAACAAGAAAACGTCATCAGAAATCTTGCATAAATCAGTTCAAAACATAGCGGGTTTCTATCAATTTGGATTGGAACATGGCTGGTGACAAAAATTTATAAGAAATCAAGGAAAGGTTGAAACTGGGTAGTAGAGAAAATTTGGAAAATGAGCTAGTTCTGTTGAGTTTCTCCTCCATTACTGTTAATAGAGAAGGAAATTTGGGATAAAAAAAGTCTCATTAAGGGTATAATAGTAACTTATTTTTTTTATTTTTTATAATTGATATTTTTTTAATTAATTTTCTTGCGTTTCACCTTTTTTCTTTATTTTGTTAGATTCATTTTTTTGAAATTCTCTCTTATCTTTATTAAAAATTATCAAAGATAAAAAAATGAAAGATTGCAAATGGCTGAGGCTATAATACACCAGGGTTGCAAATGGCTCGGGCCATTTTTACACGGACCATTAAACTTAAAACTAAGGTATAAAAAATTCAATCTTCTTTTATATGGGCTTTTTACCTTTTGGATGATAAGAGTTGGGCTTTATCACCTTATAAAATTGAAATATATTGAATAACAAATTGCAAGTCTAACTGGTTTGACTTTCAATCTGGTTTTTTAACTTTGGCGTTGAATACCTTATTAATGTTAATTTTTCATAATTAATATATTGATAATTTATGGAATTAACTATTATGTCCTAATTAATTAATAATTTTTTACTAAAATTAAAATATTGAGTAATTTTGTTTATTTTGTTATTAGCCTTGAATTCCATATTAATTATAACTCTTCTAAATTAATATATATTTTTATTAATATTAACTAATGTTTTATTAATGAATTTTTAAAATTGAAATAGTAAGTATATCATTATTTATTTTTTTTATTAACATTGAAGTCCTTATTAATGTAAATTTTTCTTAATTGATATAAATTTTTATTATTAGCTATTTTTAGTCTAAATTTTTACTAATATTTTTTATTAAATTAAAATATTATTATTAACTTTTAAGTTCTTTTTAATCTAAATTTTTCGTAATTGATATATATTTTATTAATATTAAATATTTTTACTCTTAGTTTTTTTTAATTAGTTTCTTATTAAGTTAAGATATTGACCAATCACTATTTTATTTTTTATTAATATTGAAATCTTTGTAAAATTAAAATTTTTAATTAATTTTTATTAAATTAAATAATAAATAATTTTATTCTTAAAATAAAGCATTACTAAAATAATGCTAATATGAATGGGACTAAAATACTCTAACACAAGTGGGATTATAATTTACTAATTTTGAGCCATAAAAGAAGAAAGAAACAAAATAAAGATAAGAAAAAAAAAAACTTCAGTTTTGGAGGGTTTATTTTGATTATTTGTTTGTTAAATGATTAGATAATTGTAAATAGGAGGATGAGTTGAAGACATACACTAACGTGATCTTTCACAATTCATAAAATTATGTTGTGTTCAAATCAAATTTTTAAGCTAAATTTCTCATTTTATCAAAGGATTGTTATTAATAAATTTTAAATATTTAACTATATCTTAAACTTTAAAATTTTTATTCTATTATTAAATTATAAAAATTTGAATAAATAATTTTTATGCCCAACCATAAATGCATAGTATAAAAGTTCTTAATTAATTGATTATATTCATGAAATAATCACTTGCACAAATAACTAGCTTTGAAAGTTAGGATGAGAATCAAAATTGTGTTTTTTTTTTTTTCGTTTCTTTTTTATTAAATTTATATTATCTATAATTTATATTGTACATAATTATAAGGGACATGTAAAGACTTTTAGTTTTCATAGAATAGATCAAATTATAAGATTTATAAAGAAAATTAATATGTTAAATATTGTTTTTTAGTGGTATTACTATTATAATTACTTATCTAAAGTTTTTTTTTCTTTTGTAAATTTTTTTAGTTAAATGATAAGGACTAAGTATAATGTCCAACAAAAAGAACTAGTAATTTTTTTTTTTAAGTTTTGATATATTATTGATATAATCGCTATCAATTGTACTTATTTCTTATTCGAAATTTATATAATTAAATGATATCGATAGTTTTTTAAAATATTTTTATTATCTGAAACAAATACTTAAAATTCAAATTGAAAAATATCTATAATCACAATACTGGATGTTTAATTTGGGAAAGTTTAATGGATATCTATATGCTCCTGTTACAAAAATAAAAAAGAAAAGTAATTATTATATTACTTTATCTTGAATTCTATAAAAATAATTAATTTGATGTAAAAAAATTTTTTCCAAAAAAAAGTTGAGGTGATTAAAAAGTACCCATAGGCACTTGTTAACTGGACGCATATTGTACATAAAGAGTAGTACAGTTAATGGAAAACATTTGATATAGTCAATTTTAAAAGTTTTGAATAAGTGAATAATCTCTTTCAATGTATTTTTTCTGTAATTCTTTTTCATGATAATGAATATATTCAAATGTAAAAGGTAAAAATAATTGTAAAAAGAATTCCAATCATACTTTACATAGGGATTCATACCCTTATAATAATATGATTTAGATGATGATTTTTTTTAGATAACTTACACCAAATGATTTATCAATTAATTTATCCTTATTAAATAAATTTTAAATATAAAAAACAATTCATTATTAATTTTTTATTTAAAAAGTTTTAATACTAAATACTTTCGAGTTATAAAAATATTCTCTAGATAGCTGTTGATAACTGACCTATTTTACTAATTTTAAAATTTTAGATATTCCATTCTTTAATTAATAATAAAATGTAGAAAGAACTTTAACTCACTTTATAATATATAATGCTGAATTGCTAATGTATGTAGTTAGAATGGTAAAACTAATGCATATAACTTCAATTTATCATCCATTATTTAGGTAAAAATTTTCATTCTTTTTTACTGCTAAACTCTAGAAAAAAATTAATTAGTTGTTAAATCTGTTATGTTAAACTGATTGAAATGGGTTCATAAATCTATTAGATATGAAAATTGGTAATGCATATTGAAATTTCATGAATAATTTTTTGTTATTTTAGTAATATATTTTTAACCCATGCATTTAGTTAACTTAGGAATTTAAGATGAGAATTGATTTTGGATTTTTTTAATTTTTTAATTTTCTTTCTATCAAATTCATATCAAATCATGATATACATGATCTTATGTAATGTATAATTAGAAATAACATTTTAGCATAATTGGTCCCAATATAAAATTTATGAAGAGAGCCAATAAGTTACAGTGTGCTAGTAATATAATCACTAATATAAAAATATTTCTTTCTTTAATACTAAATATTTAATAAATAATACTAAACATGAACTTATTATGCTTTATTATAAGAATTATGTTCATCATAATTATATTTATAACTAATTTGTAATGAATTTCAACATGAAAATTGTCTTTTTTTTTTGTTATTTATAAATAATTTGTCCTTCCATTAGGAAATTATGTCTTTTATAATTAATCATTTTTAATACATTATTAATATAATAAGTTAATTTTAATTTATGAATAACCTATTAATAAAACTTATATCTCACAATAATCAAATAAATTATTACAAATATATCATTTTTTATATTTTAAAACATAATATTTATACTATTATTAATAATTATATATAATATCTTTCACGTGCAACGCACTAAGTATAGACTAGTTATAGTAAAAGACGACAGCTAAAACATAATTACTTTTAACTGCACTATTCACAACAAACAACATGATGGAAAACAACGAAGTGCACTCAAATTTAACAACCAATTTAACAACTCTAAATAAAATAAATAAACAAACAAATAAATAAAAAGTAGTAAGACTCTTTAAAAATCAAACTATGAAAAGTGATAATGACTCGTAAATTGAACACTGCAGCAAATGGAACAATACTCGCAGGAAAACCAATGCCAAAATCTAACTCTTAAATCAAACTAATTTTAAACTCAAGAAAGGGTTAATGAAATAAAGAAAAACAAAACAAACAAAATTTAAAAATAATTCTTAAAACAAATGAACAACAAAAAGCGCAAAAGTATTCTAACACTTTAAGTTTACATTTCTAAGATGGAAGAATTCTTCAAAAGGGAAATCTAACGAAAATTTTTAAAAACAAAAGGTGAAATTCAAGAAAATTATTAAAAAAAAGAAATATCAATTATCAAAAATAATAAAAAGGAAATGAAAATTACTAATATACGCTTAATGAGACATAAACTTTTCCTCCCTAAATTTCCTTCTCTCTCGATAGTAGCATCCAAAGAAACTCAGTTGTGCCGGCTCTTTTTCCAAATTCTTTCTACTATCTAGTGTCAACCTCAGCTTGATTTTTTATAAATTTCATCACCGACCTGTTCCAATCCCAATTGACAAAAGTCATTGTGTTTGGACTTGATTTTCACAGGATTTCTGATGATATTTTGCAAGGAAGTTAAGGTATGATGTTGGTACTTTTGAATGTTAAATTGAAAATTAGGGACAAATTTTGGTTATCTTCTTGGGCATATCTATTTAGGGTTAATTTTAAAAAGGATTTTATAATTGTAGGATTTAGGTATATGTTCAGCAGTACATACAAAGAAAACAAGGTGGAAATATATGTTGGAAAAAATTTTATGTATGTTCGGTAGGACATATTTATGTGTATTGTGTTGAGAAAAAATTAGAAAATCGAAGATACATATACAGCAATAGGAGTTAGTGTTGCTCTATGCATAAAGCTATAGTTATGAGATAAATTTCCTATGGAAGTGTTGCCCATGAATGTTGTAGCCCCATTAATCATGGCTGTATAGTTGGGATGATAGATGCCGCAATTATTAGAACTTGGCAAGCAAGATTAATTAACGTAGAAATTTTGAAGTTATGACTTTGAGTATACAATGTACTATTAATTGGTAGTGAAATTGGATTGCAATTTTAACAATAAGCATGTATCGATGGTGAAGTGTTTTAATTAAGAAACGTTGTTGTCCATATATATATATACATGGGTCTAGATTTATAACAACATAATATTTATAGGTGTAACATAAAACTAAGGCAGACATTGATCGAAGCCATCGTAGGAGATCATAAAAAAAAACAAATATTGAGGTAAAGCTATTTTTCTTGAGACCATACGTTTGAATGTGTTAATATTTGCCAATTTTAGCTAACATGAGATCGTGCAAAATTGCAGCCTCTTTGTACAGTAAGCACCCCTTGCAGTCTAGGTAGGTTAGTTAGGTTAATGGAGAAGGTTGTTATAGGTGACGATATAAAGGAGAATGCACTTAGAGAAACAGGTTTTGATGGTTTCTTGAGTTTGAAAGTAACCTTTTTATGTCACCCATTGTGTATATGGTTGATTGAACATTTTGACATATTAAATAATGATTTAACATGGTCGAACCATGTCATTGCAATTAGGGATGTCGATGTAGGACTAGTGTTTGACATTCCCTCTAGTGGGGTAGAAGTTATTGAACAATTTGTAGAAAAAAGTGATGAGATGAAGACGTGGTGTAGTAGGATGTTGCTTTCAAATTCATTATTGGATGTTGAGGATTTGTTATGAACTATAACAGATTTAGATGATTGGGAAAGGTTATTTGTATTATATATGATATGGTCTATCTTAGCACCGAGCAGTAGGGTGGATGTTAATTCGAAGCTTGTGAAGATCATCTTTGATCCAGCATAAATCAAGGCATATAATTAGGGTGGATTTATGTTGAAGCATCTAGTTGATGCTGTTAGAAAGCACAAAGGAAGAAAACACACAACATGTCTGACCAGCTGCATCTTATTTCTTCAGGTATAAAAATTATGCTTTAGTGACTAATTTTCAGTATATGACATTATACTAGTAAGCTTAAATTAGAGATATAATATTAAAATTTTTTTTACAACTGTTTTACTTGGATAGGTTTGTCCTATCCGAAAGATGCATACCTCGTGCTATGCCTCGGATAAGCGGATGGGATGATGACTCGATCAAGAAATGCATATAGCTAGAGGAATAGCATCGTGGATATAGTTCTGGGCAGGTAATTGTAGTTATATCGTTAAAACTTATTTAGTTGTTGGTTATCAGTTAAACAGTTATGCATTAAAACAACAAACTGAATATTTGTTGCAATTACAATTGTTGTCATCATAAATGTTGTGTAATTATGTTTCTATGTTGTGAGCGACATTGAACCTATGAGGGACAAAAGTGGCAAGGGAAATGAATCCATGCAGTTGGATCCGAAGGTGATGGTATGTTTAATTTTCCTTTTTCTTATTCAGTCAATAAAGTGTAAGCATTAAGTTTTGTTTAACAATTAACATCAGCAAGTATGTCAGCTATATTTTGTACAGTTTTGTGTAATATGTTGGAAATTCAATCTTTGTCAACTAATGCATCGTATAAATAACCTTATGCTGTACTTTAAATTGCAAAGGGTCAAGTTAAGAACTAAGGAGATAATAAAATGAAACCAGAAGATTACAAGCTTACACAAAGATAATATCCTAGATATGATGGCACTAGTAAAGCTATCATCATCACATGGAGCAAGTGGATTGCCAAAAGCTATGAATGAAATAGAGTAACCGAGGCAAAAAAAGGTGACAACCATCATTGAAAAGACAAAAGGATCCCTATCACGTCAGTTTAGACATTCGAGACCGGTTGAAGTTTTGAAGTAAATGTGCTGCCTCATCTTTTGAAAGTCAAAATCCAAGAGAGGGTGTATTTGAGGAATAGGTGTTGGATATGGCAGAGGAAAAAATATGCGATGATGCCAATGTGAGCATGATTAGGAGTTTTCCATGTGTTCATAGTGTGGTTAGGGCTACTACCAGTCTTCGATCACCATATTCGGTCAATTGGCTACTCAGCTCATTGACAAAACTTGAAAAAGCCATGGTGGAGTATGCATGGGATAAAAATTTACCCATGGAGTGAGTTCAGCATACATATTGTACATTGGTCATACCTACATTTAAAAGCATGATAACATGTCCATCACACTCTGTTATAGGGAATCGCTCTGTCAAATGCATGGCTGGGATCTAATGAGGATGGACATGTTATTGTTTGCGAAATCCAATTGGGTCAGCAATATGATATGTTAAACTTGTCTTTTGTACATATGGCATTACATGAAGGTTTATATTTTCATGATGAACATAAGAGTTTGTTTATCTACATATATTTCAAATAGTGGAGATGTTTGTATGCGTGATTAATGCGAAGAAAGTCTATGCAAGCAAGCCATCAAAGCTGCGTCGAGTTGTTCTGACCTCCCATATGGCTATATGATTTTGACATTATGATGGGATATACATTAGAATACACAAGTTTCATTGAATGTTTGTTGTTGTAGTTAGCAAATATTAATGTGTAGTGACGTTATCATCTAGGATATGATTATGCACTGTAATCCTAGAGAAAAGATAAGCTAACATGATGTCATGACTTATTTTGGTAAATTTATAGTGATTGAACCGTATAACACTGAAATAGCCAGAGCTTAATTGGTATGTTTCAATTATGCATGTAAGGTGAATTAAGTTGTTTGTATATGTAGATAACTATGATTTATTTTTAATACATTATATAATGGTTAGATATGCTTGCCGCTATGTGCAAACAATTATTGGTTGCATATTATGTTAATACGGTCTCTTTCGAGATAACAGTTGTTGATTCTAGAAGGTGGTGGTTAGGGAAGGATCACTTTCAATTACCTAGACAATTGGTAATGTTTAAGAAAACATAACTTATAGTAGCCTCATCTGAGGTGATACGTTAAGGATAAAGTTGACAGTAATACTAATGTGATATGTGTTCTTACATGCAGTAGAAGTATTTACCTGCTTTGCTACGTGAGTGGAACCATTTAGCCGCAAATGTTGTTTAGTAGTATAAAGAGAGACGCTTCTAGTTCGAGTGGTAGTCAGATGGCGAGTAAACCTTTAATCGCTTATCAAAATATTAGTTTGGGTCCATTTGTTTATGGTTCCATGTTTATAGTGGGTTTAGATTTAACTTGTTTCTACAGTGTATTATAGTTTTGATGACTGTGTGTATTCTTAATGAAGCATTGACAAGATTTGAATGGCCAAATCACTCCAGTATTGAATCGGGTGAGTATGCAGTGCATAAGATTCAGTCTTTACTTCCAATCATAACTGTTATTTGTGTGATAACAAACGTGTTGGCTTATGAATAGGATGATGCCAACAAGTATAGACTGAAACTCACGGCGCAATTGATTTTAGACCCAAGGAATATAGAAAAGGATAAAGTACTAAGCATGTTGACTAGTATTTAGGTCATACAAATTATATAAAGGATTGACCTGTACATTTCAAAATTGGTTTAGGATTTGTAAAGGTTAATGGTTAGCAAACCTACAGATTAAATTTTTTGACTGATGTACAAGTATGTTGTATGAATTATATTTTATAATATCAATCCATTTTTCAATTTTTGTAATTATCCACTTGCACTTTATATGTCCTTGATATTAATCCATTTATACCAACAGATAAATATTTTAGCTATTATCCATACTATTTACACAACCCTCTTGAAACTCATATGTAAATTTGACGTTAGAATTTGTTTGTAATAGGATACGACATTATTTTCTTGACATTTTCTTTACCAGTTAAGTAACGATTGTCATATGAGAAATCAGCTTTGCTAATTTGGCATGATAGTGGTTGTGATACTTACATTTACTTATATTCATTCTAGTGTTATGTTACTAAATATACGAACATTTCAGCATACGTACAGTTTGGTCCGTTGTATCAGTAAATCTAATATGTACACTCAGAAATTCTTATATGAATATTCAAAAAATTTTGAAATATGAATTCAGTGATTACCATATGAGGATTCAGTTACTATGCAACGTACCATTCATAAGTTGTCTATGTACAATAATTTACTATCATATGTACATTCATATAAAATTAAATTAAAAACTTTAAAAATACACTGTTAATTTGAAAATATTAATCAACCGAACGATAGGTATTATTTTCACATAAAGTGGCATTTTTCAGAAGTTGTTGCATATAATGTAGATATCCCACTATTGAAGGTAATTACAGCGTAATGGTTTGACATGATTGTAACCGATCAAATAACCAATTTATATTCAGTATAATCTTTATATTCCTTGTAGACACCTCATTTTGTCTGAACTAGTTTTTGGTATCTTACGCGTTAGGTAAAAGGTAACAAAATTAGAAAAATAGAAATAAAGCTAGGGGATGATTGCTGAGCAACGTGTCGCCTTGTGACAAAGTTTTTTTGGAAAGGCCTAAAATGCCTATGGATTGTTTGCAGAAAAATTCAAAAACAGGGCAATTTTCCTCTTTTTGTGACCAAGATAAGACAAGTCGAGGAACCTAAGGTATGTATGAGTCATATGGGTGCTTAAACACTATCATGGGGCTTTCACGTTACCAAAATTTTGAATTTCCATGTATAGTATCGATACATAAGGGTTTGGTATCGATACCTAAGGTGTGGCATTGATACCTAGCATAAGTGTATCGATACAAGTCTTGGTAGTAGCTAAAATTACGATTTTTGGCAAAATGTACCGACACACAAGCATGAGTATCGATATAAGTCCCTGGAGTATCGATACAAGTCTCAAAGTCTTGAGACTGGAAATAATTTATGTTCTTAGTATCCTTACAAGTATCCTTGTATCGACACTCATGCATAACATTTTCGTTGAGTATCGATACAAAGTGATATGTATCGACACATGCAGGCCATTTTGGCTACTTCAAGCCACCTTTCAGCTTTCGCATTACCCATTTAAAATCTGATTTAAACATGTTTTTGCACCAAAAAACTATCATATAACATTGCAAACATTAACTATGGGTTCATTAACGGATTTTAACAAATTTCTGGAGTCCAAACAATTAATGACAAAGGTCACTTTCATAAAATATATGGCTGTAAGGTGGCAGGCATATCTCTAGCTTGCAGTCTTTCACAGCCTTTCTGCCCCATTGATCATCATGGCAAAACCAATAAGAAAGAAGTCAACTGAATATGACAGTTGAAGATATGCCCTGCTGTAGAAGAAAAATTAATGAGGCCCTTTGCATTGTCTTTTAAAATGGGGGGCTGAACCAAAAGAACAGGTTATCTTAGAGAAAGCTACTTCAGGAAAAAAAAAACCAGCTACCTTAGAAAAGAAAAGGTTCCCAGCTATCAAAAAAACTCTCCAGCAATCCCAGAAAACTCTTTACCCATCCCCACAAATCCTCCAGCCATTCTTAGCCCCAAAAACACTTCCAAAAACATTTTTTTCATTGACTCCCATACTCCATTCCCGTAGCTACTCTAAAACACCATCGGAAAACCTTCAAGAACCCAACTTTCCACACATTTTGATCCTTAAAAAGCCTTACCATCAACCATACCATTAAGAGGCTATTTCTTTTCATCCTTTTCTTATAAATAATAGCAAGGAGAAGGAATAAATTGAGCCTACAGCCACAACTCTGAAAAAGAGGGAAGTTTAAGCTTTTTGGTATATCCCTTCTACCTTGATCTTTATATTTTCTGTTTTGTCATTAACATCATCTTTGTAAACCCTTTTTATGCTTTTTATGGCCACCCTAGGACTCTCATGCATTTTTGTGGCTTTCGTTGTGGCGGTTTGGGATCTTGATGTTTTTCTTGGTGTTTACATGCTGTCCCCTTACATTTTCATCACCATAACATCCTCTATCCATGTGACCTTGCCATGTTCTTTCCACATTCACATGCCCATACATTTCCTAGCAGCTTAATAGGTTCCATGAAATAAAAATGCTTTTTTTTCAACACATTCATCCTACGTATGTTCATCCATCTATCTATCATCTCCATGCATTTTTTTTTGTGTATACATGTTCTCCATGTTCTATATCATGTTTGTGGCACTTTGTTTGCGTTGAGATGTTTGTTTGAATGCTAGAAAACCCGATTTCAAATAGTACCCCCATAGTTAGGCACATGCTATCTCCCATACATGGAGAATAACATGGGTTTAAGATTTTTATGAAGTTGGTTTTCCAACCTAGGGGGTAACGCAAGCATTTAGTTCTGGGTTCATGGGGGAATGAGTGTGAGAATACTAGTTTTCAAAAAAAAAAAAATGAAAATGAAGTCTTTTGGTTGAAAAATGTGAATCCTTGGACCTTAGCCAAATACCCTCATAGTGGCATGGTCAACGGGTTGTTCTATCATCCCAAACTACTCCAGGATTATGGAATAAACTTGTGACGCCTATGTTAACCCCTCACCTTGGTTATAGATGTTCATACATCCATGGCCCGAGCTCAACCCAAAGAAAAACCAAAATACCGAACACTTCACCTGTTTTGTTTTGGCAGCACAACAGTTTGGTTTTGAAGAATTATTTAAAAATAAAAAATGATTTATCCAGAATATATTGGTATTTTTCCCTTGAAGGATTTTAAATTACCTTTCCAGTGATATCTCATTTACCTTTACATCATCTTGGATGAAATAGTTATGATTTTTTGAATCTTCACTGCCTTGAACCCTTGGATCCAGCGAGCTGTCTACTGTTTGGGCTGTTTCATCCTAGCAAACTACATTTTTGAATCCCTTGGATATTTTTCCTATAGAGTTCATGAAATTCGCTTTTTGAAAGGATATTATTCACATTTTAACAATACCGTATAAATCCAAAATTATTTTTCAAAGTCCATCATACCTTTACCCTGTACATGCTGTTGGTGTTGAGTCAAGTTGAAATTCGAAAATTAATTCTGCCTAGAAAGTGATTTTTTAGGATTTTTGGAATATTTTGACATTAATCCTCATAGAGCTATCTTTCCAATGGTACCTCGTTTACCCCTTGGGACCTTCAGATTAGCTCGGAATAAATTTAGAAAGAGAAATGACGCAACGTCGTCCTCTGTTTCTAACCTAATTTCTGAAATGCTTTTATTGAGGCGTTCGAACGCCTCATGATCTACTTAGCTCATTCCCATGACCTAAGCCCTTTAGACTCGAACCAAGGCCAAACAAAAGAGGAACATTTTAGCCAAACCTTTGGCTCTCAATTTTTAAAGATTCCCTTTTTTTTTTTCAAAAATATGACCCATTTCTTTTAACGTCGAAGATTTTTATTTTCGAGGATACTTCAATCCCACTACTTCGTGGGGGTACTTTAACCCCACTTTTACCTCAAAATGACATCAATTTCTATTTTTGGGGTACTTTAATCCCACTACTCCGAGGGGATACTCCAACCCCACTTTTAGCTGAAATCCAATATCAAACTTCCATTTTCGGTGATACTCTAGCCCCACTCTTCTAAAGGAATACTCCAACCCCGCTCTTCATATTCCTTCTAAAATCTAAGCTTTTCTCCTTCTCGAGTCATCAAAACCTTTTTCTCCTCAAGTTTCCACCAAATCAGATTAAGTCTCAACATTGTCATCTCGGTTATTCATCAATAATTGAAGATAACTACGAGATACATTTTGATTATCCCTCTTTTTGATGTATTTTTGTATTTATTTTTGTTGATTTATTTATTGTTTTCTTTCCTATCTTACTAATACATTTCCTTTTATAGGGACCTCGAGCATTAATGCTTCAAAAATCATTTTCAAAATCACAAAATGATATCTCGTGTTGGTATCTCTCCAGTGCTAGACATGAAATATTTGATTTTTTAAACCCATCCAGAGATCATTTTCATAAAAAATCCTTATATCTCTCACTTCTTCAAGGCGCATAGGTGATAAAAGTTTCATTAAAACCCAGACTCGTATCTTTACAAAATTTCATGCATTAGAGGGAATTATATATAAATAATGATAAAAATGGAATCAAGAAAATCGGGATTCAAGTAAGATGTCGTTAGATGGTACAGATTTTCGAGCGTCGTGGGGGTGCAATCCTTCCCCACACGTAACCAACTCCCAAACCTAAAAGAACAAATCTATGGTATTATTTTCAATAGGCATCCGATCATGCCTAACTTAAAATAATCGGTGGCGACTCCAAGTTTATGGCCACTTTGTGGTGGCCATCCAAGGCTAGTCGAATTAGCGATTTGTCCGACGGTCTTTTACTATTTCATGACAAACATCAAAATATTTTTTGAGTCAAACGTGCTTTGGCCTTTCGGATCATCCGAAGTTCGTAAAGGTCAGGCATGTGGAACGTTGACAGCTTGGTGACTCGCTAGGGACCAACTTAGAGAGTTAGGCCTATGACTAGCTATGTCTTGCTTGATCCTTGGTTCTTCGGTTTCCATAATTATTTAGATATAATTCCTTCTCTTTTTTGTCTTCTAATCTTTTACTCTTTATACTTTTATTTTATGATTCATTTTTTGGGATCGCCTTCTTTTTGAATGAATATTGATCTGAATAAGTATGGTAATATGGAGTAAAATAAGAAAAAAGTTTGATAGTTTTCTCAACACACACTGTGCATTTTCATGTTGCACTAGATTCCACCAAACACCATGGTGCGGCTAGTATCCTAATTATTAGGAGGAAGTGAGCCATCCACCTTCGTGAGTAACCCTTCGCATAGGCATGGCAAGACTTTTCGGATGTAAATTACCTATGTCTCTCATAAGTAGCCCTCCATATTTGCATAAGGAAATCATCCACTGGGTTGAACTTGTTTTGCCAAACTCGCGATGGGCCTAGGATCAGGGTGCCTTGGCTTTCCTTACTGGATGGAGAAGTGATTCAGATACCTATTTAGGCATCTACTTAAACTCATATAATGAGCTTGACAATCCAAATGATTGCAAACCATGCTGGAATGCTAATAAAATAACCTGAAGAATAGGGTCACTCGAGAAAACATTTCTTACCTACATTCCTGTATACCATATTATACAAGTGACGATAGGTGAACATCATCCCTCACATTTGTCATGTTATTTTTATGATCATTTCTTTAAGGTATGCTATAATGTTCTATGGCTCACCCTTCAAGTGGGTGATAACGAGCGAACGTTCATAGCTACGATGCTAAAAGTTCATAATCTGACCAAAATAAGTGACCATGCTGATGACTTAACACAGATATTGATGAACGAACATCACTGTTTGTTTGGTTAGGCCTGTCCTTACATGGTATTGTATCACCACACATAAAGGCAATCTTAGCATAGATACGTTGTGATGCTAGCCGATTGTTATGCTCACCTCTGTGCATCATACCGCTTATTTTTGAGGTAAACTTCTATGTGGCATTTTCATTTTGTTGCTTTCGTTTTCCTTTGTGTGCTTATTTCTTTGTATAGTTGCTAACTTATCATCTCTTTTTGTTCTCTTTTGCATGCATGCATTATTTCATTATTATCATTGCCATGGGATAATTGGCCAATGGTGCAGTATTTACCAAGGGGTGTCTGTCATGGAGCAACGTTCACCTCAGAGTTGAAATCTTTCGAGGAAGTTCGAGCCTAGTCTGAGTGACGATAGCATGAAGATGTGAACGTCCTAAAACCTGGGTATATCTCAACAATGCATGAAAAGATGAAAAAAGGTATCATTAAAATGACTAGCGAGATCTAAAATATATATGGACCAGTTGGGATAGTACCAAGAATGAATCATTCATGAAAAGATACAAGGACATTGCCCTTTTACTTCAGGTCCATTTGGATGTTAGTTTGCTGTAGGCCATTTCTCAATTTTAAAACCCCGCATATCGATGCTTTACCTTTAACCATAAGGATTTGACTCCCACAGTAGAGGAATATACCTCACTACTCAACATCGAGAGGGCCAAGACTAATAGAATATATTGCAAGGCATTAAACCCTCTAACTTTTAAGAAAAGGTTGGCCTAGATTCTCAATGCACTCGAGACGTGGATTGAGGATCACATCAAGAAGAAGGGAAATGGTAAATACCATCGACGTTCAAAAAATGCAAGATATCTTCGCTTTGGCCATATATGGCCTAGTCTTTTTCTAAAGATGCTAGGTTATGTCAAAGCAGCGTGGCAGATATCATTTCTCGACTATATGACAACATTAATCTGGCACTTGTTATCATTGATGAAACCATTCTAGCCCTTAATTTTTGCAAAAAAAATCAGGATAGGACATTTCATTGGTTGTGCACCTGTGCTTCACCTATGGCTTGTTAGCCACCTTTGCCTGGAAGAAAAGAGGAGGCCGTAAATTTTTTCCCTGACTTCAGTCCTATCTCCAAAGTCTTCAAGAAAGAATGGCTTCACAAAACGTCCGAGGAATAATGGATCCAGAAACTTCAGAATCTCAATGGGCATGAAGTGGCATGAAAGGCTGCTTGGTTCTCGCCATAAAGCATCATGTATAGATGTAAGGATTACAATTATGTGCCACTCATTGGGTTATGGGGAAGTACCAGCTACGCACTTATTCTGGTTCTTCGACAATTTTTATGTCAGCAATTTATCCCTTTGTTCATGACCTAGAGGTATGCAACATTGAATATGGTGAGCTAGATTATAAGTCAAAAATTCAGTTAGCCTTCCGTGCTTGGAGACAAACTCATTGCATAGAAAGATACTAGAGCGAAAGCAGTATGACCTTAGGGTATAATGAATGGAAGACATGTCACACCAATGATGCCTTGCCTCCATCTGCTGTTATATCTAAAGATGAAGAATTCCCTTCTGAAATTGAATTGCTTAGACAGGAATTCGAACAAGAAAAGACAACTCTTACTAGAGAAATTGCCTGCCTAAAGGAGAAAAAGAGTCAATTTGAGATAGACCTTTATCTACGTGAAGGTGACATAAAACAAGCTAATAAGGAGAAAAATTGTCTCAAAGAGGATCTTGAGGGTCTAAGGAAAGACTATTTGGCCATTAGTAAAGCAAACAAATCATGATGCCAAGCTAATCTTCAATCGAGTGGAGAACAGAAATTACCACTTTCAAAAAGGAACTACATCACTGGAAAGAAGCGGCTAAAGACAGTAAAGAGAAGCTTGTTAGAGCTCAAACCCTTGCATTGACTTATCAAAAGAGAAATGCACGGTTAGAAGCTCAAGTTTGAGATTTGAGAGCGAATCAGGTTGAGAATGAGACGTTAATAGTTAGGGTTCAAGGCTTAGAGTAGTTTTTACAAGCTCGCCAAAATTAGGTGGATGAATTAGTACGGGCTTCGGAACGACGGGAGCAAGAATGGCAATAAATGGTCAATTAGGCACGCCAAAATTATCAGACTCATCATCACCATCTCACTGAACAAATTCAGGTAGCTCAGTTGGAGGCTGAATATATGATGGATGTGGCTCGATCTCTAGCATGTAGCATCTTACCCATTAGAGCTCGCAAACAAGAACTGTTGTATTTCTTAGAACATGTGATTAGACAATGTAATCATGCCAGACATTTCTGAATATAATCATATGTATTCAAGACTTTGATTGCTTCAATGAAAGATGCTATTGGTAGAGCTGTTTCCTAATCCAATTGTCTTTCTTGCATTTGCACCAATAACATTTATTCTTTTTGTGCTTTGCTTCAATAACATAATTCTTTTTTTGCTTCATATCCATTTTCATGTCATGTCATGACACATTGTAAAGGTCTAATCCGTCAATAATCTAAAGTGAAGGTGTCCAGAAACACAGGATCTTTCACTTGCCATTGCTACAACATTTGTACCCATCATAAAACCATAGAGAACGATCATCAGTCCCACAGTGAGCAACTAGAACTTATGTACAGAGAATCTCAAGAATAATCAGCTCGCAGAAATGAAGTACTTCAATCTCAAATGGCAGAATTGACAAAACTGTTGTTTGAAGCTTTAAAGGATAAGAGACAAACAAGCATCATTAACGCTAGCAAAGGAACTGGCTAACCCCAAGAGTAATTTGAATGGTGGTACCGAGGCTACTAACGTGCATGAAGCAGCTTTGCATGAGCAGCATCCCCCAATAGTAATAATTCTGTCGACTCAACCATTCATTTATCTCAATCATGCAATAGCACCATATTTAGTTCAAGGCTTTTCGCCCCCTATACCTATGTACCAGATCTTGATGAATAAGTAGAACAAGAAAGGGAAACAAGGTCTTCATAAAATGATGAAAACTTAAACAAATACTAATCTCTAGAGAAACATCTTCAAGCTGTCGGGGGAAGTGATAAATTTGGAATTATAGATGCGAAGGCTCTAGGACCGGTCTCTAGTCTCATCATTCTGCATAAATTCAAGGTGCCAGAGTTTGAAAAATATAATAGGACCACAGATCCCACTGCCCACCTTCGAATGTGTTATCACAAGATGACCGGGTATGAGGAAATGAAAAACTACTAATCCATTGCTTTTAAGACAGTTTAACTAGGGCAACTTTCTGATGGTACATAGGGCTAGACTTTATAAGGATTTAAACATGAACAAATCTGGCTCATGCATTCCTCGACCAATATAAGCACGTATCTGACTGGGCTCCAGATCGCCTCTCTCTCATGAACATGGAGAAGAAAGCCTTTGAGAGTTTTAGGCAATACGACCAAAGATGGAAGGAAGAGGCAGCTCAAGTTCAGCCTCCATTAACTGAAAGAGAAATGACAGTTATGTTCATCAGCACTTTAAAAGCTCCTTACTATGAGAAGTTGGTGGGAAACGCCACGAAAAATGTTACTGATATGGTCATATCAGGGAAGATGATTGATAATGCCATCAAGAGTGGGAAAATATCTATGGGAAAATCATCTGGGTCAATTAAGAAACCAATAAGTATAAGGAAAGAAAAAAGAAGTAAACGCTATCAATCGTAGCACCACAAAGTTCCTTCAAAATCTAGGCTCAGCTCAAGGGGTATATGCCTTAAGTATGTTGTATCTAGATTTTAGCCCCTATCAAATGACACTAGCAGTTCACTCTACTGGGATTACTCCAACAATCACCTTTACACCAAATCCTATTCAAAACACTCATTCGAGCATGTAACCTCGCAGTACAAACAATGCCAAGCCCCAAGTAATTATCAAGCACCCTGAGAAAGGGAACATTTTGACCCTTTATCATACTCATATAAAGAGATCTACAATCGCCTATTAGCTGGCCGATTGGTCACTCCTGTATTCTTAGATTTGAAATCTCCACCATACCCCTGCTGGTATGATAAGAATGCTTATTATGAATACCATGTTGGAGCACAGGGACACTCAATTGAGAACTGCACCTTATTCAAGAGAAAGGTGTAGGGCTTGCTGAAAAGAGGCGTAATCAAAATAGAGCAAGGGCCCGGACCAAATGTTGGGGCCAACCTACTCTCTCATCATGGTGAACCGAGTGTAAATGCTGTGATTGATGGGAAAAGCTGTTAGATCAAAAGAGATGTCACAGAGGTTAAGACCCCAATAAGTAGAGTATGGCAAGCATTCAGAGAGGTTGGGATAGTGAGCCCAAGAAAGGAATTCAAAGAGTTATCTTCTATTATTGTGCTCAAAAGCATGATTTACAGCAATGTTCGTCATTCCTAAATTGACCTATCCATCCATTAACATCATCGAAGAGGAGGAAGCAAATGATGATAACATCCTAATTTGCCTTTCTTATATGAGTATGGAGAGGTAGCCAAATGAAAGCTTTAGGCATTATGCCTCTCAGTGGATGGAAAAAGCCACCCAAATTCAACCACTATTGATAGAGAAAGAAATGATCGCCAAGTTCATCGGCACACTACAATCACTGTACTATGAAAAAGTGGTGAAAAAACCCTAAAAGCTTTGCGAAAGTAGTCATACTTTATGGGATGATGGATGAGGCTTTGAAAAGATAATCAAGCAAGGGCAAGAGGAAAGGAAAAGTTGAAATAATATAACAGTCGATGTTCGATGAATGAGCCAGTTCATCTCAAACCCATGCAGAAGTAGACCTAAAAAGGTTCATTACTAAGCAAAATTACGAGATCATGAAAAATATGGAAGAACTGAGAATGCTAATTAGCATAATTTGGGAGATTCTAGTAAAGGCCAAATTAGTTAA
The DNA here is from genome assembly GCA_038382065.1 of Adansonia grandidieri. NCBI lineage: Eukaryota > Viridiplantae > Streptophyta > Magnoliopsida > Malvales > Malvaceae > Adansonia > Adansonia grandidieri. The sequence goes on from JBBYHK010000008.1 coordinate 3,749,596, forward strand.
TGAAGTCAAGAAGAAAAAGAAAGAAGTCGAAAACTTTTGCAATTTCCATACAATACATGGTCATACCCTTCAGATGTGTAAAGAGTTTCATGCCATGATCTAAAGAATGATGAACGAAAGTAGCATCAAATTTTATGATGAGAAGCAGACTTCGACTAATCAACCCATAGATGCACTTCCATCTGTTAACACCATAGAAAAGGATGGGGACAATCCCTTCTATGGTATTGGGAGACCACTAATCTTGTACTATAATAGACCACATCCTCAAGTTGCTCCTGCCCCATTTGCACCAAGGATGGTTATTCAACTATCATCTTCATTCCCTTACGAAGACAACAAGGCTATTCCCTACAACTATGAGAGTAAAATCTTAATTATCAGGGAATTTAGTCAAATAGCCTCCATTATTGATCTTTCGAGGGTAAGCCACTTGACTCAAAGTGGTAGGTGTTATACGCCACCAGCCTTAAGAGATGAAGCTTAACAAGAAGATACTAGCCAGAATCTTCAAACACTTAAGTTTGCAACTAAAGGGTTAAATTCAAAAGTCACCAAAGAATCAATCAGTAAGAAAGAAGCAATGGAGTTTCTTAAGTTCATGAGACATAATGAATATAGTATCATGGATAAGCAAAATAAGCAACCTACTAAAATATCTGTGCTGTCACTTTTGTTGAACTCTGAAGCTCATAAAAATGCACTCCTGAAAGTTTTAAATAAGGCCTATGTCTCTCCCAATATTTCTATAGGCCAGCTAGATCATCTAGTGAACAATATCATGGCTGACAATTCCATATCCTTTAGCGATAATGAGATTCCACAAAGAGGAAGAGGAAATCATAAAGCCTTTCACATCATCACATACTGCAAAAAGAGCATATTGCCTAGGGAACTCATCGATAATAGGTTAGCTTTGAATGTAATGCCTATGTCATGCCTGAATAACCTTTCTATTGATGCATCTCACATTTGAAATAGTCACACAGTCATGCAAGCATTTGACGAAACCTATAGAAACGTTGTTGGGAACATCACTATCCCACTCCAAATAGGCCCATGTACTTATGAGGTTGACTTTCATGTGATGGATATTGCTCTATCATATAATTGGCTTTTGGGAAAGCCATGGATCCATTCTACAGGAGCAATTCCATCATCCTTGCACCAAAAATTTAAATTTATAATTGGAAACAAAGTTGTCAGTATTAGTGGAGAAGAAGATATCATTGTTGCTACTTCGATCGATACCTCATATGTTAAACCCGATGAGGGCATTCCAGAACCCTCTTTATAATCATTTAAGTTCATCAATGCCACCTATGTTAAAGAGGGGTTGCCTATGATTATGCCTTATCTGTCAGGAAGCCCACAAATGGGCTTAAAACTAATAGTCGGTAAAGGTGCTCGAGTCAAAAAAGGGCTTGGAAGATGCCTCCAAGGAGTTGCTAAAGCTCTAAAGGTGACCCATCAGACTTTTTAAGAAAGGATTAGGGTTCAAGCCTAATGCACAATAGAAAAAAGAAGCAAGCCTAGAGGAATCAGGAGAAAAGAATAGCACGTTTGTTAGGACAAGACATGGGACATGAACCTATGGCATTTTTGCCATTGCATAAGAACTTTCGCTCAGGTGGACACATTAAAACTAGCTTAACAAACATCATGCTTGTGTTAGGGAAGACTTTTGAGGATTTCTCTATCAATGTAATTGAATAGCCATCAGCAATGGGTGGAGAGATTGACTTATTCCCTCTGACTTATTCCCTTTAGAGTTTATTCCAAGTGTCAGACTAAGACAGAAATCCCTGTATTGTTCAAAACTCTTTCAAAGTAATGCCATGAACCAAACCCATATGCTTTCCCATAAGAGCGTTATAAGATCCTTTGTGTGGGCACCTTTTATTAAGTATTATCAATGAAAATGGTGGAGCATTACACGTTTCATTCGTTGTGTCCATTTTCACCTCTCTCCGTATATCTTTTTGCCTATATTGTTCTTTTTCATATTTTTTGGTATTCAGGATGAAGATGACATGAATATCCGTATTGAGACTCAGGAAATCGACTTTAAGCAACCAATCTATGCTGGTGGGGTTGAGTATGAAAAAGATTCTGAGGAGGACCCTGTACCTCTAGATCTGCTCAGAATAATTAAACAAAAAGAAAAATAGATTTTACCTCATAAAGAACCCACTGAAACCATAAACCTTGGGACTGAAAAAGATCAAAAGGAAGTCAAAATTGGAACCTCTATAAAACCATCAACCCAAAACCAACTGATAAGCCTTATCCAAGAGTTTTGAGATGTGTTTGCCTGGTCTTACCAGGATATGCCTAGGGTGAATAACAACATCGTAGTCCATAAACTTCCTCTCAAACCCAAGTGTAAACTTGTACAGCAAAAGCTTAGGAGGATGAAACTCGAGATATTGCTAAAGTCAAAGAAGAAGTCAAGAAATAATTTGAAACAAGATTTCTTGAAGTTGCCAAATGCCCTGAGTGGGTGGCCAAGATAATCCCAATCCCTAAGAAGGATGGTAAGGTACAAATGTGTATGGATTATAGGGACTTAAACTGAGCTAGTCTAAAAGATAACTTTCTTTTGCCCCATATCGATACCCTAGTGACAACACCACCAAAAATGCACTTTTTTCTTTTATGGACAGATTTTCGAGATACAACCAAATCAAAATTGCGACAAAAGACATGGAAGAAACCACTTTTATTATGACCATGTGGGGTACTTTTTGCTATAAAGTAATTCCTTTTGGGCTTAAAAAAGCTTGGGCAACTTATCAAAAGGCAATGGTGACATTGTTTCATGACCTTATGCACAAAGAGATCAAAGTTTATGTGGACGAAATGACTGCCAAGTTACCTAAAAAGAATAAACATGTAGCCGACTTGCGAAAGCTCTTCAAACGTCTTTGTAAATATTAGCTCGACTTAAACCCTGCTAAATGCACTTTTGGTGTTATATCAAGCAAGTTATTAGGCTTCATTGTGAGTGAAGAAAGGAATAAAAGTGGACCCCGACAAGGTTAGGGCCATTCAAAGCCTTTCACTACCTTAAACCCTAAAATAAGTGAAAATATTTTTGGGAAGATTGAACTATATAGCCTAATTTTTATCTCAATTGACCGATAAATGTGACCCAATCTTTTGGCTACTTCATAAACAAAACCTCAAAGAATGGAATAGAGAATGTCAAGAAGCCTTTGATAAAATAAAGCAATACCTTTCAAGCCCTCTAGTGCTTATGCCTTTAATCCTAGACAAACCTCTAATTTTATACCTATCAATTTTTGATAGTTCGATGGGCTGTGTATTAGGCTAGCATGATGGGGAAGAAAGAATAGGCTATCTACTATTTAAGCAAAAAGTTCATAGAATGTGAAAATAACTACTCGATAGTAGAAAAGCTATGTTACTTTCTAGTCTGGATGGCCAAGAGGTTAAGACAATATATGTTATACCACACCACGTGGTTGATCGCCAAACTGGATCCCGTCAAATACTTGTGTGAAGCCCTTGCATTGTCAGGGAGATTGGCTAGGTGGCAAGTTCTGCTTTATGAATACGATATTGTATATGTGACCAAAAGGCCATCAAGGGTAGCGTAATCGTAGATTTATTGGCTAGTTGAGCAATGAATGATTATCAACCTTTGGACTTCCAATTCCCCGATGAAAACCTAATATGCATATCCGAAGTGGAAGATACAACCAATAGCGATAATGATTCACCTTGGAAATGTTTTTTGATGGTGCTTCAAATGCATTGGGGCATGGAATTAGGACAATTTTAATCTCACCTAAGGGAAGCCATTATCGTTTCACTGTGAGATTGAGCTTTGACTGCACTAACAATATAGCTGAATATAAGGCTTGCATCATGGGACTCCAAGCCACAATCGAAAGGGGCATCCAAACCTTACAAGTGTTTGGAGACTCAGCCCTTGTCATTTACCAATTGAAAGGGTAATGGCAGACACGTGATGCCAAACTAACTCATTATAAAAGTTTAATCTCAGAACTGAGAAAAGAATTTTATGATGTTAGCTTCTGATATTTGCCTTAGGAAGAAAATCAAATTGCAGATGCCTTAGCCACCTTATCATCCATGTTTAAGGTTAATCAGGAGTTATACGTTACCCCTATTCAGATGAGCATTCACTCAACACCAGTATATTGCCAAAATATTAAGGAAAAAAATGTTTTCCCCTGGTATCATGACATCCTCTAGTATATAAAAAATCTGCAATACCCTGACCATGCCACCCAAATTGATAAAAAAACCATACAAAGAATGGCTGCAAACTTCATTTTGGATGGCAGAGTTTAATACAAGAAGAGTTAGACCAAATGTTACTCCGATGCATGGATGCTTCAGAAGCATAAAAGAATCCTCAAGGAGGTCCATGAGGGGATCTATGGTACACATGCTAATGGGCATCGAATGGCGAAACAAGTCATGCGATCGAGCTACTACTGCTGACTCTAGAAAAAGATTCAATCACCTATGACCATAAATGCCACAAATGCCTAATCTATGTGAACAAGATTCATGTCCCTTCGGTACCATTGCACATTATGATAGGCCCATGGCCATTTTCTATGTGGGGCATAGACATGATTAGACCAATAACCCTAGGGCCTCTAATGGACATTGTTTCATCCTAGTTGCTATCGACTATTTCACTAAGTGGGTGGAAGCAGCTTCTTATACTAACATCACTAGAGCTATCGTGTGCAAATTTATGAAGTGGGACATCATTTGTCGATATGGCTTCCCCAAGAAATCATTACAAAAAATGTGCGTAACCTAAAAAATAAGATGATGCAAGCAATATATTCTCAATTCAAAATTTAGCATCGAAATTTCATCCTATATCGTCCAAAAATGAATCGGGCAGTGGAAGCGCCCGATAAGAATATCAAGAAGATAATCAAAAAGATGGCTGAGACGTACAATGATTGGCATGAAAAGTTACCCTTTGCTTTACATGCTTATCACACAGCCGTATGAACTTTTACAGGTGCTACATCATTTTCCTTAGTCTATGGCATGGAAGCTATTCTACTTATCGAGGTTGAAATCCCTTCTCTTAGAGTTTTAATGGAATCATAACTTGAAGAGGCCGAACAGGTTACAGATCAATTTGAGCAACTTAATCTTATCGAAAAGAAGGGAATCAAAGCCATCTATCATGGGCAGATGTATCAAAAGTGCATGATGAGAGCCTATGACCAAAAAGTCCATCCTCGTCAGTTTTAAAAAGGTGATTTAGTGCTTAAGCAAATTCTCTCAATCCATAAAGATGTTCACAGAAAATCAACCCCAAATTGAGAAGGACCATACGTGGTGAAATGTGTATTCTCTAAAAGAGCCTTAATCTTAACCGAAATGGATGGCAACGACCTACCCAATCCTGTGAACTCTGATTCCGTAAAAAAATACTAAGCCTAAAAGGACTTTAGGATGAAAACCCGAAAGGGCATTTTATTAGCCTTTCGCCCACCATTCTCCAAAAAGACAAAAAAACAAAATAATAAAGAAAAAACCAACTTAAGTTGAAAACCCGAGAGGGCGATTTAAGTAACCAAATCCATTCAAACCAAGTCAAGCTTAAACCATCATCAGCCTAAAACCAATGTTCTCCATATTCATAACTTCGACCGAGACGCCAAATTATAACTTACCCATCTGTTCTATGTTGACCAAACCTCGTCCACACCTGCACTTGGAAAATGACAAATAACCAACTTTGAGACCTTTATCCCACTATAGAGCAATCTGAAGAATCTTCTTATGATTCAACCAACACCATAAGGATCATTTGCTCGAGAGAAAGTCTTGAAAAGTACTTAGTGGAAAATTCATGTCATCAGCATCGAAGACAATCGATTGGGCAGACTTCTTTTGACTCTTTTGCATTTTAAAATTTTTCAACTAAATGAGAATACAATTGCTTGATTTCTTAACTCTGCATTCCATGTTGCATCATGTTTATTATTTAATTGATAATGCTTGATAAATGAACAAAATTAGTAATAGGATTTCATAGCATTGCTTGGAAAGGTAGAACTTTACGAGAATTTTTGTTAGGTCTAAAGACCATAAATAAACTTTAAGGCCATGGTTGGTCCCCCTTCTTTGATCTTGTATCTTGAGAAGTGTTCAAACTCTACCCCTAAAAAAGCCTATCATGAAGAAGAAAGTTAAAATCTTTCTTCAATTGGCACCCAAACAACCAGGGTTTGACACATTTGAATAGTCAAAGAGGCTCTTTAAAGCTAGAATTGGCAAAGAAGCACCATTCATGCTTGCTAATGGATGCTTTATAGTTGGAGCCTTCCAACATGAATCATCCAATTTCATAATTCTCTTATTACCATCATTGGTCACTGGGACAAGAAGCCACCTTATCAAATGTGAGAAAGATCCAAAATTAACGGATTATGCCTTTGAAAACACCATTTCCGCATCATTTAAACACGTATATGCATTCTTATGCATTCTACAAGATTTAACATCTTCTAAGTACCAATCCTTGTATAAAAGGTAAATCAGTAAAGAGTGCAAGGTGCAACTTCCTGTTTCTAAGAACCTCAAAAAATCATAGGTAAGTACCTTCGACATCACAAGCTCATTAAAAATTGTCCAAGAAAAGGTATCTAATCTCAACACATTTTCTTTTATTTTCTTTGTCATCAAAGAGCAGGACGTTTCTTTTTTCTTTCTTTATCCTCAAAGAGCAAGACGTTTTCTTTCATTGTCCTCAAAGAGCAACACGTTTCTTTTTCTTGTCCTCAAAGAGCAGGATATTTTCTTTTCTTGTCCTTAAAGAGTATGACCTTTTATTTTCTTATCCTTAAAGGGCATGACCTTTTTTTTTTCCTTTTTGTCCTCAAAGAGCAAGACATTTTCTTTTCTTGTCTTTAAATAGCAAGACCTTTTCTTTTTTTTTATTCTCAAAGAGCAGGATGTTTCATTTTCTTGTCCTCAAAGATTAAGACTTTTTTCTTTTCTTTGTCCTCAAAGAATAGGACATGTCCTTTCTTTGTCCCCAAAGAGCAAGACATTTTTTTATTGTCCTTAAAAGGTAAGACCTTTTCTTTCTATTATCCTTAAAAGGTAAGACCTTTTCTTTCTTTGTCCTCAAAGAGTAGGACCTTTTCTTTTTTTGTCCTTAAAGAGCAGGACCCTTTCCTTTTTTATCCTCAAAAAGCAGGACCTTTTCTTTCTCCTCAAAGAGCAGCACATTTTCTTTCATTCCAATTCTTAAAGAGTAGGACGCATTTTCTTTTAAGCCCACACAAGCTGGTGGTACCCCTTTCATTCTAGTCCTCAAAAAGTAGGATGCCTTTTCTTTTAAGCTCACATAATCTGGTGGCACCCTTTTTCATTTTAGTCCTCAAAGAGTAGGACATTTTTTCTTTTAAGCCCACAAAAGCTGGTGGCACCCTTTTTATTCTAGTCCTTAAAGAGCAACACGTCTTTTCTTTTAAGCCTACACAAGCTAGTGGCACTCTTTTTCATTTTAGTCCTCAAAGAGCAGGATGCCTTTTCTATTTCTTTTAAGCCCACACAAGCAGGTAGCACTCCTTTCATTTTAGTCCTCAAAGAGTAGGACACTTTTTCTTTTAAGCCCATACAAGCTAGTGGCACCCTTTTCATTCTAGTCCTCAAAGAGCAAGACACCTTTTCTTTTAAGCCCATACAAGCTAGTGGCACCCTTTTTCATTTTACTCCTTAAAGAGCAAGATACCTTTTCTTTTTCTTTTAAGCCCATACAAGCTAGTGGCACCCCTTTCATTTTAGTCCTCAAAGAGCAGGATGCTTTTTTTTCTTTTAAGCCTACATAAATTGGTGGCACCCCTTTCATTTTAGTCCTTAAAGAGCAAGATGTCTTTTATTTTTCTTTTAAGCCCACACAAGCTGGTGGCACTCCTTTTATTTTAATCCTCAAAAAGTAGGATGCCTTTTCTTTTTTTTTATGCCCACATAAGCTGGTGGCACTGCTTTTATTTTAGCCCTCAAAGAGCAGGACTTCTTTTCTTTTTCTTTTAAGCCCACACAAACTGGTGGTACCCTTTTCAGTCTAGTCCTCAAAGAGCAGGATGCCTTTTCTTTTTCTTTTAAGCCCACACAAGCTAGTGGCACCCCATTCATTCTAGTCCTCAAAAAGCAGGATACCTTTTCTTTTTCTTTTAAGCCCATACAAGCTGGTGGCACTCTTTTTATTTTAGTCCTCAAAGAGTAGGATGCCTTTTCTTTTTCTTTTATGCCCACATAAGCTGGCGGCACCCCTTTCATTTTATTCTTCAAAGAGCAGGATGCCTTTCTTTTTCTTTTAAGCCCACACAAACGGTGGTACCTTTTTTAGTCTAGTCCTCAAAGAGCAGGATGCCTTTTCACTTTCTTTTAAGCCCACACAATCTGGTGGCACCCCCTTATTTCAGTCTTTAAAGAGAAGGATGCCTTTTCTATTACTTTTAAGCCTACATGAGTTCGTGGCACTTCTTTTCTTTTAGTCCTCAAAGAGCAAGACACCTTTTCTTTCCCACTCAAAAAGCAGCCTAATACACTGCCCGAACAAAATAGTGTCTACTTATCTTTACCCTACTCCTAATACTTAGTAACGGTCAAAGAGGGGTAATTGTAGACACCTCATTTTGTCTTGACTAGTTTTGGCATCTTAAGAGCTAGGTAAAAAGTGAAAAAATCAAAAAAATTGAAATAAACCCAGTGACAAAGTTTTTTGGGAAGGTCTAAAGTGCCTATGGATTGCTTTAAAGAAAAATTCAAAAATGAGATAATTTTCCTCTTTTTGTGACCAAGATAAGATAACTCGAGGAACATAAGGTATGTACGGGTCATATGGGTGCTTAAACACTGTCATGAGGCTTCACGTTACCAAAATTTTGAATTCCATGTGTAGTATCAATACATGAGGGTTCGGTGTCAATACCTAGCATGATTGTATCGATACAAGTCTTGGCAATAGCTAAAATTATGTTTTTTGGTGAAATGTATCGATACATAAGCATGAATATCGATACAAGTCCATGGAGTATCGATACAGATCTCAAAGTCTCAAGACTGGAAATAATTTATGCTCTTAGTATCGATACAAGTATTCTTATGTTGATACTTATGCATAAAATTTGCCTTGAGATTCGATACAGAGTGATATGTATCGATACATGCAACCATTTTGGCTACTTCAAGCCACCTTTTAGCTTTTGCATTACCCATTCAAAATCCAATTTAAACATGTTTTTACACCAAAGAACTATCATATAACATTGCAAACCTTAACTATGGGTTCATTAATGAATTCTAACAAATTTTTAGAGTCCAAGCAATTAATGACAAATGTCACTCATAAAATATATGGGTGTAAGAAGGTGGTAGGCATATCTCCAGCTTGTAGGCTTTCACAGCCTTTCTACCCCTTTGATCAGCATGGCAGAACAAATAAGAAGGAAGTTAACTGAACATGACAGCTGAAGATGTGCCCTGCTGCAGAAGAAAAATTAATGAGGCCCTTTGCATTGTCTTCTAAAAAGGGGGACTAAACTAAAAGAATAGGTTATCATAGAGAAAGCTACCTCAAAAAGAAACCAGCTACCTCAAAAAAGAAAAGGTTCCCAGCTATCAAAAAACCTCTCTAGCAATCCCAGAAAACTCTTCACCTATCCCCATAAATCCTCCAGCCATTCTTAGCCCCAAAAACACTTTCAAAAACACTATTTCATTGAGTCTCACACTCCATTCCTATAGATACCCCAAAACACTATTGGAAAACCTTCATGAACCTAACTTTTCACACATTTTGATCCTTGAAAAGCCTCACCATCAACCATACCACCAGGAGGCTACTTTTTTTCATCCTTTTCTTGCTAAATAATAGCAAGGAGAAGGAATAAATTGAGCCTATAGCCACTACTCCAAAAACGAAAGGGAAGTTTAAGCTTTTTGGTATATCCCCTCTACCTTGATCTTTATATTTTCTATTTTGTCATTAACATCATTTTAGTAAACCCTTTTTATGGTTTTTACGAGCACCCTAGGACTCCCATGTATTTTTATGGCTTTCGTTGTGGTAGTTTAGGATCTTGATGTTTTTTCTTGGTGTCTACATGCTATCCCCTTACATTTTCATCACCATAACAACCTCTATCCATGTGACCTTGCCATGTTCTTTCCATATTCACATGCCCATACATTTCCTTGTAGCTTAATAGGTTCCATGAAATAAAAATGTTTTTTTTTTCAACATATTCATCCTATGTATGTTCATGCATTTATCTATCATCTCCATGTATTTTTTTTTTGTGTATACATGTTCTCCATGTTCTATATCATGTTTATGGCACTTTGTTTGTGTTGAGATGTTTGTTTGAACGCTAGAAAACCCGATTTCAAAGAGTACCCCCTAAGTTAGGCACATGCTATCTCCCACACATAGAGAATAACATGGGCTGAACATTTTTGTGAAGTTGATTTTCTAACCTTGGGGGTAAAGCAAGCATTCAATTCTAGGTTTATGGAAGAATGACAATGAGAATACTAGTTTTCAAAAAAAATAATAATAAAGTCTTTTAGTTGAAAAATGTGAATCCTTGGTCCTTAGCCAAACACCCTCATAATGGCATCGTCAATGGGTTGTTCTATCATCCCAAACTACTCCAGGATTGTGGAATGAACTCGTGACACCCATGTCAACCCCTCACCTCGGTTATAGATGTTTGTACGTCCATGGCTCGAGCTCAACCCAAACAAAAACCAAAATATCGAACACCTCACCTATTTTGTTTTGGCAGCATAGCGATTTGGTTTTGAAAAATTATTTAAAAATAAAAAATGATTTATCCAGAATATATTGGTATTTTCCCTTGAAGGATTTCGAATTACCTTTCCAGTGATATCTCATTTACCTTCAGATAATCTCGGATGAAATAATAACGATTTTTCGAATCTTCACTACCTGAAACCCCCGGATCTAGCGAGCAGTCTATTGTTTGGGTTGTTTTGGCCTAGCAAACAACATTTTTGAATCCCTTGAATATTTTTCCAATAGAGTTCATGAAATTCCCTTTTTGAAAAGATATTATTTGCATTTTAACAATTCCAAATGAATCCAAAATGATTTCTCAAAGTCTATCATACCTTTACCCTATACATGCTGCCAGTGTTGAGTCAAGTTGAAATTTGAAAATTAATTTCGCCTAGAAAGTGATTTTTTAGGATTTTTGAAATATTTTTACATTAATCATCATCGAGTTATCTTTCCAATGATACTCGTTTACCCCCTGGGACCTTTGGATAAGGTCAGAATAAATTCAGAAAGTGAAATAATACGACATTGTCCTTTGTTTCTAACCTAATTTGTGAAATACTTTTGTTGAGACATTCGAATGCCTCATGATCTACTCGGCTCATTCCCATGACCTAAGCCCTATAGACCTGGACCAAGGCCAAACAAAAGAGGAAGCCAAACCTTTGGCTCTCGATTTTTAAAGATTCTTTTTTTCAAAAATATGACCTATTCCTTTTAACGTCGAAGATTTTTATTTTCAAGGATACCCCAACCCCACTACTTCGAGGGGATACTCCAACCCCGCTTTTACCTCAAAATGACATCGAATTTCCACTTTTGGGGATACTCCAACCCCACTATTTTTATAGGATACTTCAATCCTGCTTTTACCTTAAATCCACTATCAAACTTCCATTTTTAAGGATACTCTAGCCCCACTCTTCGAGGGGTATACTCCAACCTCGCTCTTCATATTCCTTCTAAAATCTAAGGTTTTCTCTTTCTCCAGTTATTGAAACCTTTTTTTCCTCAAATTTCCACCAAATCAGACTAAGTCTCAACATTGTCGGCTCGGTTATTCTCAATAATTGAAGACAACTATGAGATACATTTTGATCATTCTTCTTTTTGATGTATTTTTGTATTTATTTTTGTTGATTTATTTATCATTTTCTTTCCTATCTTACTAATACGTTTTCTCTTATAGGGACCTCAAGCATTCATGCTTTAAAAATCACTTTCAAAATCATAAAATGATATATCATGTTGGTATCTCTCCAATGCTAGACATGAAATATTTGATTTTTTAAACCCATCTGAAGATCATTTTCATCAAAAATCCCTTTGTCTCTCACTTCTCCAAGGTGCATAGGTGATAAAATTTTCATTAAAACCTAGACTCGTATCTTTACAAAATTTCATGCATTAGAGGGAATTTTATTTAAATAATAATAAAAATGGAATAGAAGAAATTGAGGTTCAAGTAAGATATAATTAGATGGTACCAATTTTTGGGCATCATGGTTGTGCTAATCTTTCCCCACATGTAACCAACTCCCAAACCTAAAAGAACAAATCTCTAGTATTATTTTCAATAGGCATCTGGTCATGCCTAACTTAAAATGATCAGTGGCGACTCCGGTTTATGGCCACTTCGTGGTGGCTATCCAAGGCTTGTTAGATGAGCGATTCGTCCGATGATCCTTTACTCCTTCATGACAAACATCAAAATATTTTTTAAGTCGAGCACACTTTTGCCTTTTGGATCATCCGAAGTTCGTAAAGGCTGGGCATGTGGAATGTTGACATTCCTTATTATATAGTCAACACAATCGCATCACTTGACACAAACTAATATTAAGCATATGAAATGGACTTTACTTTTTATCCATAAATCTTTCCCATTAATTATTCACTTCTAAGATGTGTTAAATGGTGTATGGAGTGAAAGTAATTGCTAGTAACCACCCCTACAACTGTCTACGTCCTTAACCCTATATATATGTAACAGCATTAAAGTCAGAACTCAAACCGTATCCATTTTCTTTTTCCTCTTTTTTGGGTTCACAATAAGTGTTGTTAACCATCTATGTGTAGTCTTTGGTTGCAAGCTGATGGAAATCATCTCAATTGACTTTTTAGGACCTTGCATGTGGATATACTACTCCAACTTATCAGGTTGTATGCAATGTGAAGAATGAATACAGGGCAGTTATTTGTATTGAGCTGTTTCATGTATCAAAGAACTTAACAGATAGTTTAGTGGAGAGTGAGTTTCAAGAAGATGAGAAGGAGAAGAAACGTCAGCCATTAAGAATGAGATTACATATGAAAGCACATTTTGGCTTCAAGATCGATGACTACAACTTTGACATGTTTGAACACTACAAAAGTATGTACTATAAACAGAAATTGATTGACACGGCACGATAATCTTTTATAGAAGAACTCCAACAGACTCATTAGTTGTATATGAATAAATATACTATTGAGTTTAAGGCTAGAATCAAGATGAAACTTAAAGTGATGCAGAAGCTTAAATCTATGTTAGATGTGCTTAAATATATTTGGTGATCAGAATGCCAGGTTATACATATTCGGTTGTTTATATTTAAGGTGGGCATATGTTTATTCAGTTTTCACTATACGTGCATTTGCATTATTCTCTGTCTTTGTATTTGGTTATCCTTAATAGTTTTTATTATTAAAGTAATATATATATTTAGGAAATTTTAAAACTGTGTACATGGATGTCACTTTGAATATTGAAGCTTTATATCTATTCAAAACAAAGGTGGTAAATAGGTGGAAAAATATAGTTTGATAACTAATTATAATTTTGAAATACATCAGAAGTTTATTTTTGTTGCTGTATACATTTTATTGTACAAGTATAAGCACCCGAAACAAACAAGTAAGAATTTAATAAAGTGATTAGCTTAATGAGCTTAATAGAGCCAATAATTGAATGTTATTTATGGTACAATTCATCTTAAACTCCTAATAACTCATGAGTAAAACTCCTAATCCTTATGTCTTTTAGTGATAGGGTGTTATCCGAATCGATTTTATCATACAAAGTCTAGGACATTTTCTGTTTCTGCCAATTTCTCTAGTTATACTTTGAGTGATCCCCCAATGGCTGCGCATGTGGAAGTTATTATGTTAGCACAGCATGGTCTGTTGATGTAAATTACATGTAATAATTGAACGTACAGTTATTATTTATCCATAATCAATTTACAACTCACCCAATGAAGCATCAGAGTCATCTCCAAATTCGCATGGATATAGAAATATTGCATTGTTGGCTACATCACATTCGATCATGCAAATCAACTCAATGGGAACAGGAAAATAACTCAATAATGAATTCCTACATTATGTACACAAGTCATATGTCTCATGATAGTTTTTTGAAGAAATGACTTATAAGATTTAATAACGATTTGTAAGGAGTGTTAGCCAACAACATGTTTAACTCATCATAATCGTTAGCCTTAAGGCCATTACATCTATCCCATAGATTCCATAGATCCTTAAACAATAAAGGCTTCGCAGGGTTATCCACTATGCGGTGTTTTGTTTTTGTACAGTGGTATCCTACAATATAAAAAATCAATCTGTTAGATTTAAGCTTTCTTGATCATCATACTTTTCGCATAATTTGAACGAAGTTAGCTACGGTTTAACCAACAAAACAACAATCTCTCCTTCATATCACCTAGCCAAATACGTTAAAACACCTTCAAAGTTTTTCCTGCATCTCAACATATGACATTGCAATTTATTATCTTAACGGTTTATTGTTAGGATTTAATGCACTTGCTCCTAGATGACCAAACCCCAACTTTAAAGGTATCAAAGTAGAACCGTATGAAATCCTCACAGAATGCTCTCCGCGAAATTAAGAAATCATGTAATTTCACCATAAAAAGTGTAACATGGAAATAAAGTTAACAACTAACTGTAATGACATTTTGTTAATGACAACTAGTATGTTGGGTAATACTGCTACTAGAATGACTACCTTACCTATGCAAAAGTGGATTTTTCTCTCTTAGAAATCTGGTGGACACTTTGAGGAGTGCATTTTATCTACCAACACACTGTTAACATCAAGGACAATGAGTTTCTTGCTATTTGCTCTGGCTATTGATAATTATAATTTAGTCTTTATCATTCATATTAAGTGAAGATATTTAATCTATCCATATATGGTAACAGAGTCTCCGTAATCCATAACTAAACTAAGTAAAGGCAAGGAAAAAGCAAAAAACAACATCAATTAAGACCTTTATTATTAAAATGCCATATATGTAATAGGGAACTTCAACATACCTCATCATCCCATGAGTGCCCTTCTTCAGCAATGGCAGTGATGTCTTCATTCACAGTCACTACTGAGCAAGTAAATCGGTTACATAAGTTGGGCAAATCCTCATCTCTGAAAAAGTTAACGAGAAAACCAATCGGTCTGCCCATGCTCCCCATCTCCCATCTCATTGATGCCATGTGTTCCTCCATTTTATCCATTTTTCCTTACTGTCTCTATGTTTTCCTATACCATGCTAGTGGTCAGATATTCTTCATTTTTGGGAAGTGGGCTTTATACATCTATCGTTGAACGTCCAAATAAGTTCAGCATTTCTTTTGCTTTCTTTTTTATCACATTCAATCTATTCCTTCCATCTAAGTTAGAGCCAGACTTCTTTAGGCTGGCCCACCATATTGCATAAGTCTTAGAGACTAAATTTTTGTTTCATTGGTGCTACAAACTCCACAATGTAGTAGGAACTCAGATATAAGGGATGCATATAGAAATATTCTCCTTTTACTATTATAGGCAACCCTGATTTTTGAAGGAATTATGAAATGTAAGCCTGGATTTTTACCTCTCATCAAGCAAGACATAAGCCAAATGTCTTCATGACTCATCATGGTGAATTCTCCTCTTCTAGGGATCAAAATGTGAAATACTATTGAATGCAATAGTCTTTCATATATATTCAAGTTGCTAGCATTAGTCTTAATACATTGCACAGAGGAGTCCTTAAAGATGACCTTAGCATGATCTAATATGTAGTCACTCATATACGGTTTGCATTGCCTATAACGCACATAATCTTCTCCAAATGCCTCACACAAACTTCTTGGATTGACCAGTATTTGCTTCCCTCCAATATATGTATGGAAAAAATTGACATCCAAAATCTGAGCAAGGTTTTGCAAATGTTCTTCTACATTATCATTTCTTCCTATATTAATGTTATTGTAAAATAATCGAACTAATCTCTCATTGTACTAAATCGATGGTGCTGGCAAATTTCCTAACCAATAGAGTTTCAATGTATCAAAGTATGGAAAATTGATTTGATGCAAATACCTTACATTAATATGTCTTCCTCATAACACCCTTTTTGACCCAAAGCGATCACTAAAGTGGTGTTCCTGCTCCAAAATGTTGAAGTCGTTTATGGGTTCCCAAGGTAGAGCTTGTGTAAGAAGGTTAGTTCCACTATTTTTTACTGCTAGATCAATTTTCTGGTTCTGTTTTGATTGAAAAACCCTCTTTCAAATGTAAGTGTTTGGTGTCATGTTCAAATTAGCAACTGTTTGAAATTTTTGTTCTTAGTGGGTTTTGGTGAAACGCAATGGTGATTATAACCCAAAAGAGTTGTGTTTGGGGGGTTTTAAGGAGTCGACCCTTCAATTCTAATTTTGTAAGGGGTGTTGGTTCAATCAGAATGAAGGAACTGGTTCTTAACCAATATGGAGCGGGTTCCTTTTTAAGTGGGAGTAAGGTCTTAAGTGAAATAGTCAGTTCCCATCTTATGTGGGAGCTGATTACTCAAGGTCTTGAGTGGAAAATTTTAATAGGGAGTCGATTTCTAAAGAATAAAGAAGTTGATTCCCTCATTATGTGGGAGCTGGTTCCTTTAGATGCATGGCTTCAGTGCTATGGATATGTGGGAGTCAGTTCCTAGAAAAGTATAGGGCCAATTCCTTTGTTATGTAGGAGCCTTTTCTTAAAGAAGCATGGAGCCAGTTCCCTACTAATTTATTGACAATTTATTCATAATTGATAGCATTTTTACCCGAAACATATTATATAATTGAGTGCACAAATTCATAGATAAATAATTTAACTATATATGTAACTTACAATAGCAAATAAAACATTTTTGTATTGGATAATGCATACAAATATCATATTTTCTGTTTCTATTCAAATCCACCCAAAAACCCATAATTGAAAAATATCTGTAATTATTTATAAATATTTAAAAGGAGATTCTGATCATAGTTACAAATGGAGCGAGTTATAATAGACTATGGTTAAAGCTATCTTCTTTAGGGTCACCTAGTTAGACTGCCATATGATGTTTATGCCTCCCATTTAGTTGACCACAATGTCTTGTGCTATAAATATCAACTATCCACGTATATGCCCCTTTGCTTTAATTGAATGTAACTTTACCCATATTGAACTATACTTTTCTTCACGTACTTAGGAAGTTTCTTTCTAAATCGAGAAGCCATAATTCCTTCTGTCGCAAGTTTGTCTGTACAGCATGGAATGGGTCAGAATGGACTCTTTTCACCATAACATCCTACACGAATAACTCTCTTTACGACCAATATTTGAGCTGCATCTGCTATTTCCCTATTCTGACTGCCCTATCATAACTCCCCAAATTTAGTGTGCACAAGCTATGTACAATTTGAAGCCTTCTTAAAAATTATTTGTATGCACCGTATCCTTAAAATAGAATGTGTCATTTCCATTCATGGAATTTGTTGTATATTTTATGCTATGTAATACCCAAAAAGTTAGAGTTGCATGCATATAAATTTAAAGTTTAAGTGCAAGCTTTTACTCGAATAGAAGTCTATGTATTAATGTATGTAGTGTATGAAGAATCCCCTTTGCATATAGAATCTTATGTGTAATAAATTGAACTTGAGATGACTTTATCCACTCCAAACAAACGAGTTTATTGCTACTGCCATATTAATGGAAAGATTGTCGTTATTGGCAACTCTGTGGAATACTGTGGTGGATCAACAGTTCGAGTAATGATTGATGAGACCTTTATTGTCTCGAAATTACACAAACAGTTGGAGATAAACTGTCGATGAACCTTGATCATCATATTATCATATATATATTAGACTTTGACCCAACTTTGCTCATAGATTTAGTGAATGATGCCGGCTGGAAAGATTTGGTCGAGTTTAGTGATAGAAAGTCAAATTTGTATATATTGGATCATGAGGATTCTGATCCCCATAAAGATAAGAAGATGCTTGCTCAACCTATTAATGTCATGTACTTAGTGTGAATATGAAGATTCACCCTATTATTTCCTAATTTCAACTTCATTGATTGTTATAATAATGATCTTATAGTTTTTATTGTACACATGACATATGCAGTGAACCTATGGACTATAAAAGCTCACATGAAAACACCATTACAATGATGAAACCAGTATAATTTCATTTGTTGATTATGTAGGGGATTTTTTCTTAGCTATTGCTATAGATTCTACTGCTTCAATGAAAGATCAGTTCGTTAGCGGCATCTAGAAAGATAAGATCATTAGCAGCGGTCAAACTTTCGAAGATGCACCTACGTTGAGGCTTGTGCATTATCAATTTAGTGTGGTAAATGGATTTTCATCTACCTTTAAGAAGAATAGCAAGTCATTCATAATTATGGACTGTAGGACAGAGGGATGCCCTTGGCATTTAACAACACATAGGATGGGTGCAACAGAATTTATAGTAGTGGGTACCTTCATAGATCAACACAACCACAATGCTTAAGATACGATTGATGGAAGACCTTAAATGAAGTCCAAGTTTGCTATTGCATCGTAGTAGAGAAATTGAATTTGTAGCTTGGTACCACTCCACATAACATTTGGATAGTGTTTGAAGCCAACTATGGAATTCGAATCACATACAAACATGATGGTTATGCAAAGAGCATTTCCATAAAGATGTTGCATGGGAAGGCCCAAGACTCCTATAGATTAGTACCACGGATGTGCGAACAAATTCAAGATGTAGACTCTTAAAGAGTTGCTGTGTGCACATTCGATTCGAAATAGCATTTTAAGCAATTATTTATATCATATGAATGCAATATTGCTGATTTTCTGAATGGCTACAGAGGTTTGGTTTATATTGATGGCTATCACTTGAGGGGTCTTTATAAAGGCACCTTTTGTCTGCTAGCTCCATTGATGCAAAGAATCAGCTTTTCTTTTTGGCATTTGTAGTGTTCAGCTCTAAGAATTTAGAGGATTGGATATGGTTCTTGGGGAACCTAAAGTCCAATGTTACAAGACATGTATCTATTACCATAATATCTTATAGGCGCTAGAATATCATTACAGCCATTGGTTAGATATATAGCACAGCCTTCCATGCATACAGTTATCATCATATCATGGAAAACTTCAGTTTTAAAGTTAACAAAGTGATGTCAGTGGGAAAAATGTGAAGGAGAAGGCGTTCAATTATTGGACGCAGTGGTCTATGCAAGAATAGAATCAGATTACAATGTTGTAATGAATAATTTGGCCACTTACAAAAAAGAGCTAGCTGAATGGGTGATAAACAACCAACCTAAAATTTGGTTATGTCCAAGTTCGGGCCTCATCGTTGGGACCACATAACAACAAATGTTGTGGAGTCATTCAATGCATGGTTAGTTCAAGAAAAGAGGCACAGCATAATTAGCCTCATAAATGAGCATAGGGAAAAGTTGGCCCACAAACTTTATAAATAAGAATCTAAGATCAAAGAATTGGAAGAATTGAGTGGGGCCTATTATGGATCTAAAATTATAGGAGAATGTTGCCAAAGGCAAATACTTTAATGTCTCTCTTTACAACGATTTTAGGGCTAAGGTGAATCAAGGAGAGAAGGACATGCTTTGGACTTGCCTAGTCAACAATGCACTTGCTTAGCTTGGCAAATGAGTGAATTGCCTTTTGCGCATGCATGTGCCATCGTTGACTCAAACATAAAGACATATATGCATTTTTCGAGGATTATTATACATTAATTACACAATAGTGGATTTATGTCATGAGCATGGCTCCAGTTAGAACTCATAACCTGCCACATATGACTCTATCAAATAGGGATGCATGCTATGTATCCTTGGAGCCACCTTTGATGAAGAGGCTACTAGGAAGGCCAAAAGTGAAGCGAGTAGAATCTTAATTCATTAAGAAACATCCCATACAATGCTTAAAATGTAAGCAAGTTGGCCATAACCGTGCTTAATGTAGATCACCAAATACATGTAATCTCTAAATAAGTCTTACTGCTAGATGAAAAGGTTTCGTACTCAAGCGAAAAGATGCAGACCATGGGCTAGCATAATTTTTGAAGTAATGTTTTATAATTTTAGGCACATTGGATGCAATATGAATATGGTAGATATCCATATTGTCATAACAAAATATGAAATTATGAATATGGCAAGATGAATATCCATCTTCAATAATCATTTTCCCATAACTAAATGGGCATGGTTGAAGAATACAATCATAAGCAATTATATAGTGTTAAAGTACTATCAAACATTTACTTAAAGCATTATTGTTCAATGAGGCCCACATGTAGCTTTTTAATAACAAATGAGCTATCCAATGAGTGTCAAAATATCGACTATTTGACAGACTTATGCAATACTGATTATACAAATGGTAGAACACCCTGAGCTAGATCAAGAAAGCTACTGGAATTATAAACTACCTCATGCACAAATAGTAGTTAACAAGCACAAACACAATTTTCGTAGACCAAGGTGTTCACTTTCTTAGCCTAAACATCATACATCTTCTTCACAGCATCCTTTATCTTCTTCGTAATTAGATGAATGTCTTTCATATTAACAAAGTCCTATTGTCTTCAACCTTCATCATCACTAACTCAATTGTGAAGGGAAACTTAAGACTTTGATAATGATCAAGAATACTTAGTGCATATGCATGCTACGATGTACATGTAAGGATATAGGAATGTACAACTAACTCCAGCTAAATGTACAATTGATTTCAAGTAAATGTACAATTGATTATACCTAATTGTATAACTAGTTACAGCTAAACGTACAACTGGACTCCAATGAATGTACGGGACCCTATAACCAATTCTTGGCTGCACTGTGCACCCATGAAAATTGTGTAAATGTTCGAGAGCAATTGTGCACATTCATGCAAAACACAAAACAAGTTATGCAATTAGTGTACACTACACATGTAATAAACACTAATTGCATGGTATGTGCATTACAAAATGTGCTAGCATAGTGGATTCATGTAAAGAACATCAAGAGTCTATAGTGCATATGCATGCTTTGATGTACATGTGAAGATATAGGAATATACAACTTACCCAACTAAATATATAACTAAATGTACAACTGATTACACCTAAATATACAACCGATTACATCTAAATGTACAACTAACTCTAATGAATGTACAGCACCCTAAAACCAATCCCTGGCTACATCATGCGCTCATAAAACTTGTGTGGATGTTCTAGAGTAATTGTGCACATTTGTTGGACAAATGCATGACAATCACGCAAGGCACACAACAAGTTATGCAGTTAGTGTACATTGCAGAAGTAATATACACCAAGTGCGTGGTATACACATTATGAAATGTGCTTATGTAGTGGATTCATGTAGAGAACATCAAGAGTTCTTAGTGCATATGCATGTTTTGATGTACATGTAAGGATATAAGAATGCACAACTGACTCTAGCTAAATTACAACTGATTACAACTAAATGTACAATTGATTGCACCTAAAAGTACAACTGGCTATAACTAAATGTACAACTAGATGCTGATGAATGTACAAGACCTTAAAATCGATCCCTGGCTACACCGTGCACTGATGAAAGATATGTAAATGTTCAAGAGCATTTGTGCACATTTGTTGGACAACATACATGACAATCACGCAAGGCAGACAACAAGTTATGTGATTAGTGTACATCATACAAGTAATGTACACCAAGTGCATGGTATGCGCATTGCGAAATGCACTTAAGTAGTGGATTCATGCAGGGAACAACAAGAGTCCTTAGTGCGTACGCATGCCTTCATGTACATGTGAGGATATAGGAATGTACGATTGACTCCAGCTAAATGTACAAAAGATTACAACTAAATGTATAACTAATTACAGCTAAATGTACAATTGATTACACCAAAATGTATAACTAGACTCTAATGAATATACATGACCCTAAAAATGATCTTACACAACATTATGCACTGATGAAACATGTGAAATGTTCGAGAGCAATGGTGTGCATTCATTGGACAACATATATTACAATTATGTAAGGCACATAAAAAGTTCTGTACTTATTGTACTTTGCACAAGTAATGTACACCAAGTGCATGGTATGTGTATTACAAAATGCGCTTACGCAATAGATTTGTGTAGGGAACATCGAGAGCCCTTAATGCATAACCATGCTTCGAGGTACATGTGAAGATATAGGAATGTATAACTAACTCAAGCAATGTACAACTGATTACAATAAATGTATAACTGATTACACAGAAATTTACAACTGATTACAACTAAATGTACAAATAGACTCTAATTAATGTACAGGACCCTAAACCAACGCTGGATGCACCATGCGCTCATTAAACATGTGTAAATGTTCAAGAGCATTTGTGTGCATTTGTTGGACAACATTCATGACAATCATGTGAGGTACACAACAAGTTATGTAGTTAGTGTACATTGCACAACTAATGTATACCAAGTGCATGGTATGCACATTAGGAAATGCTCTTATGCAGTGGATTCATTTAGGGAATAGGAAAAGTCCTTAATGTATATGTATGCCCTGATATACATGTAAGGATATGTGAATGTAAGACTGACTCCAGCTAATGTAAAACTGATTACAACTAAATGTATAACTAATTACACCTAAATGTATAACTGGTTACAACTAAATATATGATAGGATTCTAATGAACATACAAGACCCTAAAATCGATCCCTGGTTGCACCGTGCACTCATGAAACATGTGTAAATGTTCAAGAGCATTTGTGTGCATTTGTTGGACAATATACATGACAATCACGCAAGGCACACAACAAGATATGTTGTTGTGTATATCTCACAAGTAATGCACACCAACTGCATTGTATGCACATTACGAAATGCGTTTATGCAGTGGATTTGTGGAGGGAATGGCAAGAGTCCTTAGTGCATACGCATGCCTTCTTGTACATGTAAGAATATATGAATGTATGACTGACTCCAGCTAAATGTACAACTGATTACAACTAAATCTACAAGTAATTACTCCTAAATGTACAAATTGATTACACCTAAATCTACAACTAGACTCTAATAAATGTAGAGGAACCTAAAATTGATCCTATGCTGCACCGTGCACTCATGAAACATGTGAAAATGTTCGACAGCAATTATACGCATTCGTTTGACAATATACATTACAATTACTGAAGGCACACAACAAGTTATGCAATTATTGTACATTGCACAAGTAATGTACACCAAGTGCATTGTATGTGCATTACAAAATGCACTTACGCAGTGGATCCATGTAAGGAACATTAGGAATCCATAGTGCATATGCTTACTTTGATGTACATGTGAGGATATAGTAATGTATGACTGACTTCAGCTAAATATACAATGGATTACAAATAAATAGACAACTAATTACACATAAATGTACAACTGATTACAACTAAATCTATAACTAGACTCTAATGAATGTACAAGAACCTAAAACCACCTAGCAGCACCGTGCACACATTGAACATGTGTAAATGTTCAAGAGCATTTGTGCACATTCGTTGGACAGCATACATGACAATTATATAAGGTGCAAAACAAGTTATGCAGTTAGCATACATTGCATAAGTAATGTACACAAAGTGGGTGGTGTGCGCATTAAGAAACGCGCTTATGTAATGGATTTATGCAGGGAACAATAAGAATCCTTAGTTCATACAGATGCCTTGATGTACATGTGAGGATATGGGAATGTAAGACTAACTCCAGCTAAATGTACAACTAGTTAGAACTAAATGTACAACTGATTACATCTAAATGTACAACTGGTTACAACTAAATGTACAACTAATATATAGGACCCTAAAACCAATCCTACGCTGCACTATGCACCCATAAAATGTTTGGAAATGTCCAAGACCAACTGTTTACATTTGTTAGACAACACACATGATAATCATGCAAGGCATACAACAAGTTATGCAGTCAGTGTACATCACACAAGTAATGTACATAAAGTGTGTGGTATGTGCATTATGAAATCTGCTTGCATAGTGGATTCTCATTGGGAATATTGCATCCTTAGTGTGTATGCATGTTTTGATGTGCATGTTAGGATATAGGAATGTATGACTAACTCTATCTAAATGCAGAATTGATTACAACAAAATATACAACTAATTGCGCCTAAATGTAAAACTGGTTACAACTAAATGTACAATTGGACTCTAATGAATGTACAAGACCTTAAAATCAATCCTTGGCTGCACTGTGCACTCATTAAACTTGTGTAAATGTTCAAAAGTAATTGTGCTCATTTGTTGGACAACATACATGATAATTATGCAAGGCACACAATAATTTATATAGTTGTTGTACATTGCACAAGTAATGTACACCAAGTTCATGGTATGCTCATTATGAAATATACTTATATAGCGGATTCATGTAAGAAACATCAAGAGTTATTATGCATGCTTTGATGTACATGTGAGGACATAGGAATGTACAACTAACTCCAGCTAAATGTACAACTAATTACAACTAAATGTACAACTGATTACATTTAAACGTACAATTGTTCACAACTAAATGTACAATTAGACTCTAATGAATGTATAGGACTCGAAAATTGATCCTTGGTTGCACTGTGCACTTGTGAAACATGTGTAACTCTTTGAGAACATTTGTTTGTTTTTGTTGGACAACACACATGACAATCATGCAAGTTATGTAGTTAGTGTATATCGCACAAGTAATGTACACCAAGTGTGTGGTATGCACCTTAGGAAATGCACTTACGTAGTGGGTTCATGTAAGGAATAGCAAAAGTCCTTGGTGCATACGCATGCCTGATGTACATGTGAGGATATAGGAATGTAAGATTGACTCTAGCTAAATGTGCAACTGATTACAACTAAATGTGCAACTGGTTACAACTAAATGTACAAGGCCCTAAAACTAGATTCTAATGAATGTACAAGGCCCTAAAACCAATCCGACGCTATAGTGTGAACCCATCAAACATGTGAAAATGTCCAAGACCAATTATGTGCATTTGTTAGACAACATACATGACAATCACGCAAGGCATATAACAAGTTATGCAGTTAGTGTAAATCGCACAAGTAATGTACACTAGATGCATGGTATGTGCATTACGAAATGCACTTACATAGGGCCTTCATGTAGGGAACATCGAGTCCTTAGTGCATACGCATGCTTCGATATACATTGAGGATATAGGAATATACGAATAAGTTCAGCTAAATATACAACAAATTATAACTAAATATACAACTAGTTACAACTAAATGCACAGTTGGTTACAACTAAATGCACAACTGGACTTTAATAAATGTTCAGGACCCTAAAACTAATCCCCTGCTACACCGTGTACTCATGAAACTTGTGTAAGTGCTTGAGAGCAATTGTATGCATTTGTTGGAGAACATGCATGACAACCATGCATGGTACATAACAAGTTATGCAATTAGTGTGCATTGCATGAGTAAGGTACACCAAGTGCGTGGAATGTGCATTATGAAATATTTTACACCGTGTATTCATGTAGGGGACATCAAGAGTCCTTAGTGCATATGCATGCTTTGATGTACATGTGATGAATTGGAATGTGTGACTGACTCCAGCTAAATGAACAACTTATTACAACTAAAAATGCAACTGATGACATCTAAACATACAACTAGTTACACTTAAATGTACAACTAGACTCAGATGAATGTCCAAGACCCTAAAATCAATCCTTGGTTGCATCGTGTACTTATGAACCATGTGTAAATGTTCGAGAGCATTTGCCCAAATTCATTAGACAACATACATGACAATCACACAAGGCACATGACAAGTTATGCAATTAGTGTACATCGCACAAGTAATGTACACCAAGTGCATGGTATGCACATTACAAAGTTCGCTTACGTAGTGGATCCGTGTGGGGAACAGTAAGAGTCCTTAGTGTGTAGCATGCTTCGATGTACATGTAAGGATATAGGAATGTACAACTGACTCTAGCTAAATGTACAACAAGTTATAACTAAATATATAACTTATTACACCTAAATGTACAACTGGTTACAACTAAATGCATAACTAGACTCTAACGAATGCATAAGACCCTAAAACTGATCCCTGGCTATACCATGCACTTATGAAACTTGTATAAATGTTTGAGAGCAATTATGCACTTTTGTTAGGCAACAAACATGACAATCACGTAAGGTACACAAGTTATGCAGTTATTAAACATTGCACAAGTAATGTACACTAAGTGCATGGTATGCGCATTATGAAATATGCTTACGCAGTGGATTCATGTAGGAAACATCAAGAGTCCTCAGTGTGTATGCATGCTTTGATGTACATGTGAGTATATAGGAATATACGACTGACTCTAACTAAATGTATAGCTAACTACAGCTAAATGTACAACTGATTACACCTAAATAAATAACTAGTTACAACTAAATAAATGGACTTTAATGAATGTACAAGACGCTAAAATCGATCCCTAGCTGCACCATGCACTCATGAAGCATGTGTAAATTTCCAAGAGCATTTGTGTGCATTTGTTAGACAACATACATGACAATCAAACAAGGCACACAATAAGTTATGCAGTTAGTGTGCATTGCTCAAGTAATGTACACCAAGTTTATGGTATGCGTATGAGAAAATGTGCTTACGCAATGGATTTATGTAGGGAATAGCAAGAGTCCTTGGTGCGTACGCATGCCTTGAGGATATGGAGATGTGAGACTGACTCTAGCTAAATGTACAACTGATTACAGCTAAATGTACAACTAATTATACCTAAATGTATAGCTAGTTAGAACGAAATGTACAAATGGACTCCAATGAATGTACAAGACCCTAAAATTGATCCATGGCTGCACCATGCACTCATGAAACTTTAGTAAATGTTCAAAAGCAATTGTACGCATTTGTTAGAGAACATACATGATAATCACGCATGGCATACAGCAAGTTTTGTAGTTATTATACATTGCACCAATAATGTACACCAAGTGCCCGGTATGTGTATTATGAAATACGCTTATGTAGTGGATTCATGTAAGGAACATAAGCAGTCCTTATTGCGTACACATGCTTCAATGTATATATAAGGGTATACGAATGTATGATTAACTCCAACTAAATGTACAACTAATTATAGTTAAATGTAGAACTGATTACATGTAAATGTAAAACTGGTTAAAACTAAATGTACAACTAGACTCTAATGAATGTACAAGACCCTAAAACCGATCTTACACTGCACCATGCACCCATGAAACATTTGAAAATGTGCAAAAGCTATTATGCACATTTGGTGGACAACATACATGACAATCACATAAGGCACAAACAAGTTATGCAGTTATCATACATTGTACAAGTAATGTGCACAAAGTGCATGGTATGCGTATTACGAAATATGCTTACATAGTGGATTCATGTAGGGAACATCGAGGTCCTTAGTGCATATGCATGCTTTGATGTACATGTAAGGATATAGGAATGTACAATTGACTCTAAACAAATGTGCAACTGATTACAACTAAAAATGTACAATTGGTTACAATTAAATCTACAACTACACTCTAATAAATGTACAGGACCCTAAAATCGATCCCTAGATGCACTGTGCACTCATGAAATTTGTGTAAATGTTCAAAAGCAATTGTGCGCATTTATTGGACAACATACACGACAATCACACAAGGCACAAAACAAGTTATGCAGTTATTGTACATAGCACAAGTAATGTATAGTAAGTGCATGTATGCACATTACGAAATGCATTTACGCAATTGATTGATGTAGGGAACATCTCAAGTCCTTAGTGCGTACACATGCTTCAACGTACATGTAAAGATATAGGAATGTATGACCAACTCCAGCTAAATGTACAATTGATTACAACTAAATATACGACTAATTACACATAAATGTACAACAAGTTGCAACTAAATGTACAACTCAACTCTAATTAACGTACAAGACCCTAAAATCGATCCTTGGTTACATCATGCACCCATTGAACATGTGTAAATGTTTGAGAGCATTTGTGGAAATTCGTTAGACAACATGCATGATATTCACGCAAGGCACACAACAAGTTATGTAACTAGTGTACATCACACAAGTAACATACACCATTTGCATGGTATGTGCATTCAAATATGTGTTTACGTAGTGGATTTATGCAGGGAATAGCAAGAGCCCTCAGTGCGTACGCAGGCCTTGATCTACATGTGAGAATATGGAAATGTAGGACTGAGTTTAGCTGAATATAGGACTGAGTTTAGCTAAATGTACAACTGATTACACTTAAATGTATAACGGGTTACAACTAAATGTATAGCTAAATTCTAATAATGTACACATCCCTAAGACTGATTCTACACTGCACC
Organism: Adansonia grandidieri; assembly: GCA_038382065.1. Classification (NCBI taxonomy): domain Eukaryota; kingdom Viridiplantae; phylum Streptophyta; class Magnoliopsida; order Malvales; family Malvaceae; genus Adansonia; species Adansonia grandidieri. The sequence continues at coordinate 3,778,196 of JBBYHK010000008.1, forward strand.
GTTCACCCAAGAAATGTATGGAAATGCCCAAAGTCAATTGTGCATTCTCAGTGGATGACATGCATAACAATCTTGCAAGGAACAGAACACATCATGCAGTTAGTGTACACTGCACAAGTAATATGCACCAAGTGCGTGGTATGCATATTACGAAATGCGCTTACATAGTGGATTCTTATAGAGAACATCAAGAGTCCTTAGTGCGTACACATACTTCAATGTACATGTGAGGATATAAAAATATATGATTGATCCAACTAATGTATAGCTAATATTAGCTAATTATAGCTAAATATATAATTAATTACACCTAAATGCACAACTAGTTACAACTAAAAGTACAAGTGGACTCTAATAAATGGACAAGACCCTAAAATCGATCATGGCTACATTATGCATACAAAAAACTTGTTCAAATGTTCAAGAGCATTTATGTGCATTCGTTGGACAACATATATAATAATCACACAAGGCACACAACAAGTTATGCAGCTGGTGTACGTTGCACAATTAATGTACACTAGTTGCATGGTATACGTATTATGAAATGCGCTTACGTAGTAGATTCGTGTTGGGAACAACAAGAGTCTTTAGTGCATATGCATGCCTTAATGTACATGTGAGGATGTAGGAATGTACGACTAACTCCGGCTAAATGTACAATTGATTAAAACTAAATGTACAGATGATTACACCTAAATATACAACTGGTTACAACTAAACGTACAACTGGATTCTAATGAATGTCCCTACACCATGCACCCATGAAATGTGTGGAAATGTTTGAGACCAATTATGTGTATTTCATTGGATGACATACATGATAATCACGCAAGGCGTATAACAAGTTATGCAATTAGTGTACATCGCACAAGTAATGCACACCAAGTGCATGGGATGTGCATTATGAAATGCACTTAAGCAATGGATTCATGTATGGAACATCGAATCCTTAACGCATATGCATGCTTCAATTTACATATGAGGATATAGGAATGTACAATTGACTATAGCTTAATGTACAACTGATTACAACTAAATGTACAACTGATTACACATAAATGTATAACTAGTTATAACTACATGTACAACTGGACTCTAATGAATGTAGAGGACCTTAAAATCGATCCCTAGCTGCTGTGCACTCATGAAACATGTGTCAGTGCTCAAGAGCATTTGTCAACATTCATTGGGCAACATACATGACAATCACACAACGCACATAACAAGTTATGCAGTTAGTGTACATTGCACAAGTAATGTACACCAACTACTTGGTATGCGCTTTACATATTGCGCGTATACAATGGATTCGTAAGGAACAACAAGAGTCCTTGGTGTATACGCTTGCCTTGACGTACATGTGAGGATATAGGAATGTACGATTGACTTCGGCTAAATGTACAATTGATTATAACTAAATATACAATTAATTACACCTAAATGTACAACTAGTTAAAACCAAATGCACAATTGTATTCTAATAAATGTACAAGACCTTAAAACTAATCCTATGCTGCATCCTGCACCCATGAAGATTATGGAAATGTTTGAGACCAATTATGCACATTCGTTGGACAACATACATGAAAATCACGTAAAGCACACAATAAGTTATGCGGTTAGTGTACATCACACAAGTAATGTACACCAAGTGCATGGTATGTGCATTATGAAATACGCTCACATAGTAGATTCATGTAGGGAAAAACAAGAGTCCTTAGTGTGTATGCATTGCTTCATGTACATGTGAGGATACAAGAATGTATGACTAACTCCAGCTAAATGTTAATATTATTACAACTAAATGGATAACTGATTACACGTAAATGTACAACTAATTACATCTAAATGTACAATTGGACTTTAATGAATGTATAAAACCTTATAACTAATCTTACATTACACCGTGCACCCACAAAACATGTGGTATTGTTCGAGCCAATTATACACATTCTTTAGTCAACAGACATGACAATCACGCAAGGCACACAACAAGTTATGCTATTAATGTACAATGCATAACTAATGTACTGAGTACATGGTAAGCACATTACAAAATGCACTTACGCAGTGATTCGTGTAGGGGACCACAAGATTCCTTAGTGCATATGCATGCCTTGATGTACATGTGAGGATATGAGAATTTATGACTGACTCCAACTAAACGTACTGATTACAACTAAATGTACAACTGATTAAACCTAAATCTATAATTGGATTTTAATGAATGTACACAACTTCTAAAATCGATCCTACGCTGCACCATGCACCCATGAAACATGTGAAAATGTTTGAGAGTAATTATGCACATTCATTGAACAACATACATGACAATCATGCAAGGCACACAACAAGTTATGCAATTAGTACACATTTTACCAATAATGCACACCAACTACATGGTATATGCATTATGAAATGCGCTTACCACATATAATTCATGTGGGGAACTTTAAGAGTCCTTACTAGGTTCACAAGCCTTGATGTACGTGTAAAGAGATAGGAATGTATGACTGACTCATGCTAAATGTACAACTAAGTACAACTAAATGTACAATTGTTTACAACAAAATGGATAACAAACAATATCTGAATGTACAACTGAATTTGAATGAATGTATAGGACCATAAAATAGATCCGATGCTATACTATCTACCAATGAATGAAATAAAAATGTCCAATACCAATTGTGCGTATTCGTTGGACAAGATACATGAAAATCATGCAAGGCACACAACAACTAATATAATAAATGTACATTTCAATAGTAATGTACATCGAGTACATTTGCATTATGAAATGCACTTATGCATTGAATTCGTGTCTAAAACATTAAGAGTCAAAAGTTTGCATGCATGCCTTTTATGCACATGTCAGGATATATGAATGTATGGCCTACTACAACTAAATGTTCGATTGACTATAACTAAATGTATGACATATTGTATCTAAATGTACAACTGGCTAGTAAGGAATGTACAAGATCGTAAAATCTATTCTACACTAAGCTGTATGGCTATGAACCATATGAACATGTCCTAGGACAATTGTGTGCATTGGGACATGATATATGACAATCACTATAATTGAATTTCCTTATGCAGATATTTAAATGTTCTTACATGTTATATGCATGTTGGAAACAAAAATTCAAATGTATATACTTATCAGTAAGTGTACATATACTGATATACGAATGTTTGGACTACATACGACCATGCGAAGTTAAAACGGTGCTTACCTTGAGAGAAATATTGATAACTCATTCGAAGGCATTAAGCAACCACATGTTTTTGCACTCCTTAAACTTGCCTATTACAGCTACAACCAGTAAACTATAATAAATACATTCATAATATAGCCTTAAAACCCATAAACCATGATAATTGACCCTATTCCAAAATCACTTACAAATCCCAAAATGTCCACTCTATTAATCCAATTATACCAGACAATAACTTCAACACTTGTATCAGGAAGCTTGACACAACTGAGATGATAAGAATCATTGCAAATATAACCTTTAATTGTTCTCTTCTCCAATAATGAAAAACAATATGCTCAATTTACATATCGATTGGTTTCTTAATAATTAATCCTTATCTTATACATAAAATAAGGTTTCTCTATACATATCCCAATAACGATAAAACAAAGACCTGTGATTCATCGAGATAATATCGATTTCCACATGATAACATATGTTGGTCGCAATCCCTACATTTAAAACAAATCAGTTCAATAAATTTTATCTCTGCATCTTTTTTTACTATGGAAGCATTATTTACATAAAGTACTTATACCAACTATGTCACTTAATCTTACTATATATATCAATCTCTATATTCTTCGCAATCAAGTTTCCTAAAAAATTACATTCTTCATATATATATACCTTAAATTTTTTGAATTCTTGCTAAACACTAATGACCAAAATTAATCCATTATAACTAAAAACCTAATGATACAGTCATAAAATAACTACAACATACCTTCATATTCCTTGTCTACATCTTTTCCTTAAATACTATACTTGATAAGGTTAGCCTCCACATAAACACTGAAACAGAGGATGAAAGAACAATAATGAAATTAGGGGATGCATTTACGATGATATTTATGGGTCATAGACTATTTCACATCCAAAGCTTAATCTCACCTCTGGACGCTGTTGGTAGCCCCTATTCGAAGTCAACAGGGACTCGATAAGCAATATTTTCTTTTTATCTTTCTTGTTTATTTTGAAAACGGCATCTAAACTTAATAGAGGAAGAGGCAAACAATGGGTTTTTCAATAAGGTTATAATGATAATTTCAATTTTCTTCTTAATATTTTAGAAATTGATATTTCTTTTTTCAATAATTTTTCTTGCATTTCACCTTTTTTTTCTTTATTTTCGTTAGATTTCCCTTTTTTAAAATTCTCCCTTTTAAGATTTGTAATAATTGCTAAAATACACAAAAAGGCTTTTTTTATATATTTTTAATTTCAATATTGAAATTGGAAAACTGGTCTACCCCTCCAATGATAACACTATGGAATACTACAATTTAAACACATGTAAGTTACTGCAAAGAAACCTATATATTTAAAAGATTGATAAATTCATAAATCATATATTTATATATATTTATTTTTATTTTTGTTATGTTTTCTATCTTTATTTTGGTTACTTATGTTCATTTTTTTATTTCAGATTTTTTTTTGGAGAATGAAGCAAAAACATGTTAATGAGGATGCTAATAAGCCTATAATATTAGAATTACAAATGTAAAAGAAGATATTGGACTCATAAATGTCAGATTCCATAATAAAAGCTTGATTCTTGCACTCCCAATAATAAGCAAATACTTGCCTTAAAAGCATCAGAATTGGTCAACCAAATCTGATTTGGAAATGATATATGGATTTCCTACTTTAAACAAGATTCTCCAACCTAGGTTTTTAGTATAAAGAGGCTTAATCGTGGGATTCCAAGAAAGAAAAAAAATCAAAATTAAAAGAAGGCTGAGAGCATAATAAAGAAAACTAGAAGAAGAGAATAAGGAGAAGATTAAGAGGAAGAAGAGGAAACTACAAACAACCATCATACCTGAGTTTCTTCTTTTTTTTTTCTTTTCTCTTGTTGGAATTTTCTTATGAATATGTTCTTGAACACATCAAACATATGTAACTAAACTCCTTTGTGGTTAAGTGTGATTTCAAAGCCTTAGACATGTAATTGATTTTAGAATTATTCAACAATTATCAATTGAAATTGCTTATGTTCTTTCATAAAAATAGATTATGATTCTTATTTTCTTTTGTTTAGGTGGTGCATAACTAAATAACCTTGATGAATATATATTGCTGGATTAGAAATCTTGATCTATAATTGTCTTATTTCTCATTAATTAATAGCATTTTGTGATTAATGATCATGATCAAGTTTTTGCTAATTGCGATATGGAACATAACCTAGATTAAATAATTTAAGCTTGTGTGTTTATTGCTTAGATCAACCTATCTTTCTTATCTTAAAGCTTTTATTAGATTAAATTTAGAGAGCTTATTCAAGTTTATTTAATAGTTAGGGATTAAATAGAGAGCTTGTTCTATTTAATGACAAACTAAGAAAATAGTAGGGTAGTAGAGCTTATTGCTATCTATGATTGGTAGTTTCAAGAGATAATTAGAGATAATTCAAATATTGATTCATAGTTTATGTTTAGTGGTGGTAAATAATTCCTTAACCATGCTTTTCATCATTTTAATTTTAATTTTACTTTTATGTTTCTTATTTTATTTGCATCTCAATACAATCAACCCCTATCATAGTTTAGTTTATTTCTTTTATGAAGTCTTTTTAATTTATTTAGTCATATATTTAGATTAGAGTTTTTTATCAATAACTTATAAATTGATAACAATATATATGTGGATACAACCCTTACTTAGTATTATACACAATAACAACTGTAATTTAGTGCAAGGATTTAAGAGATACGTTATTTAATATATCAAATTTTTTACATAATTGTCAGGGATTGGTTTCTTTAATATATTTTTACTTAATTTTGAATTTTATTTTTAGTTTTAGTTCTAATTTTTTTTTCTCTCAGTTTTTCTTTATTAAATGTTCAGCCTTTCGAAGAAAACATAAAAATCAAAATAAGCTTCAAAGGATCTTGGAATTCACATCCTCCGATCACAAATCAAATGAGGAGTTAGTAGATAGAATTCAATCTGAGCAAGGCAAGATGGCAAGCAATAATTGAACTCTTAAGGAATTGGCAGCTTCAGATCTGGACCAATAGTCATTGTGTATATATCCTAACTATGAGGAAGCATTTAAGCTTAAATTTGATATGTCTCTCAACTTTTCATGGTTTTGCCGATGAGAAATCCAAACAAGCACCTTAAGCAGTTTCATGTAATATGCTCAAGCATAAAGCTAACTGGTATTTTTAAGGAGCAAATCAAGTTAAGAGCCTTTTCATTCTTTCTGGCAAATTCTGCAAAAGGAATGGCTCTATTATTTACCTTATGGAACCATCACTACATGGAACAAGATGAAAAGATTGTTCTTGGAGAAATATTTTCTTGCATCTAAGGCTGCTAATATTAAAAAAAAAAAAAAACGTGGCATTTGACAATACAATGAAGAAACCTTGTGTAAGTATTGGGAATGATTCAAGAAGCTATGCACAAGTTGTCCTTATAATTAGATGAATGAACAACTTCTAATCTAATACTTCATGAAAGACTTATGCCCATGAAGCATAGTGTGATTGATGCTGCAAGTGGAGAAACTTTAGTTAATAAGACTCCTGAGGCTGCAAGGATTTTTATCTCAAATATGGTAGCTAATTCCCAATAATTCAACATACGACATTACCCGCCACTGCCTAAGAAGGTAAATGAGGTAAACATATCTTCTCTTGAATAACAACTTGTTCATATTACTTCTCTTATGCAACAAATAGCTAGAGGGAATTTGTAGCAAGTAAAAGTATGTGGCATATGTTTTATAATATTGCACAAAACTAATATGTGCCTGACACTTCAAGATGGTCTGAATGAGCAAGTTAATGCCATGGGTGGGTTCTAAGCTAACAACACAAGCGTGATTCCTTCTCAAACGCATATAATCCAAGATGTAAGGATCATCTAAACTTTAACTATGCAAGGAATTAACAACAAGCTATTCCTTACTCCATTCCTAATTGACCATCGAGTTTTTAGCAAATGATGCAATAACTATATCAAGCTTAACTATAGTCAGCTCCATAAAACTCAGGTATGTCTTTGGAATACATTGTTAAAGCTCTTACAACTAATAATATGCAATTCCAATAGGAAGCTAAGGCCAAAGCTTAGAGAATCAAGTAGAGTAATTGGCTATAGCAATAAGTCAATTAGAGGCAAAGGATTTAAGCAAGTTACCTTTTTTAAACTATAGTGAATCCAAAGGAAAATGCAAATGCTATGACTTTAAGAAGTGGAAAACAATTTAAACACCACTTACTATGCCACTATTGGTGCCAAGCAAAGAAAGTGTTCTCAAACATGAAGGAAACATTATTGCATCATCACAACTAGACACACTATCTACAAAAGTAAGCCGTAAACCTTCCATCCCTTCTCATATTACTCTTCTATCATTGCCAAGCTGGTTTACAGAATCCAAAAAAGAGGAACAAAAAAAAGAGATTCTAAAAACCTTTTGCAAGGTACAAAGGAACATACCTTTGTTGGATGCCATTAAACAAGAGCATCATTATGCCAAGTTTCTTAAAGAATTATATACTTTTAAATGGAAGCTAAAGGGCAATGAAAAGGTAAAAGTATGGGGAGAATGTTTCTATAGTTCTCAAAAAAAACTTCCACTTAAGTGCAAAGACACAAGTACATTTAGTATACCTTGTACAATCTATTAATGTCATGCCATATGCTATTTATGTTTCTTTAAATCTTAGACCATTAAAAGAAAGTATTATTATTTTCCAACTCGTTAATCGTTCTAATGTATATCCAAATTATGGAGGATGTTTTTGAACAAGTTAATGTGTTAGTTTTTTGTGTTGATTTTTATGTTTTTAAGATAAATGATTAAATATACTCTAATCCAACCCTAATTTTATTAAAAAAACCATTCTTAAAGATACCAAAAATAAAGATTGATGTTCATAATGGCATCCTTGCTATGGAATTTGATGGTGAGGTGATTTGTTTCAGTATCTTTGAAGCCATGAGATATCCTAGTGACTTACATGCTTTCTTTGTAGTATATGTTATTTATTCTTTGGTGCAACAAGCTTTTGAGTTAGATAGTGAAGACAGCTTGGAAGTAACCATTACTAAGCATCTTAGGATGGAGAAATCAAAAGGATTAAAGGAGAAGTTGGTTTTTAATGAACGTGTAAAGGAGCTAGTGGTGTTTTTACACATTTTGTCGCTTATTGATAACAAGTGTGATCTTTTGTTTATCAATTTGCCTATATCTAATGAGAAACTTCTACCTTCAATTGTATAAGCCTTGATCTTGTAATTAAAACCACTATTACATCATTTAAAATATGTGTTCATAGGTGAGGACGACACATTGCCAGTTATCATTGCTAAAGATCTCACACAAAAAGACTCATCTGTATGCTTAAAGATCACAAAACTACAATTAGTTAGACAATTGCTGAATTAAGGGAATAAGTCTATCCATGTGCATGCACTGGAATTTGTTAGAGGAATGATTAAAACCAACAAGAGAAGCACAATGTTGATTAAATCTTTCTATGATGGAAGTTATGAAAAAGGAGATACTAAAACTGTTAAATGTTGGGTAATCTATTCCACCTCAAATAGCAAGTGGGTAAGGCCAATACAAGTGGTTCTTAGAAGTTCGCCATCATTGTTGTAAAGAATGAAAATAATGAGCTTATTCTTTCTTGGGCATAAATAGGGTAATGAATTTGCATTGACTATCATAATTTGAATTCAACAACTCTTAAAGACCACTTTTCTTTACCTTTTATTAATCAAATTCTTGAAAGGTATAGCTTGTCATTCTCATTATTGTTTTCTTGATGGTTACTGAGGTTATAATCATATTATCATTGCTTCAAAAAACTAAGAGAAGACAACAACCTTTACATACCCGTTTAAGACATTTGACTATCAACACATGTTATTTTATCTTTGCAACACACCAACTATATTCCAAAAGTGTATGATGAGCATATTTTTTGTTTTTGTAGAGAACATCATAAAGGTATTTATGGATTATTTTAGTGTTTATGGTGGTTTTTTAATAAAAGTTTAGACAATCTAACATTTGTGCTTGAAAGATACATGGAAACTAACCTTGTGTTAAATTAGGAAAAATATCATTTTTTGATGAATCAAGGTATAGTTATAGGGCATGTCATTTCTTTTAGGGGTATAAGAGTTGATATCTAAAATAGACCTTATTCGTTTTTTACCACTTCTACGAGAGGTTCATTCTTTTCTTGGTCATGCAGGTTTCTATTGTAGATTTATTCAGGATTTTTTGAAAATAGCATTGCCTCTATGCAAGTTATTACGAAAATATATACCCTTCCACTCTAATAACAAATGCTAAGAAGTATTCGAGACATTGAAAGAACTCTTAACTTTAGCACCTTTGATCCAACCACCGGATTGTAATTTACCCTTTAAGATTATATGATGTAAGTGACTATACTGTAGGGGTTGTTTTGGGCAACAGATTGGCAAAGCACCACATGTCATTTATTACATCTCTCATACTCTAAATGATGCATAGCTCAACCATTCCATAACTAAAGAAAAGCTTTTAGCTGTTATTTTTACTTTGGAGAAATTTTGTTCTTATTTGATTGAAACAAAAGTGACTATTTATTCTGATCATGTAGCTTTTAAGTATTTGTTCATAAAGAAGAATGCTAAATAAAGACTGCTTAAGCAGATATTTCTCCTTAAGAGTTTGATTTGGAAATAAAACATAAAAGAGGTAGTAAAAGCTTGGTTAGAAATTATTTTAGTTGCACAATTCATGGAAAAGATGCAATTCCATTGCACAAAAACTTTCCCGCTGAGCAACTCCTTTCTATTGGTGTGTCAGTCCCTTGGTATATAGACATTGTTAACTACTTAGCCACCAAGAAGTAGCCAGAAGATTTGACTAGAGGTCAAAGAGACAAGGACAAGAGTTATGCTAAGCATTACATTTTTGATGATTCATATCTTTGGAAGCATTGCTCCGATCAAGTTATAAGAAAATGTTTAACTAAAATTAAATTTCTTTCCATTTTAACCTTTTATCATTCTTATGCATATGGAGGGCATTTTAAATAAAAAAGAATAGTACTAAAAGTACTTTATTGTGGGTTCTATTGGCCTTCATACTTAATTACAAGTTCTACCAGCCCTTATTGTTTAAAGACTTATATCTCTTATGCACGTCTTATGATCATTGTTAAAGAACAGGTAAGTTAGGTGCTAGGAATCAAATGACTCAATCTCCTATACTTATTATAGAAATTTTTAATGTATAAGGCATTGGTTTCATGGGACCTTTTCTATCTTTTTTTGGTAATATTTATATTATACTTGCTATAGATTATATCTCAAAATGGGTGAAAGCCAAAGCCACTAGAACTAATGACTCTAAAGCTATTGCAAATTTTGTGAAGTCTAATATCTTTACAAGGTTTGGAAACTCGTGAGGCTATGATCAACAATAGAGGTGAATATTTTTATAATAGGTTTGTGGAAGCTTTTTTAAGGAAATACAATATTAAACATAAGGTCTCTACTGTATATCTCCATAAACTAGTGGGCAGCTAAGGTATGGAATTGAGAAGTAAAGTCCATACTTGAAAAGATGACTAACCCAAATAGAAAAGATTAGAGGTTATGCCTTGATGATGCACTTTGGGCTTACCGGACAGCATGTAAGATGCCTATTGGTATGCCTCTTTATTAGTTGGTCTATGGCAAGCCATGCCATTTCTAGGTTGAATTAAAACATAAGGCATATTGGGCAGTAAAGCAATACTACATGGAACTAGATTCGATAGGTATTCAAAGGAAACTTTAATTGTAAGAAATTAAAGAGATAAAAAATAATGCTTATGAGAGATTCAAAAATTATAAGGAAAAGACTAACACTTTCCATGATAAGATGATATCAAGAAAGAGCTTTGCTATTGGGCAAGTTCTTTTATTCCACTCATGCCTTAAGGTAAGTTAGGCTTTCGTAAGTGAGACATTTTATAATGACTAATGTCTTCCTTCATGGTGTAGTTGAAATTAAAAGTATGAAGATAGATAAGGTGTTCAAGGTGAATAGTTATAGGCTCAAGCCATACTAGGAAACTTTATAATGTAAGATGTAGAACAAGTACCACTCTATAAGCCAATAGATGCTGATGAATGATAGCATGGGTCCATGTCAGGTTGAGGGCATAAAACCAAATGCCTATTGGGAGGTAACCCAACAGACAAAGAGCATGCAATAAATAGATCTAATACGTTTTACTCTCATTCCTTATATCTTTTAATGTTTATATCTTCTTACTCTCATGCACCTAGTTTTTTCATTCAAAAAATAGTTTTACATCGAGAATAATGTAAGGATTAAGTGTAGGAAAAAAGATTTAAGATTTTCTTTTTGTTTATTTACTGTTGCTTTAACTTTTGTAGGCATATTTTGTCTTAAATTTTTCTTTCTTAGTTTTTTATTTTGAGTCCTTAGTTAAGTTTGTTGTTTGTTCGTGTGTTGTAGTTTCTTCCGATGCAATGATGAGATATGAATTGAGTTGGTCTAAAACTATTATTATTATTAGTGAAAAAAATTTTCATGAGAATTAATCCTGAAACATCATGCTTCGTAAACCATGAGAAAGAAGACTTAAATCAACTTGTATAAACATCTATGTGAGTTTTAAGACTAAATGATTGATACATTATATATGAATCCAATTTCTTTTCTTTTGTGCTCTCATGATACATGTTTCTCTAGAACTTGCTTTAAACCTTTTAAGACTATATTTATATGTGGGATGACATGGATATGATTGAGGCACTAGGATTGATACCACTAAAGCCAAATTGACTACCCCAAATGTTATTATCTACTAGATAGCTCTTTGAGCCTTAATAGGTTTTTTTATTCATGAAACTCATCTACTTGAACCTTCAACTCAGAAAAAATATCTACCCTAATTTTAAAGGATTAGTAAGGCATGCTATGGGATCTCATGTGTTGTTAGAATTCATGTATATTGAGTTTGATGATTAAAAGAATCAGTTTCGCAAAATTCTTATTGTTTATATGCTATTGTCTGGTGGAGAATAAAAAGTCAAACATGTTTGTATTGATGTATCATACAACTCATCTTTCAAAAAAAAAAGAACAAGAAAATAGAAACAAAAAAAAAAGAAAGGATCTGTATGGTGCATTGAGGTTCAACATATGAAGTCTTACTCGAGTACGGTATTAAGAATAAAGATATGATCTAATAAGATGTTATGCTCAAGTTGTTTATATTTGGCTCTACTAATTTTTTGGAATTATTTGTGATTTCCTTACCATATTTTCTTTTTAACTATACCCTACAGCCCCATTACAATCATGAACAAAGGCTTCTTAATTCTTGGAGTTATATGTTCCAAATAGTATAGAATGGGTGGACAAGCAAGCATATGGTAGGACTGTTTTCATGAGAATTATTTGAGTGTAAACAATTTACAATTACTATAAAGAGTGAAAATCATCAAAGTATCCTATGTGAGAAGTTGAGATTAAGTTTGAATGTGCACTATTTTGATTAAGATATGTCGTATTATTGTTGGCTTAACCCAAACCATAAAAATTCTAGCTGGATTTTTTTTGAAATTCTTTAAGCTATTGACTAGTTTATAAGACCTGTCCAATTCTTGTTTTTAATTTCTATTGGAAAGATTAGCCGAATTATTTTTAGTCCACTTAGTTTTTCTTATGCTTTCAATGTTTGTGGTATAGCTCTGGTAAGCCTTCACGAGACTAAACTCGTTCATTAGGGACACCTAAAGGCTTGAATCACATGCTAAGTGCCACCATGGTTTCCTATGAAAATGGATTAGATTTGATTAGGTTTTCATACTTCCTTTCTATTTTGTTTTGCTTGAAGACTACCAAAAGCTAATGTGGGGAAATTTGATAAGTTCATAAATCATATTTTTATATACTTTCTATTTTTAGTTTTTGTTATGTTTCTGTCATTATGTTGTTACTTATGTTTGTTTTTCAACTTCAGAATTATTTTGGAGAACAAAGCAAAAACATGTTAATTAGGATGTTAATAAGCCTATATTATCAGAATCACAAATATGGAAAAAATATTAGAGTAAAAAAGATTAGATTTTATAGTAAAAGCTTGATTCTTGCACTCCAAGTAGTAGGCATATACTTGCCTTAAAAGAATAAGAAGTGGTCAACCAAATATGCTGTGAAAGTGACATCCATATTTCCTACTTTGAATAGGATTCTCCAACCTAAGGTATTCAGCCTCTATAAATAAAAACTTAACCTTGGCAGTCTAAGAGAGAAAAAAAATTAGAATTAAAAGGAGACTAAAAGCACAATAAGGAGAACTAGAAAGGGAAAATAAGGAGAACACTAAGAGGAAAAAGAAGAGACTACAACTACCCACCATACTTGAATTTCTTCTTTCTCTTTTTTTTTTCCTTTTTTAGTTTCTCATTGGAATTTTCTTGTAAATCTATTTTAAACATATCAAACATGTGTAACTAAATTCATTTATGGTTAAAGGTGATATTAAAGCCTTAGATGTAACTTTTTAATTGATTTTCAAAATTATTAAAAAATTATCAATTAAAATTGTTTATGTTTTTCCATAAAAACATATTATGATTCTTATCTTGTTTTGTTTGGGTGTGTAAGTAAATAGACCTTGATAATTATTTATTGCCAGATTAGGAATCTAGATCCGTAATTATCTTGCTTTATTATTCATTAATAGCAGTTTGTGATCAATGATTATAGTCAAGTTTTTATTGATTGCAATGTGGAACACAACCTAGGTTAAATAATTCAAGCTTATATGTTTATTGCTTAGATCAACCTATCTTTCTTATCTTAAAGCTTCTATTAAATTAAATGTAGAAAGCTTATTCTAGGTTATTTAATAGTTATGGATTAAATAGATAGCTTGTTCTATTTAATGACAAACTAAGGAAAGATTGGGGTAGTAAAGCTTGTTGTTACCTACAGCTGGTAGTTTTAAGAAATAATTGGATAAATTCTGATATTGATTCATAGTTTATGTTTAGTGGTGGTGAATGATTCCTTAACCATAATTTTTTATGATTATTATTACTTTGTTAGAAATAAAATTATATTTTCCTAAACTTTAGTTTTACTTTTACTTTTATATTTCTTATCTTTTTTGCATCTAATATAATCAACCCTTCATTATAATTTAGTTTATTTCTTTTGTGAAGTCTTCTTAATTTGTTTAGTCATATATTAGGTTAGAGTCTTTTATCAATAACTTGTACATTGAGAACAATCTTTGCAAATACAACCTTTGCTTACTATTATACACAATAACAACCATAATTTAGTGCAAAGATTTAAGAGATATATTATTTAATGTAGCAAACATCTTTAAATATTTTGAAGCAATTACACCTCGAATAATTCTTAAAACATAAGCATAAAGGAAAGTCAACTACTCTTAAACCAATCTATATGAGACATTCTTAAATATGATTAATTAGCAATATTTGGCAGAATCCTTACAAGAATAGTTAGAAAAAGTTGACATATAAATCTAAAAATTGATAAGAAGTTAGACTATTTTAAGAAACTAACCAAGTAGCTAACAAAATCAAGAATTAGCAGCAAATTTCAACCACGAAAAAAGAAACGCTTTAGGTTAGAAAAATGCCACACTTATAGTATTTGCCTAAATATATGTGTAGACATCTAATTTTGCCTGACAAAATATGTCTATAAGTCTTTGCCTTATTTTTGAGTTCTCAGTAATAGCCAAAGAAGGGCTATTGTAAACACTCAACTTGGTATAGGCCCTCTAATTGACTTTTTTTAGATTTTTATGAATTGATGTTATTTTCTTAGTGAAGACCTTCTTAGATGAAGTATTGATAATAAAAAGGTATGTTATATGTTTTAGAATGATTTCGAAGGTTAGTTTAATAAAAAAGGCATTTGAGTTTAATTGTCCAATTTAAACGTAAGCATCATACTTTAAAAACCAAGACCTGGGTCTTAAAAATTCAAGTATGACAAAAGTTGACTAGCTTATGTCTCTCAAGAGAAATGGAGTGATTATTGAAGGCATTTGAATGAAAAAAGACTTGTTTTAAATATAAAAAAAAAATCAAAAGTCAACTATAAAAAGAGAACTATGTACCAAAAGTTTAACTTTCAAATTAGTGGAATTCTAAAACTCAAATTTCAAAATTGGTTGTACCAAAATGAAATTGAACATGAAATGTAGGTTAAGAAAGTGCAATCAAGGTCGAGTCATGAAATAATCTTTCAAATTAAGGTGTTGGAATTCCCAAAAGCTTAATCCTAGAGGTCTGAGATAGGAAATTCTAAATTTTTCAAAAGAAAGTTACAAGGGCTATTTTTACTACCAAAAGGAACATCTAATTGTGCTTTTACAAGTGTATATCATGATCAATTAGAAAAATTTGTACAAGGTTAAGCATTAATAAATGCTATGGTTGAATTTAAGCATATGCTAAATATAAAGGATTAATTTGCTCGTCAACTTATAGAATGGCATAGTAGTCATTTCACCTAACACGGTTATAGAAAGTTAGTGGTTAGTAGCTAAGATTAATGTTATGCATGTGACTTAAGCTTAGGTGACCCATCTAAAGTCTATAAATAGATAGTGACTATTCATTTTTCAAAAACTTACCCATTCTAAACACTTTTACACTCACAAAATTTGATATTTTCAAGTTCTCTCATTCTTTCAAATGGAATTTCAAGGAGCAATGCTAGAAAGGTAAATTGTTTTCCTCGAGCTCTTTATTTCTTATTTTAATTGCATGATTTTCATCTTGAATCTAGCTTATCTTGGCTTGTTCATCATTCGACCATTGTGATTTCTTGATTTATGTGATTCAGCCTTGCTAATTCTTGATGCATTGATGTTTAAATCATGTTTTAGCTAAGGTGTTTGATTATATGATAATCTAAACACGATTTAATGATGCTTTTATTGAAAATGATTTGAAAACACGATCAACACCTTGAGATCAAGGCTCAATTGGTCTTGTATGCTTCAATTCATATTGGATTAGCTTAATCTTGCTAGATTTAGGTGATTTTTATTAGATTGAGCTAGGATCCTTGCATCTTGAGCTAAACTTAGATAATTTTAAGATGAGATTATATGTTTCTAAGCATGATTAAATGCTCAACTAACTAGAGAAAGCATGAATAAGTTACGGCTAACTTAAAACTCTTGAGATCATGAATCGACTTGGTTAAATAATGCTCATTATGAGTTTAATGAATTAGGTTAGATCTAGCATTTCTAAGCTAAAATTTGAAATTAATTGGATAAGATCACATGATTCAATGGTAGATCTAAGATTTGATCATGATTTTTGTTGAAATCTTGAACTTAATTGATGATCATGCACTAAAATCATGATTTAGGATTATTACATGGGGCTCAATTGAGAATGATGAGAAATTATTTTAACATAAGTGTTAGGTAAGCATGAATTAGGCTTGCTTGATTTGGCTAAGTCAATTTGTTGATGCTTAATCTGACATTCTTCATTTGTTTATAGTGTTGTGTTAATTAGGTTAGTACATGTTTGTTAAAATATGTGTTATGTTTTTTAACATTGTTTGTCATAAAAAGATACTCTAAGAACAAGTTTTACTATATCTAATCAATAGTAAGTTGAAGCTTAGTTTTAAATAAGTTCCTTTGAGGAATACTTGAAGACATTTTATAAAAATCTTGATTCATACCTCATTTAGAGCTAAAAAATGTTTACAAATTGTTCTACCTAGATTTTGACAGTCAAACTTGTAGAGCCTTGTTGGGAGCTTTTAGATGTAGCTTATGTGTGATTTTATATATGTGTTTAAAAGTGATTTGGTCGTTGTTATAGTGTTGAAATCAGAAACATTGGTATGGCTAACAATTGTTTAGAAAGGAAGAAAAAAAGCAATAAAAGCAGAAAAAATTGCATGTCTCGCGATAGTGCTTTCATATTAGATTTTCTTAAGTCTTATGTGGGGTTTTATTGTGGAATTTTTTTGGAGTCATTAATGCATCATATTATGAAGGTTTAATGCTCAACTCTTAGATATTCAAATGTCTGGAAGTAGCTTCGAACTAATCGGCATAAGCATTCGGACTAAAGTGATGTTTTTTAAATCACTGCAGTTTTCCAATTCAATAAAATTAAAAAAAGAAACATATTTACCTTTGAAAATGATTTTTTATTTTTTATTATTTTTAGTTTCATCCCTCTTGAATTATCCTTGAAACAAGCTTTCGAAAGATTGATTCCATGATCAAATGAATTAGGCAAAAATTTTGCAACATGAGCTGTTCAGATGCTCTATTTTAGTTAAAACGAGCTGATTTTAGTGTGGTACACCATTTTTCTTGATTTGTATCATATATTTCAATACGGTACATCTATTGGCAATCTCAGATGAACCAGGAGTAAAATTTGCAACGTACGCTATTCGAATGTTTTATGCCATGTAGTAGCATCTAATTAAAAAAATCATTTAATGCCCAAAATGTTTTTCTTGGATTTTTTATTCACCAGTTTTACTATGATATATACTAAGTTAGCTTTCCTATGAATTTTAGTTTGCAACTTGTTATATCCAAAATAGTCCAAAATAAATTTCAAAACCCTAAAACATTAAAGTTATTTTTTGTTTTTGGGTTTATCCAGGTTTTCACCTTATTAATTTTGAGGCATTCAAATGCCTTAGAATTGATTTCAAAGTATCCTTTAGGGAGTCTGTGGTCTAAGGGATGCCAAGTATTAGAGTCCTAAAGGGTCAATCCAAGGCTCTTAATTTAATAAAAACTTAATTCAAGTTTTGTTTTCAAAGTTTTATTTTATTCAATTTAGTCCTTTTGTCTTTTATCAAATTATATTTTGATAAGTGTCCAATTTTGAAGTAATTTTGAATTGATATCTCTTTTTTGGAATTATTTTTAGAGTAACTATTTACTAAACTTTTGCTCCAAGTAATGCTATGAATTCGAGCAACCCTTAAACCAACATTCTGTTGCTTTTATAGATACCTAGTACATGTTACAGATACATGTTTTTCTTTTTCATTAATATATGTGTGTTTTGATAGACATTGTGGATTATGGTTGAAAATTTGAATATCTAAAACCGAGGATACATGTGAATAGTAGGCACCAATTTCTAATTATCATAAAAGGGATTGATTCCTTACTTGTACTGTAATTGACTCCTAAGCCCAATTTTTGATAGATCTTTGGATTGTATAAATCATAAAATCAATTCTTTTCAATTTCGTAACTCTTAAGTGAATGGTTATAATAAATGTCCAATCACACTTAGCCTAAAAAAACTTGTAGCGACTACTATTCTTCAGCCATTTCATAATAACTTTATAGGAAGCTCAAATTAGCAATTCGTTTCGATGGCTGAGGCCTTATGATTAACTAGTTGCTTTAATATATTAGGATTTGTATTTGGTTATGTTATGACATAGGGCATGCTAAGTTTTAAATTGAACATGGTCCTGACATGATCAAGACAGTGGGTATGAATAAGACATGGATGGACACGGGCATAAAATTTTTTTTGCCTAAAGTTTTTTTTTCCAACAAAAAGGATACAGATGGACCTATACTGATGCAGAATATGCGTTTGAAGAAGAACAAGAAGAAAAAAAAAAAAAGAAAAGGAAGCAAGGCTTGTGGCTAGAGGAAGTAGCAAACAAAGGAGAAAGAATGAAGTTTTGTAAAAAGACTAAGAAAAGAAGATGGGGAGCAACGGTGGACCCAAAAAAAAAGAATAACAAGAAAATCAAGGCATCATAGTAGGGCTCAAAAGAAATATTGATATTTAGGTCCTGTTCTTTATAGTTTATATTCGGACCCAAAATATTGATTAAAGTATTGTTAATATTTAGACCCAAAATATTTGGGCTCTTACCTAATTAATGGATTAAATTATCTAAAATTAATGTGATAAATAAAATATTTTAAAAATATATTGTTATTTGTATAAAGAAAAAAGTATAAATATTTTCTTTTACATGATATATTTTTACAAAAAAATTATAAAAATTATTTTATTATCATATTTAGCCGTACATATATTTTTTAAAACCTTTGGTATCATCATATATTATATCATACCTATATTACGTGTCTTTGTTCGTGTGGCACAGATGGTTTCTCATACTCATTTGATTCTTTTAAGGTATTTATTTTATTAATTGCTAGCACTCCTCAAGAAGCTTTACCATGTTAAGTGAGACATGCAATATATATCATTATTAACACTGATGTATATGCCATTCCAACAATTTGAATTATAAATATTTCATATTCAAATATTAACTTTTTAAAATATATTTTCTAAACTTAAATTTAAATGAATCAAAAAATCAAACATCATCATTTGGACAAGGTGTCATCAACCCACTAACAAAAGATCATTAATGCTTCAATGCTCCCCAGGGATTTTGAAATTTTTTAAGTATGATTTTAATTATACTAAATAATAATAATAATAATAATAATAACTTATTTAAATATTTTTATATTTTAATAAATTAATTTATTAAAATAAATATATTTTTATAATTACGTATTCTTTACAAATAAAAAATTCTTACTAAACCAATTTCAAATAAAAAATTATAAAATTAAACATTTTTTTTTAAAAATGAATGACAAATTCATTAAAAAATAAAACTTAACTTAATTTTTTTCTGATTATATTTCACTTTTTTCAATTAAGAGAATTCAAACCGATCAATCGTTCTTATGGCATTTGTTTTTCTCAGGGAGTTCTAGGGAAAGATTGTTAAAGTAAGGTTTGGGTAAGGTTGGGGTGCAACCGGGTAAACAGGTTGCAATGTTTTTTTTTTTTTTTTTTTTTTTTCCTTTTT